>CM052713.1:48167352-48188681 GCA_028551405.1 Uromys caudimaculatus | reverse complement strand
AGTCCCAGTAGTGCATCACCCGCAAACGACCCCGTCAGAAATTCAGAATCCAGCATACCTGAGAGAGCTCACCTACCACTGCAGATTTGCGAAGCCTCCCCGTCCGTTGGGTGGGGGGTTCCCCTCGGTGTCAAAAGGTTCCCGGCGTCCCGGGTTTCGGCACCAGTTGTCCCGCGCACCTCTCGCCAGCAAGAAGACACGCGACACGCAGGCCTCGTCTGCAGTTCAGCTTTATTCAGCCATTGATAGAGGAGGAACCCGGGGGCCCCAGAATGGCGCTGCTTATATAGCCCTGAGGCAGCGTGTCCTCCACTGATTGGCGCGCCCCGGGAGTGGGCGGTGATTAGTCATGTACACCCTTAATGTGCAAGCGCTTCAGGGTTTTCCCGCTATCCGTAAGTTTCCTTAGAGCGACAGCGGAAGTCAGCGCCATCTTGTAATGGCGAATACTCTAACCGCTCCCTACAATATAATTTTGATGTCTACAAATATCACTCATACAGTCTCAAAACACCTTCTGATACAATAACCGACCATAGACAATTTTAATTTCACTGCTGTTTGTAATATAACTGAAAGTTGGTAGTTGAGATTAAATTTCCCTCTTATTTATATACTTATAACATGTTCTCTTTTATTTTTCTTTTTAATTAAACAAACCTATTCCGAATTTTCTCTGTATCTTGGAAGAATACATTCATCGTATGCTTTATTGTTGCCATAAACTTAACAGGATAACTTGGTTTTAACATTTTAAATTTTCAATTCTTTAGTAAATCTATTTTCTAACAATTCAAGCACTTAAGTTTAATCTTTTTAAAATATTCAAAGTCTCTAAAACACCCAGTATCACTAAACTGGGCAATAATCTAAAATATCTATGTAAATCTACTATGTCAACTTATTTCTGATAGACAAAAAAATCAATTTATTATCGGAAACAGGACTATGTAACAATATGATAGACCTTAAGTAAATTTCACTGGCCTCTGCCTTAATATTCTGCATCTTATTTGTGGGTTCATTTAGTGTATACTTATTATTTTCACAAGAATTTGTCAGTCTTAAAAACTATGTCATCACACTAGTCATTTGAAAAAGTTCCAAAATAAGCAAACATTAATTAGAAAACATTGAATTAGAAAAACAAATGAAAAATTCAAGAATACAGAGTTATTTGAGGACCATCAAGATGGTACCTTCTGAAAGTCCTAGTACCTTTCAGATCCTCTATATCTCCCTACCAATCCAAGTCCATACCCACCTCTCAAAAATAAACAGGAAAAAAAAAGAAAAAGCACAAGAAACACACAACACACACACACATGCGTGCACGCGAGCGCACACACACACATACACCAAAACATTCAAATGGAAAACATATTATACATGCAAAAGTCCAGAGAGATTGAAAAAACAAAGAAAAACAATATGTGTGCTGGCTAGTTTTGTGTGTCAACTTGACACAAGCTGGAGTTATCACAGAGAAAGGAGTTTCAGTTGAGAAAATGCTTCCATGAGATCCAGTGGTAAGGCATTTTCTCAATTAGTGATCAAGGGGGGAGGGTCTCTTGTGAGTGGTACCATCTGTGGGCTGGTAGTCTTGGGCTCTATAAGAAAGCAGGCTGAGCAAGCCAGGGGAAGCAAGCCAGTAAGAAACATCCCTCCATGGCCTCTGCATCAGCTCGTGCTTCCTGCCCTGCTTGAGTTCCAGTTCTGGCTTCCTTTGGTGATGACCAGCAATGTTGAAGAGTAAGCTGAATAAACCCTTTCCTCCCCAACTTGCATCTTGGTCATGATGTTTGTGCAGGAATAGAAATCCTGACTAAGACAATACGCAGTGAAAAAGAAGTCTATAAAAATACCAGTGAGTTTGTGTTGGCCATCTATTGCTAAGCACGAGGTCTACCCTGAAATGTACTTTATATACCCAGTGAGATTCCCTTGGAAAAAAACTAATTTTTCCTTTGCAAGCATGTCCATTGGAGATAACTTCTTGGTTAGAGATGGAAGCTCCGATCCAATGTCTCAGTGCTGAGACTGCGCCTGGCTTGAATCTGTACAGGCACTGTATATTCTGCCAGAGTCTCTGTGAGTTCATATAGCATCAGTCCTGATGTGTCTGGAAGACACTGTTTCATTGGCATCATCCATCACCTCTGGCTTTTACAATCTTTTTCTCTCCTCTCCCTGAGCCCTGAGGGGAGATGTGCCATTTAAGGCTGAGTGTTCCAAAGTCTCTCAAGCTCTCCACATTGTACAACTGTGTGTCTCTACATTTATTCTTATCTACTACAGGAAAAACCCTCTCTGATGATGGCTTAGCAACAATTGATCTACCCGTCATAGAATATCATTCAGGGTCATTTTTATTGCTATGTTCCTTTAGCAAAACCATATTTACTTGTTTTCCCCCAAGACCCTTTTGCCTATCTGGTCTTAGGTTATTAGCTACCCAAGCAGCACCAGGGATAGGTTCCATCTCATGGAGTGGTTTTATATAAGATATTGTTTGATTATTCCCACATTCTTTATGCCACTACTGCATAGGAAAATCATCCTTGTAGATCACAGAGTTTGGAGCTCGGTTTGTGTTTCCCTTTCTCCTCTGTAAGCATGAAGAGTACTACGAACACTGTAACAGAGAAGGCTCCAGTTCAGTGCCAGCTCAACTCTTCTGTCCAATAAGTATTTTAATTTTTCATATTTCTATGATATGATTTATTGTTCTTTAAAAAGTATCATTAAAAAGTACCATAAAACTGAAACCAAAAACATTCACTCTCTTCAAGTTACTAGAGATTAGGAATCTAGGCATGGCTTTTGCTCTTTCAGGGATTCTTACAAGATTGCAAGGAGGTTAGAAGATGCAGTGGACACACAGGAAGCTCAGCTAAACAGCAATCCACTGCCAAATTCACAAAAGTAGCTGTGGTCAGGAAATGGCAATCTGTGGTTTGTGGAATGGAATGCCTTGAGTCTAACCATGTGTTCATCCCATAATCTTGCCATGTGGTCTTCTCCAATGTTGCAGTTAGCTTCATCAAAGACAACAAGATGGTCTGTCAATAAATCATAGGTCACAGTATTTTATAAATAATGAAAGAAGTAACATAATATCAACATTCCCATATTCTGTTGGCTATAATACTAAGGCTACCCAAACTTGAAAAGAAAGATTGCATAGAATATAAACACTAGGCTATAGGGGGCCAATGTGGCCTATCTTACATGTCTGACTAAAACAAACAGTATATGTTTGGGCATGGTAGGCAAGTTCATCTGTTTCCTCAGAAATACATTCTCTTCTTCTGTTCAGTTTGTATCAATGCTGAGTCTTAGACTGCAAGTGATGCTTAAGAGTTAATTCTGAGCCCTGCACTGTGCCTGGACAGCACGTTAGAGCTGGCCCTGATGGGCAGGGGCTTCAGTGAGATAACCCGAGAGCATGAGATGTCCTACTACCACAACCAACAACTGAGAGACAACTGGGAGAGCTGGCCTTGTCCCTCAACAGTTGTAGCACTCTGGAGTTGAAGAGCAGCCGCCCTGCACCTCACCTGGGCAGCACAATAGAGCTAGCCCTGATCAGGGAGGCACAGATGAGCCTGCCCCAAGTGTGTGAGAGCAGGAAAGCTGGCACTGCCCCCTTGATGACTGGAGCGCTGGGTGAGGTAGCCCAGATAGTTCCCCCTGGTGGTGAAGATGTGGGACAGCTGGTGAACTGACCAACTCTTAAATTGGTGGACCCCAACATCTAACTCATCTATGAACTACTGGAGGATGTGAAAGGGCCAATCCTGCAGATACAATGCTGCAGGATCTCCATGACACAGGGCAACAACAGGATATCTGAGATTTGCCCCAGGAAGAATCTGATATTAATAGTATAGCAGAAGCCAAAGGCCTTGAAACACCAATGGCAATAAATGTTTGTAAGTAAAGCTGTGTGAACAAAAGTGTATGCTGTAGGACACACTATGACACACTATAGCTTCCACAAGATGGTTTTTATGTTTTGTTGTATATCTGGGTGTGAGTGTGTGTGTGTGTGTATGTGTGTGTGTGTGTGTGTGTGCGCGCACGTGTGCACGTGAGGACGTGTGTTCCTTTTGTGGGGAGGCAGATGCTACAAAGGTAGATATGAAGAGAGGAGGAGTGAGATTGCGGTGCATGGTGTGAAACTCACAAATAATAAAAATTAATATATATATATATATATATATATAAACATATATATGTATATATATGTATGTATGTATGATAAACCCTGGAAAAAATTCAGATTAGTAGTGGTGGAAGATTAGCAGCATGAGACAGAAACATCAGGATTCATCAGACTAACCTACCAGAAAGATCTCCCTCTAGAGACCTTCCCCAGATTTTGGGGAATTCTCCCCACTTTCTTACATCTATGTTCAAGTAAATTTTGTTCTGCTGTGTATCAGAACTGTGGGTATGCTGAGGTGACCTTTTAGCTGGGCCATCCAGCTAAAAAGGTTCCATTTTCACAGATCCAACAATCCAGCCGTCCCCAGACCTGATGTTCTCTTAAAGCCAACAGACATAAAAATGTTTATGGAGGCCTTACAGAAATAGTTAATATTGTGGATATAACATGTTTCTTATATATTTCTAAAACTGAAAATAATTTGAAGTTTGTTTTTCATAGATGCTGGAATTCTTTGGAAAAATAGATACCAATTGAATGTAGCTCTATACTTCTGTATTATAAAATGTGAGGTTGTTTGCACTGTATAATTATTTCATAATGCCATCGAGACCTTGTACATTCTATATTGGTAAGCTATGAGATGTGAATTAAGACTATAAATCTCCTTAAAGGATTTGCTTATGTCACACTATAGTTTACCCAGCGTGAGGCAATTAGTTTATTGTTCCCATAGTGATACTTGTGACCTCAATCTAATTGTCTGTGTACTTAACTAATGGATTTCTGTGGAATTTTTGTCTATCTAAGGTATCTGTTACTATGAAACAAACCATCCCCACACCAAATGTCTTCAAATAATAATCAATTAGTTTATTTGTAATTCAACAATTTTGGCTTGTCTCAAGAAGCAGCAAGTGTGGGTAGTTTCTGTTGGTTTAGCCTAAGGTCACTTGTGGGGCTGGAAAGGAACGTGACCTGGAGTGTCAAGAGCAAGAATGAGGCTGAGATGTGTCCAAACTCTGTCTCATTCTGAGAGAAGCAAGAGTGGGATTGCTCCTCCCTACTCTGGGTCTGCATGTCCCAGTACACGGAGCATTATGAGCCCACCTCTGCTGCCCTTGAGGTGGTCATGTAGCCTGCAAGCACCTAGCACTCCTTTACATACGTTCCCAGCACCTCGTCTCCAGCCAATAATGTTAGCCCTTGTTACCCCAATAAAGAGAAGTGTTTCACTGTAAACCAGCTCTGTAAAAGGCTGTTTCTCCAGTACTCACACTGACTTAGATCTTGTCTAATCCACCCGCCTGGCTAAGTTTCATTCCTTCCAGTATAGCCTGGTGCACAAGGTGCCTGGACATCTCAGGGGAAAAGCAGATCCCTTCTGATAGTTACTCCTTAACTACAGTCATTGTTGGCTTAGATAGTGCTAAGTACCATCAGGTAGCTGGCTAGAACATCTCAGGAGAGGTAGCTCATCTCCACTTCCTCTTATCTCCCATCCACTGGACCCTAGCTATGGTAGGAAGTGTTCTAAGCGGGTGAAGAAAATGCTATGTGACTACTCGAGGTCTTGGCTCTGAATTCTGACATCAGTGTTCTCACATGTTAACTTGGTCAAAGAAAATGCAAAGCAATCTAGATTTCATGAGAGAGTGAGGAGGACTCTATCTCTTGATGAGAAAGCAGAGTCGCACTATAAATGTGCATAAGTGTAGAGCTGGGCAGAATTTGAGGCCACTTCTATAATCTACCACACGATTGATATGTTCTGTGTCTATGAAGTTAGATACGGTGATGCTTACAAAAATAAACAGGAAAGTTGCTCAAGCTCCAGAGGAGAATAGGAAGTAATATAGAAAAAATTAAAAGGTGCATAAGCATGTTAGACATGTGTATAAATTGATATGCACACTCAAAGAATTTGAAATCCACTATGGACAGAGTGATCAGATCTATGTAACTACATGAATCAAACTGCAGCTGTAGAGTACGATATATAATCTTATAACTTCCCCCATCATCATTCTGCAAAACTGAACTTCTACACAGTAAGGCTAATTCTACCTTATACTTCTCCACAAACCTGAAGTCTTACAATGCATAAGCCTCATACTTCAGTTTTTTCTAACTAATTTGTCTAAAGTTTTCAACTGTTCAACCTGTCCTAAAGTCTGGAGTCTTTTTTGAAGACTCCAATATTCCCATTTTTTTTTCTAATCAATATAGAAAATGCAGAGTTAGCATCTTTCCTGCTGAGACTCGATTAGTGCAGCAGGGATTCCTGTTTGCTTTTGAGTAACTGCCATGTGCTCTTGCTGGAGAGAGCTTCCTACCAAGTTATCCCCAGTGGGTGATCTCAGAGAAGCTGCTGCTAAGTCAAGCCCATTTCTACACTGGGCCAGCTGACTTTATTATGTTTAGGACAACATCATATTATACTTTAAGCCACACTACAAATATATATATCTCATGTGTATTCATTCTCTATGATAAATACAAACATGTCAAATATTCATATGTCCCTGTCAATAATATACCTAATAAATTCCACAACTTTTCATGTCGTTTTTTACCTCAATTAGTCCAGTTACTCCAACTTTCTTGTTTTTGTTTAGTTTGGTTTGGTTTTGGTTTTGGTTTTTTGAGACAGGGTTTCTCAGTGTAGCCCTGATTGCCCTGGATCTTGCTTTATAGACCAGGATGGCCTTGAACTCACAGATCTATCCAACAGCCTCTGCCTCCCATGTACTGGGATTAAAGACCTGCACCACCACACCCAACTGCAATCTTCTTTTCCAGTATTGTCTGAGGTGTTTTCTGTCTTGACTGTCCATCATGTGACCTCACAGCAGCTCAGAGCTCCCTATTTAGCAGTGATTCAGTATTCTCTCGGTTCTTTCTTCATCAGGGAAGACTAGGTTTGCACTGTGGGAATTCTGTAGTTTTGACTCCACACTCATCCTTTATAGCAGTTGTTCTTCACCTTCCTAATGCTGGGAGCTTTTAATATAGTTCCTCGTAATATGGTGTCCCCAATATAAAATTGTTTTCATTGTTACTGCATAGCTGTAATTTTACTTTTGTAATGAACTGTAACACAAATATATGTTATTCACATTATGTGATAGACAATGTCCAAAGAAGTTACAACCCACATGTTAAGAACTGCTGCTCTATAGAATTCCCCAATGGTAAATTATACCAACCACCATTGCTTCAACTGCCACACCAAAATCAAATATGAACATTTAGGAGGTCCAACTTTTTCTCCTAATCTTTTAGGCATCTTAAGAAAGGAAAGGAGTCAGTTTTCATTAGACTTTCACTCCTCATTCCTCATGCTTGATCCTGTTCCAACAGCAGCTCATTAACTTGTGGAAAGATGGAGATAAACACTGTCAAATAAAGACTCGCCTCTGCAGCTCTCATGGAGAAGTAAATAAGCTCACAGGTTGGGAAGGCATTTCTGTAAGGACTCTCGGAGGCTATAAACACAGGAACACACTTTGTGATCCAGTTTTGTGCCTTGTCTAGGTGGAAAAGCTCTGTTCCTGGTAGAATCTTTCCTCACGGCCCCTTCTTTACCTCGTCTTATTAGAAATGGCAACCTGTCTTTGACATTAACGATATTAAGCTCTAAAGTCAAGATGGCATTAACATATATTTTGCAGGAGAATGATAAAAGGGGCCTTAATAAAAGTTACAAGGATCCCTTTCCATAGTCATTTCATAGTCATCTGTGCCCAGGTACCACCATACCCAATTTGTGGAAAGAATTTTAACTGATTCTATTTTTGTCTTAATTGCTACTATTACCTTCATATGGCTTTTAACTACCAATGTTAATATTACCACAGATAATGACTTAGTAAAGTTGTTACCTATGTTACTCTACATCTTAGATATGGTATTTGTCTCAGATAGAAGCTTTTCAGGCATTTTCCCATGTATATGAACATTACTTTTATATTAAATCTTTTTCTCACTATAGTATATATTTGATATATAAGGACAACTTTCTAATAATTATATACATGTGTATAAAACAATTGAACTTCTGTTTTGGGATTTCTAACAAGGCAACTCTTACCATCAGGTGCCATGTTCTGCTCATATAGGAAAGATAGGTTTAATCAACCCTTTTTATTCAACCTGTTGAAGTATGTGTGTGCCTTTTATTAAGCCATTTTCCCCAGGATAGGTGTACCCCCAACTGAATTTGGAGGGGTAGAGTTATTTCTAAAAAACTGTTGAGTATTTAACATTTAAAATCAACTAAACATACATTATTGTCTAAAAATTATGCCATCTTACTTTTATTTAATAAAACATTAAAGAAACTAATGGGTTGAAAAAACAGAGCAATCACTTGTTATTTTAAGAAATAAAAAGAAAATGCCAATTGCTTAATATCTCAGTAGACTCTTCTGTGAATATGCAGAATAAAAATATTCTACATTTGGCTTATGATTGTCATACAGCTTTCATTTACTTCACTGACGCGAACATGAACGCTGTCAGAAACTGTTGTCCATATTCTGCAGTGCAGTGAAGTCTAAAGTAATCATCTGATGCATCATTACTTTAAAAGAGAAAGAAGAAATATCAAAACACAGTCATTTAGCATCTTTGTCTGTTCTTGTTGTAGGATAACTTGTGTAACATCAGATACCCTTAAGGTTCTGGAAATTCTAGTTTACTAACATCAAATTCAAAGTGTTTGTAGACATTTCACATTATTACAAATTTATCTCTTCTTGTTTATGATTTTCTTTTTCAGTCTTCAAATTTATCTGCTCATTAATTTGACTTCACTACAGAACTCAGTATGGTTTAGCTGAGGAAATACTTGAAATTTACAATTGTTGTTGTTCACTTCATGAGCTATGAATATAGTAAGTATAGCTATATATTGTCGATATAGTTTTGGTAGGTGCTTTTATAGAGATTAAAGTGAAGAGGTAAGCTCATTATATTTCTCTTCAAACATGACAAATGACCCTAGTTGGAATTGCTACAGCTTTCCACATGCATATGAAGAAAGTGTATTGTTTAGAGTTGTACATAGTACCTCAAGAGTTCTTTTTTGTATGGGTCAAAAAAATGTATCTAAAGATGTATTTCAGAAACATGCTTCTAAAATGCTAGAGTAGTGAGAGCTTTCAAGTGTTATACCCTGTATACTATGCAATGGCCTTAAGGTCAGCAATAATCCATATCAACTATAAGAGGGTACAGAGTACATATTAGGAAAAAGAATGTCTTTGTCCCCTGCTGTGATTCCTGAATATGTGGCTGTCTTTATAACATGCTGGAATTTGTTCTATTTTTATCAGCAGATCATTTATGTAAATGCTACACTAGTACTACTTATTTATTTTCACAATTAGTTCAGTAATGTGTTTGGATAAATGAATTAATTTGTATATAGCACTCAGAGCAGCACCCAATATCTAATTACCTATTTTTATTTTCATTGAAAATCAGGCAACAAGTAAAACTATATTAGTAAACATCGAACTTTACTGGCTTTATAAAAGCCATGTTCAAGCTCAAGATACTAATTGTGACTGATATTTTAATAACTTTAAGGTGGCATTCAGAATCTAAGGCTAACAGTTTTTGGAATTTAGCTCTATGTACCTACCTATCAATAATAAAATGTATAAGAACAGATTAAAATATAAAGCAAAAAATGTCTTACTAGTGACTTTAAAAACTGGCAACCCTAAGAGCAGATGAGTTTTATTATACTTTAGTAAGTAATAGGTTAAATAGGGAAATCAAGAAGGCTACTAGATATGAATAAAACAATTATCAAACATATTTGATGGATACTCAAAGACTAATAAGTATAAATTTCAGACTCATGCTCTCTTCAATGAAACAAAATATGTATGGAAATTGATATATCCTGTCATAAAGCAGTTTCAAATTATATTAAGTATTCTGGTTTTTGTGCAAGAAATAAACAGGAAACATCTAAAATTTAGAGAACTTAAACTACTGCTAAGGGATTGAGATGCTTAGGGCTCATCTGCTGCTGAACAATGAAATCAGAAATGCAAACAGTTATATTCCAGGGTGAAGACCTAAGGGAAAGCAACTGAACCTAGTAAGGAGAAAAATAAGAATGTCTAGGGTAAGGCAGGGAGCAGAATGAAGCATGCTTGCAATTGTGACATCAGATTTCCAGTATGGAGACTGTCTCTTAAATGAGAAGGTAAATGGAAGAGCCTTAGCAGTTACCTTAAGTAGGTAACTCAGCAGCCCTAAGTGAGAGTTCCTCAGTCCATACAGGCTTGGAGGTCAGGTAAGAGAGCTATGAGCAGTCTATACTATAGCTTTGCTTCACAGAATAAACTTGCATTGTCTCTCCTCAAGCCTTAGAGCCCAGACTCCTTCAGCACGTTACAATACCAAAACCAACCTTCACTGCCAGAGGTGCCACTCCTGAGCTCATATTTACCACACTCCTCATCTCTCTCATCATAGCTTCCATTGTTGAAGGGGTCTCAGAGTAGATGCCCCACCCCTAGGACTGCATGTACATACTTGCCTGGATTTCTACAGTACCCATCTTCCCTGTGTTACTTAAAGAAAAAAAATGGTCCCCTGACCCATTGCAACACATACCACATCATACCCAAAGCCATGACTGCAAATGACAAAGCTACCCAGAAAGTGTATTATAGTGCTCAATTAGAGCCAAAGTCACCACAAACTGATATTTTGAAGGAAGAAGTCACAAGCTATGACAACAAACTTACAAAGTGTTATAGAAAACTTATTCAACAAATGTGCAGATAGCAATCTAGTAGCTGAGTATTAAAATAATAAACAGGGTACCATGAAACTTCCAAAAGAACACAATAGCTTCTAGCCGCAGACAGCAGAGGAAAGAATATATACTGATTAAGAACAACCACAAAACTATCTTGAAAAATCTCAGTGGGGTTCAAGAATTTTGTAAGCCAATTCACAAAAAATATTAGAACAATTCATGATATGAATGAGAAATCTAGCAAACAGTGAAAATGAAAAAGAAACAAACAAAATTCTTGGAAATGAAGAGATCACTAGGTGAAAAAAAGGTATAGTTGTGAGCCAGGTGTAGTACTTGACTGTGATTCCTGCACTCAGGACCAGGACATTGAAGCAAAACCTCATGTTGCAGACCAATGGGGGTCTTTGCAGAAGGCTATATGCCATTCTGAGAACATAGCAAACACTGTCTCAGAAACAGAACAGAAGCTGAAAGCCTCAACAGACTTAAAAAAAGGCAGAAGAAGGGCAGAACTCAAATGCTAGTTTTTTGTTTTTGTTTTTTTAAATAGCAGTTGAGGAAAAAGAAATGCAATATAGGGATGAATAAGAGAATAAAGAGCCTCTTAGGCTTATAAACCACCATATATCGATGATTTCGTGAAGCATGGAGAATTAATGAGGTGAAGAGACTAAACAGCTATGAATGTACATTCAATGAAATACCATTCAGAATGGTCCCTGTCCTGTTAAAGATGAGGACATTTAGGTCCAGTGACTACTGTTGTAACTTTATACTGTCATATGTTTTCATAGATCTAAAACAGCAAGAGAAAAGGCTATCAACAAATTCAAGAGAAACCTCATTAGATTTAAAGCAACTTTCCACAGAGACCTAATAAGGAAAAGCTATACCACACTCAACAAAGGTATTACTCAGGAATAAAATATATAGAATGATGAAAGTCATTAGCAGTACTACTGTAGAATAGCAGTACTGTAGTAGTAGACTAGTACTACAGAGGATATTTAAAGGAATCCTATATCCAAAAGTCAGAAAATACCACCAAATCTCCACAGAAAAGATATACAAAGAGAAGCAAAAAAGCAATTAAAACATCAATATATTAAAACACCAAACCAGCAAAAATAAACAAGATAACAAAAAAAGATAAAAGTATATTCTACCCAAACAGAAATTCATCAATAATTATATGAGTAAGATTAACTTCTCTGTAATAACCTTGAATCTATGTGGTCTAAAGTCTCCAATTAAGAAATTTAAATTGATTGAGTTGATTAAAATACTAGCCCTAAAAGTGTAGTGTACAAAAGAAGCCCACTTAATTAAAGGTTAAGAGATATATGTAAAAGTGTATCATACTAAATATGTTTTCAGACAAAATATGTAAAAAGAGGACAGAGGACAGAGAGAGAGAGAGACAGAGACAGAGACAGAGACAGAGAGATACTCATTTAAGATTGTTAAACAAGAAATTCAGCCATAAGTAAATGTTCATTCAATGGTTATGTGATGATAGATAGATAGATAGATAGATAGATAGATAGATAGATAGATAGATAGATAGATAGATATAAAGAAAGAAAATGGTTCTATGAAAATATAATCATGGGTAATTTCATGTCCCATCCCAACTGTGGCAAACTTATTGTTAATGTAGACAAAAATAACAGTGAAACATCAGAGGGAAATAATACAGACCAAATAGATTAATAGACACAGATGTGTTCACCTCACAGCTACACAATAAAAAGTCTTTTCATTAGAACACGAACTTTGTCTGGAACAGATCAGACATTAGGTCACAATCTTAACAAATTAAAAACATTGAAATCATAGCTTTTATCCTCTATGACTGCAATGGAACATTGCTAAATCAACAAACAAGAAACTTAGGCAGAATATTCACATATAACTAGTCAGTGAAAAAATTTAAATAAATTTTTAAAAGGTGAAACATCCTAAAGCTTGTTGGATACACAAAAATCAGTGCTAAGAAGGACAAGGCTGAGACTTTATTAAAAAAATTACTAAAAGGGCTGGAGAGCTGGCTTACAAGATGGAGCACTGGCTGCTCTTCCAGTGGAACTAGGTTAATTTCACAACGCACACATGGAGTCTCATCAACATCTGTAACACCAGTTCCAGGGTATCCAATGTCCTCCTCTGGCCTCCAGACACACCAGGCACACACATGGCCCATGGCACACAGATATACATGCAGACAAAATACCTATACACATTTAATAAATAAAATCTCAAAAGAGAAAGAACTCAAATGAATAATTTAATGGTGCATCTCCAGAAACTATAAAATCCAGAGCAAACCAAATCAACTAAAAAGTAATAGGAAAAAAATAACAAAAATCACAACCTAAATTAATGAACTAAAAACTAATAAATAAAAAAAACTGTCAATGAAATAAAGAGCTTTTTTTGAAAAGATGAAAAAATCAATAAACCATTAATTTGACTAACCAAAACTAAAATTAGAGAACCAGATAAAATTAGAAACAACACAGGCAATATTATAATTAACATACTAATGCCACAGAATAACTACAAATAATTATTAAGTTGTATAATAAGCACATGTAAATGATCAAGACGAGAAACCTGAAGTAAATGGGTGAATTTCTGAATACATACCCAATCTAACTAGAACCACAAAACCCAGAAACCTGAACACCCATAAGCGAGACATGCATCAGCTAAAACAGCCCTCTTGCAAAGAAAACACATATCCTAGGGACTTCCCTGCTGAACAACCAAACTACTAAGAAACAACTAACACCAATTTTCCTCAATGTATCCCCATTTTTTTGGAAAGGAAGAGACTTTTCTAAACTGATTTGATAAGACTAGCATTGCTCTGATATTGTAAACAGACAAGCACAACAACAAACAAAACCTCCACTGAACACTGCAAAGCTTCTCTACTGAATATGAGCAAACAGTGTTCAGAAAAAAAGTGTGAAGTACATACACAATATAATACTCAGCCATAAAGAATTACAGAATGTATGGAACTCAAGGACATCATGTTAGATGAAGTAAGTCAGACACAGAAAAGCAAGCAGCATGCACTCTGACACATGCGTATAAGTAAGAGGTATTGATATGAATGTAGAATATTCTGGAGACTAGGATGGTCAGGAGAACATGGGAAAGATGAAGATTAGAAGTAAAGAATAAAGCTCCAGGAAAGTGGGTAGCTACAGTTCACAGTTTACATTATATATTTTATAAAGACCTAGAGAAGAGAAATTCATGGTTTCAAATATAGAGAAATAACAAGAAGATATAAATACGAATTCCTCAATTTGTATATATCTACATGTTATAATATCACACTGTATCCCCAAATATCAATAGATACAATACTTTAATAAAATTCTAATGTTTGAGTTATTTTCTTAATAATTAAATAAATCACTGTAGGTTTTGATTGTAATTAATATAATTTACAATACTGCTAGAATGGAATAATGATGAAAGTACTCACTTAAAAAATAATGGAGCCGGCTGTATGGTGTGAGTCTGTAATTCCTTCACATTCTGAGACAACAGAGGCAGGAAGGTCGCAGAGCCAAGGGAATATAGGCTATATAGGGAAATTGTCTCAAAAAAATATTCAGAGGAAAAAAAATACCTTACAGAGTAAAATTAGTTCAGCACTTCACAGGTATACACAGACTTAGCATACTTAGTTTATATATAAAAATGACTGAAAATTCTTTAACAATATAAAAATGAGAACAAAGAATAACAAAAGAAGTAGATGGTTACAAGTGGTAATTTTTTTTAAAGCAGTAGAATAAAAGCAAAAGATATTCTCAAAAATTATTTAAATTTTTAAAATTATGACAAAACACATTGAGAAAAATATAAGTTATTAAAAATACTAAGTGTAGGAAAAGGAAAAACAGCAAACAGATGATAGAATGAATATTTAATCATCCATAAGAAAATATAAGCATTAAGAGAATGATATCAAAACTAGCTAAAAGAGGAAAATCTGTATTGGCCTCATGAGCAATAGAAAATTAAATTATCATTTATAATTTTATAAATACTATCAATATTTATCATTATTTTCTCCACAGAAATAAGATATACAGATTATAGGTTTGAGACAAGTTTTAAACAAAAACATAACTCCAAGACACAGATACATCATCCTTTATATAAACTTTTAAAAATAATGTAGAAATTACTCCCTCAGGCAAAAACTGATTTGAAAAAAACATTTGTTTAATGTGCTTCTCTTCTTCCCAAGATGTAAAATGCTTACCTCAGATTATCTGGAGTTCTTTTCAATTTATGCTTGAATAGAAACCAGTTTTTCTTTCTACTTACAAAGCATGGGCCAAACTTATCAAGCTGCATTGAAAAATATCTGACTACACAGTTGAAATTAACTTCTTACAGCAAAAGTTCTAGATGTAATAATTAACGAAGGAGATGAATAAGAAAAATCAAGCATTAATATGAATCATAATTTTTCCTCACTATCCTGTTAGAGTTTTGAATCTGATAGTGATGACTTTCCACGCCATCAGGACACATTAGCTGAGGGATGAGCGTTAAATGCACTAGTTAGAGGTGAGTGTTTGTAAGTTCATGGTTTAGTCACTTTTACCTTCATATTCTAATTCTCATTAATCTTATATGTTCTAGCTTCTCCAAGCACAAAGCTTATATTTTCTTTTGACAAAGTGGTAATTAGTCTACATAATATTTTGCTGCCCATAATAAAGACACTTCTATATTTATTACTTACTATATTATGTGCAGTTTCTAAGTTATAGCACAGACTATAATATTATCAACATTTTAACTTTGAAAACCATCTCAGTTCATAAATTTTTTAAACCTATAACACTGAATGGCATATAAGTCTACCTAGAGCAACTTTCTGCAATTTAAATTTTGTCAAAATTTTAATCAATTTTATTAACTAATTATTCTTACTAAATATTCAATAAATGATTAGAATATTCTGTTTTCTTTTTTCTTGGATATTTTCTTTATTTACATTTCAAATGTTATCCCCTTTCCCGGTCCCCCCCGAAACTCCCTATCCCATCCCCCTTGATTCTATGAGGATGTTCCCTCACCCACCCACCCACTCCCGCCTCTCTGCCCTCAAATTCCCCTACACTGGTGCATCGAACGAGCCTTCACAAGACCAAGGGTCTCTCCCATTGATGCCTGACAAGGCCATCCTCTCTACTTATGTGGCTGGAGCCATGGGTCCTTCCATGTGTACTCCTTAGTTGGTGGCTTAGTCCCTGGGAGCTCTGGGGATTCTGGTTGGTTGATATTGTTGTTGTTCCTATGGGGTTGCAAACCGCTTCAGCTCCTTCAGTCCTTTCTCTTACTCTTCCACTGGGGACCCTGTACTCAGTCCAATAATTAGCTGCGACCATCAGCCTCTGTATTTGTAAGGCTCTGGCAGAGCCTCTCAGGAGACAGCTATTACTGAAACACAACTCCACAACTAATTTGTTGTTTACTGATATACTCAAACTAACAATATCCTGCCAGTCAGTTTCTCATATTACATGATGGAATTTGTGTTGTTTCCTACAGCCAAAGCATTTGTAGTTTGTTGGAAACTTCACTTCCCTCTTAGAAGCTTTTATAATGGCATGTATCATAAGGTAGGTCTCAGTGAAAAGTGTTTTTAATAAATAATAAAGTATACTTTTAAAAGTATGAGAATCTCAGAGAGACAAATAGACTGAATGAAATTTTAACTAAAGTAATAAAGTTTATATTGGTGAAAATGGAATGGTAACATGAAAATTAACTTTTATGCTAATTATTTTATTAGAAGATCTTCCTGTTGTCCCCAGAGAATAAGTAAAGTCACATTAAAATGTCTTCATTTTGAATCATGGTTTAATTTAGAGAGGTGATAGTGATTTTCCACGAATATTTTCTATAGTTTAAGAAGAAATGATCTAATAATATGGTTTTAAATACAAACATTTACTATATGAAAGCTATGCAAAGACTTTACTGCTGTTAAAGTCATTTAATATGTCAGTGGTTTTCTAGTACACAAGTTTGACTTTTAAATCAAAATTATTATCCATTTTATTTTGGAAATATCTGACTCTTCTGTTATTGATGCACCTTGACCAACATAGCTGTGAATCAGCTGACTTCTCTACATTATTGTATTCTGCTGTCTAAGTGCAGTCCCTCCGCCATGATCATCTCTTGGTTTTCTGTCTCAGTTTCAAAAGGCTATATTTGCACCACTGCAAGGATCTCATCTTCAGGGAAATGAGGCTCTTAGTGTTGCCTTCTTAGTGACTCAAGGATGAATAGTGTGTTCTTCAAGAGGGCGTCAACTATGCATTCAGGTGACCATCATAAAGGCATCTGTCTAAACAAATACTCCATAACATCCATTAACATTAGGTTCATGATGACTGACATCAGAGGAGCAAGAAGGCAAGTCTTTACTCTAAAAGTTTCACAGTGGGAAAGGCAAAGGAGCAGAAAACGGCAGTAAGTCAGAGAACTGTTGATGAAACATGAGAAGAGAACCTCAGTCAATATAGAGAAACAAAGGCCTGAGGCAGCGGTTCTCAACCTTCCTAATGTTGCGACCCTTTAATATAGTTCCTTGTGTTGTGTGACTCCAACTATAAAATTATTTTTGTTGCTACTTCATAACTGTTATTGATCATAATGTGAATGTCTGTGTTTTCTGATGTGAAATGGTTCTTGAATCCCCAGAGGGGTCACAACTGACTAGTTGAAAAACCACTGCCCTAAAGGGTTGCATTCAACCTAAAAGAGATCCACAATGTAGAAATCACACTGCCCCGCCCTAAAATAGGCGCCATCCATACATTACCAGAGAAATCTACAAATCTTTAGTCTTATAGTTCTTGAAACCCAAAATGCCAAATTAGTCACACTAAAAGTAAGTCCAGTCTGATGATAAACCACATTCATTCAGAAGGAAGAATGTGTGTCCTTGCCAGGGCCATCTTCTTCCCTTCTCAAAAACTACTATTGTCTTTGCAAACCACATGATACTCTTCCCTGTTTCATGTTCATGCGTCCTATCTTTTCTGCTTCTATCCTGTAAGAACCTCTGTGGCTCCACTAGACCTATCTGGGCGACCTAGTGAAATTGATATGTCTCAAGGTTATTAATCTAGTGAACCTGTAAGATCCTACATGGTAAGGTTTTTTAGGATACAGTTTTCTTTGGGATGAGAGGACATGATTCAGTCAACCACAGCTACAAAGGAATTAAGGTATAACATTTGATAAGAGGTTGCAGGGCATTCTATGTATTAAATTGTTCCCACTACACACTCATGTGTTGAAGTTCTATCCTCCAGTGTAGGAGGCTGGATCTGGGGGAGGGTAAGATTTTTAGGAGGTAATTAAGGTTAAATGAACCATAAACAAAAACCTAATCTCATATTATTTATTTCTGGCCTTTTGAGAACAGAAAGAGCCTACCAGGAATTGAAACATCCAGTATATTGAACTACAACTTCCCACCATTCAACAAAGAAGGCCATCACTGTTATTTAAACTGGCCACTCCGTGGCACTTTGTAATGGCCTCCCGAGCACATTACGACAGGAAGTGATGATGAGATGGTCCCTGAGAGACTTCCAGGTGTTAAGGCACAGGCAGATTTCAAGAGAGAAGTTCTGAACCGTAAATATAGATGTGTAATTTATCAGTATAAAAGTGGAAGTAATTGGGGATGGGGAAAAATATTAACCTAATATAGTATAATCTGTCTACTGAAAGGAATATCTGGCTGAGAATTGCTAGGGTCTGAGGATTTGGGAATAATCCACCATGAAAACCAAGTTTGAGCCAACAAAAGTTTCTAATTCAAAAACAAATTGATACAGCAGGGAGATGGCTGGGTTCCGGATCTAAACTATGCCAACAAGAGGCATAACAGAGCAACCTTTTGAAGCAAAAATCCACAAATCAGATGAGGTAGGGGCAAGGGTAGAGGCAACCATGGAGTATATGCATATGTTGTATGTTTCCAACCATTTTCACACCTGACTCCTTAAGTGGGTTATTATTCATCAAGTAGCTCAGATGGCTTTCCTGACAACTTGACCTGGATTGAAACCAGCCAGTCAGAGCCTCTTTAGCAGTTGCTGGGTTTCAGTCGCAACTGAATGCTAACCAACAAAGCATAAAGGGTAAGATATTGTGGTCTAAGTTCCTATGCTGCACTTGGGGCCAGAATTTCTGGGAATTGAGATGTTCCTTATATAACTATATATACAGATATAGCACATATATTTTATATGTAACTTATTTCTCTATGAATATTCTGTGAGTGGTTGAATTAATTCTCAGTTTCAGTCACAGTATGAAAAGCAGGTGGAAGATGGTGATACAAGCTAATAAAGACATACCGCATACTTTATATACTTTTCCTACAATACAGACAAAACAGTCACAAAGATATTTTTCATTATATTTTATTTTTAGCATGATTCTTCTGATAGCAGAATAAAAAAATCAATTTTGATAGATCATCAAGCAGACCTACCTTTGAAATGCAAATAATCTTTAGTATAAAGAGGATTGATCTCTTTCAATATGACCTGAGGCAAGAAAACTGTTGCTATGAGAGTCCATCTGGTAGCAGCTGATACCCTTGAAAGACAAGGAATTGCAGAAGTCGTGCTGAAATTGTCTACCTGGAGCAAAGCATTCTCTTTATGAAGGGGCTGCTGGCTCCTCTGGCCCATTACATGACAAGCACTTTTACATCATGAGATAAAAAAATAGTAACATTTGTTGAAATGGTTTTTTCCTCCAGCTGTTCTCAACAGCATTTTTATTCTTTTGCTCTTTCAGTGTTTTCTGTTCTACCCTCTCGCTGTTACAGAGCTAGCAGGAGAGCCTAACCTACAACAGAGGGGCTTGGAGGATATTTGATATAACATGGTTGATCTGAAACCTGAGTGCCAACCTCACTTCCAGAGCCACCAACCTTCTCAGTAAACACAGATAACACATGATAGTTTATCAATATAATATAGATTATAATAATATAGATAATAGTTGAGAAGATGGGGCCAAGAATCCATGGAGAGATAGATAACAAAAGAATAAACACATCAAAAATGTGTTTTAATGATTTTAACTAGTTAAAGGTGCTATGTTAGTAAATGCTTTTAACACTGTTGTTGTGTGACATCCCCCCCCCCCGAGATGCTACACACACATCCAGATATGGAGCCTACAAGAGACCAAAGAAAAGATACCACCAAAGTCCAACATGGTGAACCAATGAGTTTGTAGATGGTTTACATACAGAAGTATGGGTGAGGGGTTACTTACAAAATCAGAAATGACTCAAAGACAGCTTCATCATCAAAGCCCACCTCAGTATATGTGACAGACAGTTCACAAAATCTGAGAGCCTGGAACACATTGCACAGCCTGCAGGCAGCTCAACAGATTGGAGAGTGTCCTTTCTAAATGACTCTAAGCCTCTTTCAGACAGCTCTGCTCCTCTCTGCTTCATCTAGGCAGCTTGTATGGCCTCAGAATCTTCGCAGCTTGGCTTCACAATTTTTATTTCTACCTTTTATCGGTTAGCTTTTAAAGTAAGCAGGGGCCTAATAAATCTGGTCAGTTTCAGGAACTTCCTGAAATTATATTGATTTGTTTACTTTTCTGCTTGAGGTGTTTCTCAGGCAGAATGAAATGTTTCAATCCCAGAGGAAACTGCCACAACTGTGAAATTAAAATCTGTCAGGATCACACTCTGTTTACTCAAGATTTTGTTTGTTTTTCCTTTAAACAATGAAAAGTTCACAGAATGGAGAACTAGCATGTCAACAAGAGGATGTCAGGAAGAGCCTAAGCCAGGGTTTGAACTTTCTGAGTGATTTAGGAGACTGGGGAATCAATACCTTGCTTTCAGTTAGGTGTGTGTGTGTGTGTGTGTGTGTGTGTGTGTGTGTGTGTGTGTGTGTACTGGGGAACAAGCAATTCCATCATGGGGTATCTTACTTCTTTAATTTTTTTTGATACTTTATTTACATTTCCAACATTTCCCCCTTTCTAGGTCTCCTCTTTGGAGACCACCTATCCCTTCCCCCTCCCACCTCTCTATGAGGGAATTCCACCTCCCGCCCACCTGCCCGCCCCCTCCCATATTCCCACCTTGACATTCTCCTTTTCTGGGGCCTCTCCTCCCACTGATGGCCAACAAGGCCCTCCTCTGCCACATATGTGGTCCGAACCATGGGTCCCTCCATGTGTATTCTTTGGTTGGTGGTCCAGCATCCAGAAAGACGGGGGGTGGGGTGGGAGGGGGGTTAGGCCAGTTGACATACT
>CM052713.1:48134261-48166852 GCA_028551405.1 Uromys caudimaculatus | reverse complement strand
ACTGAGTGGTTTTAGCTCCTTTGTCGAAGATCAAGTGACCATATGTGTGTGGGTTCACTGTTGCTGTCTTCAGACACACCAGAAGAGGGCATCTGATCCCATTACAGATGGTTGTGAGCCACCATGTGGTTGCTGGGAATTGAACTCAGGACCTCTGAAAGAACAGTCAGTGCTCTTAACCCTGGATCACTTTTCAAAGTATTCTTTTTTTCTTCCTGTGACTTCAACTAGAAGGCTGGGAGTTGGAGTGGTTCCTCAGCAGATAGAACAGAGGCTACTTTAACTAATCCCCTGCTGTTTTACAATGAGAAGCTAAACTACAGAGATGCAGTTTCTCTGCCTCAGAGGACTCAGACAGGCGACTCAGCTACCACTTCATAGTAACTTAGACTTAAGACAGGTAAACTTTTTATTATAATAAAAGCAACCCTAAATATTGGAGGAACAAGTCTTGCCCCCCAGAGACACCCTTCCCCTTGGCTATCTTCAAGAAAGAACCAGAAAGAAGAACGGCCTAAGTAGGCCTCTGGCACTCCAAGATGATCCCTAAACAGTAAGAAATAGCATCAGGGCTCTAACAGAGCAGGAATGTGGCCTAGACAAGATTACTTCAGAATCTGTTGTAAGGCACAGCTTGGCAGGCCTGTCCCATTAGAGGTGACAGGCAAGCGTCCTATGGCCTTACACTCCAGCACTAAAGTCAGGTTTAGTTGAAAGGCAGTTAGAGAAAAAGGATAGGAGAGTTCTCAAGTCCCTTGCCCATGACCAATGTAAGCAGGCAGACAGGTCTGTCTGCAGTGTACATGGTGCATGACTACTTCTGCACTTTGCCTGGTGGTTTTATTTGCAGGCTCATGTCCAGATGGGTCTGAAGCCAAGCTGTTTGGCAAATGATGTTTTATCTAAAGCTAAATATAGGGCTAGAGCCATGGATCTGGCAAGCAGTTATGCATGTGCTCTCAGAATGACCCTTCTAGGTCTCCTGCCCGAGTGAAAATTTACAACATCCTACCCCAAACCATAAGTCCCCATAAAAGTTATTTGTCTATAGATAGTACATTTTTTTCATTGCTAAAGATACCCTATAGAGAGCTGGACATTTTAATAATGATTTTATATTTCAGTGTAAATACTTTGGCTATACTGGGTATTCTAGCTTTGTTTCTGGTACTATAATAAAACAGTCTGATGAAAAACAACTTGAGGAGGAAAAGGTTTATTTCATTTAATAAGGAGAAGGACCTGCTATGGAACACACCTGTCTAACACAGAGAAGAGGCTCAGGAAGTAAGGTTTGAGTAGACAAGTTTCCTGGGAAGGTGGTGAAAGAAAAGTAACTTTTGAATTAACTCCTGATCATCCTGGGGTCAGAGAAGGATTCCATCTCCAGCATTAAGTGGATTGCCCAATATGATATACCTACGTCTCACTGGACAGATTATATATATCTGAAATGTACTCACAGTCCATAAGAAGACGGTAGCCCATACTATATAGGTCTACAAAGTTACACTTGGCCATAGAAGGAACTAGTGTTGTATGATATAGATTTAGTAGCATCAAGTAGGAATAGTTCCTCCCCGATTCTTCATGAGGCTTATTGCTTAGTTTCCATAAGCTGGCAAGGAACTCAAGGACTACTGTATCCTAGGCTTGTCGTGGCTCCTGCTCTCCTCAACTCCCAGCAGCTATGATTACACAAAATATGGCCCATTGATATTCCATCATTGAGGATGTGAGAAAGATAGAAGAGGCCAAGTTTCTTCCCAGGAATTTATGAGCAGTTAGTGATTACTAGGAGTGGGGCTTACAAGGTCCTACTTCTCCTGTGGGATTTCGTAAGCAGTTAACCATTGCTGAGAGAGACTGGTTCACTGGAACAGCTGTCTGTAAGTTATCCACACTCCAGTGAGTGAGGAATTCCAATCAAACTCGTTGTTTTAGCAAGCTAGATATGAGTGGGATAATCTCTAGTTTCTCATCAGTGCTCTCTCTAGAGTAAATAAACAGCTTATGCATATCTCTCCAGGAAAACTTACAAAGCACAGCTGAATCCTCATACCCGGTAGTTTAGAGGGAAGGTCTGTACCTGATCTGTTTGATAAAGAGGGCAAGTGTGTCGGGAACCTTATCTGACGAAACAGAGAAGATGTGTGCCTTCCAGTAGTGCTTTAGTACATAGTCTTTCACAAGTTTCCAACAACAACAGAAAAAGAGCACAAAATAACAAATAACAAATCTGAGTTTAAGGACATCTACCATATTGTCCTCATAAAACTTAGCTCTAAATAGGTAACACTGGAATAAGAATAAAACAAGAATCAATTTTAAAAAGAAGAGCACTCATTCTTGCCAAGAGAATGAGGTGTGTAGTATTTTGGGATGACTTAGTGACCTTGACTCTGTCTGAACCTGGATAAAATTGTGAAGTGGCCTTGCTTTGTCTCATCTTGTCATGTCTCAGAATAGCCTTGTCTGAGGTTGTTATTATATCTGGTAGGAGAATAAAATAGCCTGCCTATCTATGAGTGCTGGACACAGTTCCAAATGTAAAGGATGGTGTTATGTTATTAGGGTTTTGTTTTTTGGTTTTTTAAAATTTAAATGGAAGAGTTAGTTGGAAGAAGGAAAGTGAGAAGAAAGTTTATTAGGGAAAGAATACTGGAAAGAAGATTGCAAATCTTAGTCTTGACAGAGAACTAAGTAGATTTGTATCATAGACCATTCTGGTCCAGGGAAATGGAAGATGTAAAGAAAAACATCACGAAATACCTTTAGAGCCCTCTGGAGGTTAGCAAGTCAGAGAGTGAACTTATGTTATAAAGAGGACTGATTATATTGTCTTACTGGATGAAGAGATGTCTTCACACTGGAGACATTGAGAATCTGGTGGCCACTGAGTGCACAAGGCTGGATGCCACAGCACCTCAAACTGGTGAGACTGCTTGGAGGGTTCCTGGGAGCCCCTGGGCTTCAGTACATATCGGAAAGCTGAAGTAGTATTCTGATGGCAGCAAAGGGCGGCATCTGCTACAGCAATGACAGGAAAGCACACTCATCATCAGGCCCAAAGGCAAGCAGCTCTTCACCTGTCCTCTGATCTCTCTTTACCTAAGTTGCCCTGTGAAGGTGCTGCCCCACTCTTGGGGCAGCCCTTCTCCTCTCCATCGCTCCTACCTGTCCATCCCTCACAGACTTGCCCAGTATCTTGTCTTTTAGCTAATTCTAGGTCTAATCAAGTTGACAAGATTTACCATCCCCACAAACAAAACGACATGGCTGTTTGTTTGTTAAACAACCAGGAGTGTGGCCTTTTTTGTTTCTTCATTTAACGGGGTTGGGAATGAAGGAGAGCTGGAACCTCAGATCCCAGAGGATGGAATTTAGTCAAGGCTGCCATGATCATGTTGCTAGAGCTTTCCAGGCAGACTGTACTTACTTCTCCCTGCTTCCTTCCAAGTCTCAGTTCAATTCTGCACAGTTTATGTGGAAAATCCAATACTAATTGATATTTTCACATGACCCTATATATTATACAATAAAATTGCTTGTCAAGAAAGGTTTTTACCACTACCTGGAAGATAGATGGGATTGTTAACTAGTAAATGTACTGTCCATGGCAGAAGATCAATTATCCTGTGTATAATTTTCTTAGCCACCTTGAAACTAGACTGGAGTGGAGTGAGTTTTCCCGACTCCCTAATATACAACCCATTTGAGCTAGGGCTCAAAATTAGTAGTTGTTCTAGATAGTTTTAAGTCAACTTGACACAAGCTAGAGTTATCTGAAATGGAGTGGGGTGGAACTTGATTGAGAAAATGCCTCCGTAAGATCTAATTGTAAGGCATTTTTCTTAATTATTAATTGATGGTGGAGGGCCCAGATCACTGGGCTAGTGCTCCTGGGTTTTATAAGAAAGAAGGCTGAGCAAGCCAGGAAGATCAAGCCAGTAAGCAGCACTCCTCCATGAATCTGCACCTGCCCTGGTCTCCAGGTCCCTGTCTTGAGTTTCTGCCTTGATTTTCCTCAGTGATGGACTGTGACCTGGAATTGTAAGCTGAAATAAACCTTTTTGTTCCCAAGTTGCTTTTGGTTTTGGTGTTTCATCACAGTCATGGTAACCTTTAGTAGGACAGTGATAAAAGATTCATACAGCATGGCTTTATCACTTCATGTGCCTTTCTATTCCAGTTCATGCCTTAAACATTGTAAGATAATTAGTGTGAAGATAACTTTGTTGCCATAGGGAATTTAGATTGTGAACTCAATAAAATGCTAACAATGACTAAATTGTTCAAATGTCAGGGAAAAAAGTGTTAACAATAATGAACTCTAGGGTCCAACATTTGTTGGTTGAGGCCAAGTTATTTAGCAAGTGTGCTTTAGTTTCCTGCTTTATAAATGGAATATTAATACCAACTTCAAAAGGTTTTTAAAGAAATTAATGTATACATTAAGTTTATAGACTCATTGGCACAAAGTACCATATGAGGGCACTGTAATAATGATTGCAATTATGCACAAGTAATCATTGATGTCATGTGACTATAGTTAATAGGTTAACTACAGTTAATAGGTTAATTATATGCACTACATTGTGCATATAACGAGTTACAATCTTATCACGGAATGATTTCTTTTACTTAAGGTCAAGTTACATGTAGGATGTTACTATTACTTAAAGTAATTGTTACTATAAGGACAATCACATAATGAATTTGTCTTTGACAATTTATGAAATTGTACTTTAAGACACTTTCATATGTGTGATGTATCCAGGCCTTCTGTAAAAGAAGATCTGAACACATTTTGTGAGTAGGTTTCTTTGGCCCAGGCCTGAAAAATTCTCCAAGAATCTCAGCTCATTAAGTCCTATTTACCATTCCAACAGCCAGTACACATAGTTTTTAAAAAATAACTCAGGAATATGGCTTTTTCGTTTCTCTGTCCCAAGGGGTTTTAAATGAAGGAGAACTGGAATCTCAGATCACCATATTTAGTACCAATGAAATAAGTGTGATAACAGCCTGATCAAGCAAAGCTTGACATGAAGAAAACACCTGCCTGGTGTTAATAAGATGCATGAGTTTCAGACAACAGAAAACCAAAGGAAATTACCACTATGTCTATCTTGATAAAGTCCCAACAGAGCTGTCATTTCTTTCATTATATTCAAAAGTTTATTTGAATTCTTATGATATTCACATGGGGAAAATTATATGGATTTGGACTCAGGCCAGATATTATATTTCTAAGTATTGCCAAGTTCTTATTAGTACTATGTGATCTTTTGAGGGTTCATTAAAAGATAAAGAGAGGCAAAGAGAAATGTCTGTATTTTTCTATATACTTATTAGGGGGAGAAGAGCAATCAACAGACAAATTTTAATATTAATAAGACTTATGTGTATCTGACATTTCTTTAGACATACCCAAATACTCTGTTTTCCTCCAAAGGTCCCAGGGGCCCAGAAAAATGTTTCAATTTTCTAACTGCTGTTATTTTTAGGTACAAAATACAAATTTTAAAAATCAAATGCGTTATCAAAGAACTTTTAAAAACTCAGCTTCATTTTCTGTGAAATATGAACATCCAACTCCCAACAAATTGAGAGCATCGAGTTAATATATTTGTGTATTTCTTGCAAAATGTGGGCAAGATTTGTCAAGTCTGGCATTATAAGCACACATTTTCTAGGGACAACAGCCTGCTCAGTGTCTCTATTTCCTTGCTTGTGTGAAGTTTTAATGTTTAAAAGACAAACTCTCAGTTTGGAAGCCATCTTTCCCAGCTTTCTAGCCTTTTTTCCAGCAGAGGGAATGACTGTTCCCTTGATCATAAATGCTTTCTAGTTCTACTACTAAGCATAACAATAAATCATGATAATAATAACAACTGACTATCTTGTTAGACTGTCTTCTATTTCTAACAGACATGTGTACTCATAATTTTTAAAAAGAAAATATCATCTCTTTTACTTCAACTTAATAAATAGTGGGTATTACTCATATACAGTCTTCATTTGGTTGACTGTTGAATTGATACAAAGAACATGTGGCTAATTGAAATCTGTGGCACTGCAAATTATAATTTGATTATCCATATCCAATTATTGATTAGAACTCTGAACTAATAAACTGAAGAGACATATTCTTATTCCTTCCACCCTTAAAACATTGAAATTTAAATAACTTAAACTCCTTTATGAATAATACTACATCGTATGTGTATATGTGCTTCACTGGCTTGTTGTTCACTTTTTGTTAGTGTGTGCATGTGTGTGTGTATATGCATGAGTGCACTGTGTGGTTTATATGGCCAAATGTGTAGGTAGGAGCATGTGGAAGCCATAGGAAAATGCGGGTGTCTTCTATCAATCTCGCCTTGTTTCTCTGAGGCAGTTTCTCTCCGTGAACCTGGATCTCACAGTTTTTCAGCTAAGCTACAAGTAAGCAAGCCCTAGTCAGGTGAGTGCTAGGATCCTAATTCTCATACTTACGCTTTGTATCAAGTGCAAGAAGCAACTTTGCAGCAAGAACCATCTCTCCAGCTCCCTGTTTTCATTTTGAGACCAGGTCTCATATATCACAGGCTGCCACGGAACACGTTTTGTAGCTGATGGTGACCTTGACCTGCTGATATTCCTGTCTTTAGCTCGCCAGAGCTAAGATCACAGACATGCATCAACATGACTGCTTTATACTGGTGCTAGGAATTGAACCCAGAATTTCATACATTCTGAATAAACGTTAGTACTGAGCTACAGTCCCAGCCCTGACACTGCATGCTTTGCACATACTTGCATGCCTGCCATCACCTTTAATTTTCCTGTATTCATTCAGGAAAGGGACCCAATACAATAACATAAAAACTTAGCACTATCATTTACAAATTGCTAAATGGCCATCAAACATTATGGTCTTAAGTAAATGCAGATCATTTTCCCTAGAAAAATTTAGATTCTGGTTTTAAATGTTATTTTTTTTTCTTTTTTGTATACAGATATGTATGTGAAGGCAATTGGCTAGTTACCATAGTAGTTTCTAAGAATCCACCTATCTTGTTTTAGGAGACTTGCTCTCATTGGTGTAAAACTCCTGTCGTAAAATTTGCTTAGTAAGCGAGGCTGGCTTGAGCAGTGAGGCCAGGGATCTCCGTGTCTCTCTACCTCTACTACATCTGTGGGGTTTTTTTTTTTTTTTTTTTCAATTTTTATTATTTTACTTATTTACATTGCACTCATCGCTTGCCCCCCATCCCCGTGGTCCTCTCTCCTGCAGTTCCTCATTCCATTTCTCCTCCTTGCCTCTGAAAGGGTGCTCCCTCCCTACCAGGCCTCCAGCTTCCCTGGGGCCTCAAGTCTCTAGAGGATTAAGCCATCTTTGCCTACTAAGGCTTGATCAGGCAGACCTCTGCGATATTTGGGCCAGGGGCCGCAGACCAGGCATGTATGCTTCTGATTAGTAAATCAGTCTCTGGAAGCTCCCTGGGGTCTGGATAAGTTGAGACTGCTGGTCTTCCTATGGGGTCACTCTCCCCTTCAGCTTCTTCAATCCTTCCCTTAATTTAACCATAGGGGTCCCCAACTTTAGTTCAATGGCTGGGTGTAAGTATCTGCTTCTGTCTCAATCAGCTGCTGGTAGGGCCTCTCAGAGGACAGTCATGCCAGGCTCCTATTAGTAAGCATATCATAGCATCAGTAATAGTGTCGGACCTTGGTGCCCTCCCACGAGATGAATTCAAAGTTGAGCTGGTCATCAGACCACCTTTCCTTCAGTCTCATTTCCATTTTTGTCTCTGAAGTTCTTTTAGACAGGAACAGTTCTGGGTCAGAAATTTTGACTGGGGTTAGTAACTCTGTCCCTCAGCTTGAGGCCCTTTCTATCTACTGGAGGTGGATTCTTCAAGTTCCCTCTCCCCAGTGTTGGGCATTTTAGCTAAGGTCAACCACATTGAGTCCTTAGAGTCTCTCACCTCCTGGGTGTCTGGTACTTTCTAAAGGGGACTCCCCCAATACTGCTTATCTCAATTCATTCTCTTAGCCCTCTGGGCTTCTCTCCTGTGCCCCCTACCTCATCCTGTTCCCTTTTTCCCATCCCCCTCTATTCTCCCACCCAGGTCTCTCCCTTCCTCTACCTCCTGTGATTATTTCCTTCCCCCTTCTAAGTGGAATGGAAACATCCTACATCTGTGTTCTTAACATGAGTTCTGGGGATCAAACTCAGGTCTTCCTGCTTCTGTGCAAGTGCTTTATTAGTGAGTTATTTCCCTGTGCCCTTAATCTTTATTGAATGTGCTGTGTTACACTGAGAGAGCTGTGACCATTCTGTAACAGCCCCGTGGAGTCAGTTGCCTTGTGTCTTCATCATTCTTTTACTGTTTCTGACCTTTGATCTTTTTTTTTTTTTTTTTTTTTTTTTTTTTTAGTATAGAAATAGAGTTTATTTAGGGCATGGGGAGGGGAGTTAAGAGGGTAGTAGAGGCAGAGAAAGGCAGAGAGAAGGAGAGAGTAGAGAAGTAGAGGGGTGGAGGCCGGCCATGACCACGTGGACAGAGGGGGGAAGGGAATGGGGAGAGGTAAGAGAAGAGAGAGGCAAGAGATAAGTGACCTTTGGATCTTTATCTTCATTTTCTTTATGCCCTCAACACACTCATCTTTAATGGTCCTACTCCTCCTGTACTGGTGCATCCTATCACAGCCCCACGTAAGGTATATCCCTCATATCTAACCCTCAAATCATGATTATTCTTAATAGAAACAGCATTTACATGGATGGACTACTCTTAAATGATTCATTTGCGTTTGTCTCCTTTTCTGTTTTTAATGGAGCTCAAGATAGTACCATATACTTCATGACTCTCATAGCAAAGTACTCATGCAGTAACTATTTAAAAAATCCTTGTGCATTTAACCTATCAATGTAATTAGAGCTGAAATATAATCTTCCTACACTTATATTTCCATCAATTTATCTTGTATAATCCTGTATCCTATATAATCAGTTATTATAATTGTGTTCAGCATGGGTTTTTTTGATGTTGATAAGTTAATTAAAACAATATTGCCTTCTAATTGTCATAAAGCCCAGACTTATGATTTCAGGGATCAAATAAACTATACATACCAGAAGGATTGTCTGAACAGAGCCAGAATTTGGCCCATAGATTAGGGCTGAGAAGAGGACCAGGAATGTCAGATAATGATTGCTTTTCTAGAGAATTACACTAGCACAGCCCATCCTGCTGGATGTAATTGTGTAGCAACTCAGGGATGTCTCTTGAGGAGTTGCCTTGATGTAAAAAAAAACACCTCCAATATTTCTGAAAATTGATCAATATTTTGATTTTATAATATTAATTCTGAGAACACTACTTCACCTAAATTTGTAATATAAAACAGAAGAAGCATTATAAATACATCAGGCATACTTTTTACACGGTCTAAAAAAAAAAAAAGCATTTCCAATCACACATTGGAAAGATGTGTTTTGCTTTTCTAAATGATACCATGGTCATTTGGATTTTTCTGAAATAGAAGTGTTTGGTTTAAACAAATGATTTTTTTTTTTATTTGTCTTTTAAGGTGAATTTGGAGAAGTCTGCAGTGGGCGTTTGAAGACACCAGGGAAAAGGGAGATCCCAGTTGCCATTAAAACATTGAAAGGTGGCCACATGGACCGACAAAGAAGAGATTTTCTAAGAGAAGCTAGTATCATGGGTCAGTTTGACCACCCAAATATCATTCGCCTAGAAGGTGTTGTCACTAAAAGTAAGTTCCTGGTTTTCCTCACTATTTCTCATACACTGCTCTTAGTTTTTTATTAAATCATAAAAACAATACCAAGTTGTTAGGACAGCAACTTCATTCAGGCAATGATTTCTGGCATACTTCTCAGTGTCTGACTGTAGGCCATGGCATTATCGGTGTTTGCATAGGTTACCACAAAGCTTGGAAAAGGCATTACCTCTAAACTTTGCTCATTTGGCTTAGCACAATGACTCAGGAGTAAAGGGTTATATTTTTCTAAATGTCAATGTTAGTAGAAAACTGACCATCAGTATTTGATTCATTAAAGTAAAATACTACTGCTTAGAAATACATTTCATAGACAAATATAAAATGCTTTATCATAGAGTAAAACATTTTCAGAAAAAATTCTATATGTAAGTCAGCTCTATTAATAGCATTATGAATAAATTATTCTTGGTATAAAGTAAAATAAGATAACTGCTGAAATAACAATTCTACTGTTACAGAAAGAGTGGAACCAAGGTCATCGTTTTGAAAGAAAATCATTTAAAATCCAACATTAGTCATATACTTTAAGTAATTAGTTGCATTTGATAAATGATAAAGGCAGAAAATGTAACAATATGTATCCATTTTTATTCACTAATCAATTAAACATAAAACCCAACAGAGAATATCATTGAATTTTCACAAAAATTATTTAGATACTTGAAAGTGGTATTTTTATTTACAGAGTTAAAATTTTGTTAACAACCACTGAGAATAGTAGTAGGAGTGATGGCTCAGTGGTTAAGAGCACATCCTACCCACTCTAGCAGAGGACCGCGACTGAGTTTCCAGAACCCATTGCCAAATCAGAACCATATGTAATTTCAGTTCCAGTGGACTTGATGATTTCTTCATGGTACCACAAACTCTTATACATATGTGATGAATATAAACTCATGTAAACACACACACACACACATAAAAGTAAAATATGTAAATAAATAAACATTTTTCAAACCATTTAAGGGATGTTAAAATTTTATGTTATAGTTAAAAATAAGAAAATGCAATAACTTAATAAAAATGTGCAGACTTCTCCATCTGAAACCTCTACATTCTTCACCCAAGGCATTGGTAAAATGCTACTCAAGGGAGCAGATTATTTGCAGCTCCAATAGTTCAGAAAGTAGGGAAGAGTGTTCAAGATGATAGGCATTATAATGGGTTTTTATTGTAGTAATTTTAATAGTTTTTCGATATTCACCCATAAGTCCTTCTCTCAACCACAATTATACTGAACTTAGCCATGTGACCAACCTTGACCACTGGGACATTAGCAAGGGCAGGACACATGGAATTTTATATATTTGCAAGTTGATATTTGTAGTCTATAATTCTTGTTCCTGAAATCCAACTTCCATGCTGAACGAAAGCAATCCATGCAGTATTGCAAAAAAGAAGCATAGCAAGGTAGGAGGGCATTGCATATAGTCTGAGTTTAACAACAAGGTACCAGCAAGAACTGACTGCTCAATTGTCCTCTGACCGTAACACCTGTGTTATGACTTACATGTGGCCATATCCACATCTCTCTTACACTCATCACACATACATGTTAAATTCCCCCAAACACACACATACACACACACACACACACACACACACTAGCACAAAGACACACATGTATACACATACTGAATTAGATGGACGGATGGATGGATGGATGGATGGATGGATGGATGGATGGATGGATGGATGGACAGATGGATAGACTGATGGACCAACAGATGGACTGACAGACAGACTGATGGACAAACATACATACAGATGATAGATTTTCAAAAAACAGAGAATCGCATTATTTTACTTAACAGCTCCAGCCAAAATGCTAGACAACACTAAATGCCAGGCCTGTGAGTGAACCATCTCAGACATTATATCCCTACCTAAGTCCCACCTTAGTCAGATACTTGAAGCTATGGCCATTTGGCAGAGCAAAGAAACCAAATCAACTTAATTTAGTCAACTCAAGAAATGATAAGAGCTTTTTTAAAAAAAAAAAATTATATTTTTATTGATTCTTAAAATTTTTCAATGTATTTTGAGTATATTTATATTCTCACCTTTCCCTTTAACTCCTCTGAGATCTACTCCAAATTTGTATCTTTTTTTTTTTTTTTTTTTTAGTATTCCATCAGGTCAAATTCATGCTCCTCACATACTCTGGACTATATCCAATGGAGTACTCTAATTGTACTAGGGGCCACACCCATAAAGAAAAGTGACTCTTCCTCTCCTTGAAGTCTAATTGTCCATATCTCCTCAGGTGGAGGTAGAGATTTGAGTTCCCCTACCATTCTGGAATATTGACTGGCTCAATCTTGTGCAAGTCTTCTACAGACAAGCATAGTTGCTGAGAGATCATAAGTTCAGATGTTTATTAGATCCAGAAGGCACTATTTCACTCTTGTCCTCCCTGATCCCTGGCTCTTACAGTCTTTCCACTCTCCCTTCTGTTGTGGTCCCTGTGTCTTGTGGGATAGAGTAGTGATCTAGATGATACACCACTGACACTTATGTTATCACTTTGAACCACTATCCACTACACAAAGGTGCTTTTGGATGAGGAACAAGAACTATACTGATCTGTGAATACAGAGATACAACTGTGACCATGTACACTAGTGGTACAAATGTTATGAGGGTGAGGGTAAGCAACTGCAGATTTCAGGTCTGCTCCATAAGAGGAAATGCATGCCTGAGACTATAAATCTGACTAATGACACATGGTTGGGGAGCTTAGACATCCTAGGAATGAACTTACCACTATTATTTTGTTAGATGCATAGTATCAATATACCTGCTAAATTCATGTAAAATTGTTGTTTTAAGCCATTAAATTTAAAATTGTTTCTTTCATGGAAATCAGATAACTAAGTCAATGAATCATTACTGGAATTCTGCTCTTGCCAGTTAAGATCTTTACACATTGGATAAATTATTTAACAGCTCTATACTGAACTTTCATTTCCATGAAACAAAACTAAACTAACCCAGCTATCATTGATTAGAGTATCTCAGTTCTCTTTTTTCAAGACTTTAAATTATTTCTATAAAAATTAAATCTATAAATGTATACTGAATCTATAAATGTATACATCATCTTCCTGTCATTAGCTTGAACATTTCAAATGATTCCTTAGTTTTTACATTATATTTACATGAAAAATTTAATTTTGAGGATGACTTATAAATTAAGTTTGATGCCAAAATTCTCTTGCATGAGTTTACACATAGATTGTCTAAAAAATCAGAGACCAGCAAAAGACTCAAAGTTTGAGAAGTAAGAGATGTTTATTTTCTTCAATTAATAGATCAAATCTTATCAAATAAATACTATGACTTCATCCATATATTGTCATATATATTATATTATATATAGCATGTTTATATGTATATCTAAACTAGGACATATAAAAAGGCTCTACAAAGTGGGTAAATTAATTCTATATAAGTCAGCATACCCTTGATGACAATCATCACTATAGTTCCACCTGCTAAGAGCAAGTCCCGTAGAGGAATGTTGAGGCGCTGCTGGGTACATTGTAAGGATGAAAGAAAAGCAGTTCCGGCAGTAATTGGTGATCCTGCTTGTACTGTTACCAGCTTGAGTCAAGTGCTATGGGATTGTTAGAAGAAAAGCAATAAATAAATGAATACCTCATTCCCATAAATACACAGTAATTGTTCCAGGATTGCCCTTAAGTAGCTAAGAGATAGCTAGCAATTAATGTTCCCTAAAGACGCCCCAACTGCATAAAAGATACTGATGAAGATAATGATGCAGCACAAGGGCCTGATTGTAGATAGATTTTCCTGGGGTCTGGGAAACAAATACATTGAATTTCCATTAAAAGTGATAGAAGATTATAAATAAAAAGCTTCAGACCATCCTTCTACAAGTTCTTGTTTAATGTGAGTATCTTTTTGTCTTATGTATAACCTTTTCTCTTAGAAAGATGTATTGTACAGTTCTTTGAATCGCTTCTGCTCCTTCATATGTCCATATATAACTGCTTTTATTTTAAATTGGGAAGCTAAATGATTAAAGACTGAATCATGCAAAAACAACGTCTGATAAAAATTGAGCCTCTTTATGAAAATTGAGCCTCTTTATATGAATCATATCACAACTTTATTAGCTTGTTAAGATATAACTGATGGAAAGAAAGATGAATCAGTTATAATCGCATGTGCAACACATACTTTCTCCAGGAAGCAAATAGAAACCTCCAGTTGGAGGACAGACTTGTAATCATTAGTAGCACAGATAATCATGATATGTAACTGATAGTTATCAGTGACATTAGTTACATCACCAAGAGGTAAAAGGCTAACTTTCTGTAAGAAGTTAAGAATTGCAGCTTAGGGATGAAGAAATACAGCACAATAACTGTGAGACAGGCAAGAGTCTATCTTTCAGCTAAGTAAAAAGTGCATTTACAAGAACTAACTATATAGCCTAAATAACAAACTCAATAAAGTGGAACAGAAGTCATCCCCAGTAGGAAACAAATTCCCAAAGATAACTCCATGTCATTCTAAGATACTCTTTAAAGATCCCATGGCTCAATACTAAAGCTATAATAGAATCTTCTAGACTTACTCAAAATCTTTATATGTTCAAGAATATTATAAATTGCTCCTAGGGAGTTTTTATGAGTAGACATAAAAGAATAAATTCTACTCAGTCAAAAAGCATTGTACTACATGCATAAAAAGAGGTTCCCTAGTTCTAGGACTGGCTTATTCTTGTTAAATAAAGGTAACCCTCCAAACTTCCACTGTTACAGCAACTGTTTCACCAGCTGATTATTTATGGAATAATCACCAAACCTACCTGGGCTTAGATTTTTGTTTTCCTCTGAATGAAAGAAAAGTGCAGATCAGAGTAGAAAACTTAGAAGTCAAATGTAACCCTAATAAATCCTGTTCCTTTAACAAACAAAAGGACATGAGATGTTCGTAAGGAAATCTTATCCCATGAGGACTGATCCCTCCGAGATCATTATAAATTCAGGTTCATGCTGATAATTCAAAAATATTAATGAGGTCCAAGATGAAAAACATGAAATTTTCAACAAACTTTTTAATTTATAATACACACATTAGAAAAATATGGGGAAATTTATCTGTAAGCAACATTACAGTTTGGATAGTATATTAGTCAATTTCCTGTAACAGCAATGCAATCTTTGATATTATTTAACTGATAAAATAATAGGCCTACTGTTGCTAACAGTTTTGAAAGTCCTAGTGTGTGATTGATTAGCTACAATAGTTAGATTCTTTCTGATGGCACCAGGTGAAGGAAAATGATGCTTATTCAAGCCAAGAAGTACAGAGAAGATGGTAACCAGACCTCAGAACCTCATTTGACAATATCATCAACTGGGCTGGCACATGCATGGATCTTTATTTCCTGATGTGATGGGACAAGTTCCACCAATGAAGATTAACTAACAGACCCTTCTTTTGTACACTTTTGTTAATAGAGTAATAAGACGGAGCTAAACACTGAAGGAGACAAAAAGAAATCTAATTCTATAAACGCATTTTAGATAGCAAGAAAGAAAGGAATGCAAAGAGGGAGCAAATCATGAGAAGAATGGTAGGGGAGTATTCTAGGCAGAGACAGTACATTTAAGTCTTGAATCAGAACTAGCATGTTAGTGTAACAGCAAGAAAGCTGGCAAAAGAAATGAATGTCAATTAATTACATAATGAAAAAAAGACAAAATAGCAAGGAAGCCAGACTAGCAAGACAAAAAAAAATGGTGAGGAAAGAAATTATATTAATTAATATCTATTTTGAAAGGAATATATTTAAAACCCATTTTTAAGACTTAGCTAAGATATTTTGGTTACTGCCTGATTATATAATAGATGAGGAGGAAAGGTCGTATTCAAATGGCTTCTAATCATATTATTTCTGTCAGAAAAAGAATGGTAAGGAACATCAGGAAAGAAAGAGAACAGATTTAGGGAGAAAACAGTATTTTCTTGTTTAAACATGACTGCGTTTAACTAAAGACTTCCAGGAAGTCCTTGAAGCTGGCAAAGAACTTGGTTCACAGATGCAAAGGAAAAAGCATTTAGCAGACTGGTGATGCTCAGCAGCTGACATAGGGAAGGTGTTATTCACTGGAGGAGAACTGCATTTAAACGCCATGTGTATGAAATTGTCAGGAAACATACTTAATCAGGAAAACACACACACACACACACAAAAGAAAATTACTCAAAAAGAGAAGCTAAGACAGAAGAGAAGTAACCAGCAACATTAAGCGTAGGTCTGTCAGAGCAAGAGAGAGGTCCCTAGAATAAAATGAGCTAGGGACCCAATTACAGTAAGGACCATGAAGCATCCTTTGGTTAAAAAAAGAAAATTCAGAAAAATATACTCCATTCAGCTCACTGTTGGCAGAACTAGACAGCAAAACATCTGAGGCATGCTAACTAACGCTGCAAACTGGTAGCTTTGAAAATAGTCAAGGCTGCTGCTATCTTAAATTCAAAATGCTTACCATTCATTAAAGCCTTCACTCATTCAGATAATATGTATTATATGACAAGCTATAGGATGCCAGGCACTTTTCCAAATACTGGGATTCAGGATTAAGTAGGAAAGGTCAAATCCTGTCCTCCTGGGTCAGAAGTTCCTAGAATTGGGCTGAAGAGATGGCTCAGAGGTTAAGAGCACAACTATTCTTCCAAGGGTCCTGAGTTCAATTCCCAATGACCACATGATGGCTAATAACTATGTATAGTGAGATCTCATGTCCTCTTTTGGAGTGCAGGCCTTCATGTAGGCAGAATACTGTATACATAATAAAAAAAATCTAAAAAAATTGTAAAAAAGTATTTTAAAAAGAGGAAGTCTAGAGTTTCATTCTTAAATCAAGCATTCATTTTGAATGACAAAGGTACTTCCAATTCATTCTTATTCCTCCTGTGCTTCTCTATCTCCTTCTACATTCTGGAGAAGATGGGATAAAATACCAGTGTGATCTCAGCCCAGGATTCAGGCAGACCCCTGTGGTAAGGAGGTGGTAGTCTCCAGAGCAGGGCTCTTTCTGGAGTTTCTTCCTTCCTTTGCTTTGATGCTGTAGAACACAGGTTCATCTGCCAGCATGGATGGTGGAGGACTGGTGTTCTTAAGTGTTTGTGATAGATGCTGAGAAGATGTTGGAAGCAAAGGATTTTGAGGTCACTGAAATCTAAGAAAACTAGGCCACAATGATGCAGCCTGCTTCTCTGCTATCAAGAAAGGAAAGGGGACTAGGGGTGTAAGGAAGGTGTGACCCAGAGACAGAAGTGCACAGAAATGGTAGCAAAGGGGGAAGGCGGGTAAATTTTCTGGACTTTCTCCTCCTATTAGCCTTAAGTATTTACTCTGCTGTTGCTAAAAATGGTGATGAATTATTCCTGAGGGATTTCAGGAGACTCTGGGGATGTGTAGAACACTTACTGCGAAGTATGTGCTCTTGGAATTATAACATATACACACAACGAAACAAAATGAATTGTATGTGACTGCAGCAAATAATTACCAGATGGCACAGCCTGTAGCCCTCTTGTCACATTCTGTCCAAGCACTGCCGGGGCACACTGGGAAATTGGAATAACAGATCGGGATGTTTTCCTGTTGTCAGATTAGAGTCTCTCTTTTTATAAAGAAAAATAATAAATATCTTTCTGTATTCAAGGGAAATGTAATGTTGTCCCTTCTATATTTACGTATCTGGGTTTCCTCCATGTCACTCATTTAAGTCACTTCTGTAGACCTACCTCCAGCAGCGTCCCCCTCCTGGTTTTCTGTCCCGACTCCTGCTAATGACGTGTAATAGGCTGCGATAAGTAGTATGAGCTCTCAGAAAGAAATCTAATAGGTTATTGGCTATGAAAATAACACTGTAAACTGCAGGAGCTAAGAGAGAAAAGAGACTACAACTAAAATTGTATTTATTCAATTGTATTTATTCCTTAAAGAATAAAACCATCTAAAAAGTAAAATCATATTCATTTTCAGAAAAAAAAAAATCCCATCTCTTTCATCCCTAAAATAAGTTTGGTCTGAGTAGAGAGCACGATGCATCTAAATTTGGGAGAACTAAAAACAAAGTAGATAAATCCATGTTATAGCATGAATTTGCTGCCACGCATTCAGGAGAATACGAATAAGCTGGCCAGCCCAAGGAAAGGGCACTTTGGTCATGACTAAGAAGCCTTACATAAGCCTTCAGCAGCCTTATGTAGGGCTGGTTAAAGACCTGTAAAAGTCTGGAAATGATTATGGAGTCTCCTGTGTGATTTTTTTATTTTCAGAAGTACCTGTGGAATCAATGATGGGAATCTAACATAGTCCTCAGTTATTGTGTAGGATTTTCTGAAGGGCTTAAGATTGAACCCAAGTTGAACCTATTTTAAAGCTGTCTGGTGATGTTGCAGCTGCTGCTGCTTTTGTCATTGTTAGAATACATTGCTGTGACACTTCCTCCATTTTCGTCTCAATATAATTTCAGACTTAGAGAATACGTTATGAAAGATACACTTTTCCTACAACTTTCAGTCAGTTCATCCTGATAATAGTAAAATTAGTATCAAAGTCAAGAAATGACCCAAGTGTGGTAGCACGTGTTTGTAGTCCCAGCTCTAGAAAGCTGAATCAGGAGGTTTACACCTTTGAGGTTAGTCTGGGCAATATACTAGGATCTTCTGAGAAAGAAGGAGAAAGAGGAGGGAGGGAAGGAAGGCAGAAAGGTGGGACAGTCCTTACTGTAGTCTCATTCTGTCTTGCCAGGGCTGCCTACTGTTTCTGCTCTGTTATCAGTTCAAGGCTCCTGGGTAGAATTTTTTTGTTTTGTTTTGTTTTGTTTTGTTTTGTTTTGTTTTGTTTTGTTTTGTTTTGTTTTTTGAGACAGGGTTTCTCTGCATAGCCCTGGCTGTCCTGGAACTCACTCTGTAGACCAGACTGGCCTCGAACTCAGAAATCCACCTGCCTCTGCCTCCCTTATGTCACATTTTTTTAGTCTCTTCTCATCTGTGAGAGTTCGTTGGGATTCTTCGTCTTTGACCCCTATACTGTTCATGAATACAGATCAGTTTGTTTTCTGAATGTCCTCCACATTAGTGTCTGGAGTTCTTACGATGATATGCAGCTCTCCCTTGGTTGGCAGGAAGTTTGCAGGAAGGATGCACCTCACTGAGTGCAGTGTGGGAAGGGATTACTCCCTGAACACCTCATTCTTTAGGATGCCAGCTCCTACATCACCACACTATAAAGCGACTTCTTCTTTGTTTGGAAATAGTGCACATTTGGACGACAGATAATTTAGACTGAAAATCTTCTGTTCTCAACTTTGTGGTTATTAGTTTTATTATCTGTTAATAGAAACTGCCTGCAACAGTTATTTCAGTTGTATTCTCATGATAACTTTTCTGTTTTCTCTATATAGTTTGTTAATCAGAACCCTTCTTTAAGGCAAAGCAGTTTCATAAGGTTGTATAATAGAATTATATACATTGCCTTCATTCTCTTATCAGGATTCTCTTGAAATCCATTCATGGTTCCAACTGATTGCTGTTCCTTTCTTTGTTTTACATGTGGTGGTTGGTGGGCATCTCAATGCTTGCAATTTAGGTGTTCACTTATGAAACGTCTTTAACCATGTGAGCACAAGTTTCTATAAGAAGATATATTTACATCTATCTTGGGTAAATATTTAGCTGTGGGATGACTGAACCATAAGATAAGTATATATTAAATATCATAAAGAATTTCCAGGTACCTGGATGGAGCATCACATTTGCATGCCACTAGTGATTAGGCTCATTATAGGTGCCTGGTATCATTTGTGATGGTTGGAACAAACAAACAAAAAGGTTAGCTCTTCTGGTGAACTTCCCAGGGAGCCTTATTTGCATTTTCCTAATGACTAATGAGTCTGTGTGTCTTTTTTCAGTTTTGCCTCCCTTTTTTTTATTGTGATTTTATATTATATTGAATTTTTTTGCAAAAAATACTTTGTCAATAATGTGATTTTTGGAGTGTTTTTTTCTAGTTTAAAGTTCCTCTCTTCATTCTTCTACCAGTGTCACTTGCAGGGAAATTTTTCTTATATTAATTTTGATAAAATATAGGTTGCTATATTTTAAATGGATTATATTAAGGTACTGTAAATAAACTCTCTTCAGCTAGCCTAAAGAAGGGTACTAATTAACAAATCCACTATACTCAGCCTTGATTCTTTCTGTATTTAAGCAGCCTTATGCTAAGTCCCTCCACCATCTGATGTGCTCTCCTGAACTCAGAGCAACCAAATATCTCTGTAACAGATTCTCAGGGCTTATGATGACCCTGGTATAAAACACTAAACATAGTGCATTATGTAACTTTATCTTCTTGAAGTTTTCTTTTGTGATCCACTTTTATTTTCTGTTTTCTCACAAATCTGTGTTATGAACCCCAAAATGTAGTTTATATTTGTTTTATTTTTGAATGAAGGTTTCCCCGTGGTACACTGGATAAGGGGTAATACATGCCTTAATCTATAGAAACAGGCTGTATTTTGTCTTCTGTGCTAAAGTAAAGGTTAAGAGTATGAAGAGGCTAATTTTTCTAGCCTATAAAGCTCAGTTCTTATCTGTAATTCCATCTAGTGTCAGCCATATTCATATAAGACTGACAACTTTCCCATAATTGTGTTTGTCTGGACTTAGACATGTTTTCCTACGTCTCAACAATCAACACATTGGAGAAATTTTCTTTTCTAAAGCCTTATTATAAACTACTTGTACGTGGCTTTTCTACAAAAGCAAGTTGACAATATGACTACATGGCTAATTTACATATAGAAATATTAAATATTCCCAAGCATTACCTAGTCTGTATCTCATGGAGATGTGTAAATGATAATTCCAACACTCAGTCTCAACTCAGGCACTGAAATATGAGTGCAATATTGGGCTTTCTGGTCTGAGACCTAACAGCAGGGCCTCTTTAGTCCACTCTAAGTTGAGATAAAGCAACAGAATGGTGTGAATGAATTGACATTTTTATGAGCTCACATCAATCACAAGAGTGCATTTGTTCATTGTTCAATCATCACAAATGTCAACAAAAGGCATTAGTGATATTTTTCTCTATTTCACTAGATGACTATGTCAAGATTCCTACCCACGAATTTAATGTATTGACCTTTCCCCTAAACATTAATAAGCATGATTCTTTTGAAATAAGTTCAGTTTTCATTTTGGCATGGCCATATATTATACGAGACATGCTGTTGTATTTGCTGCAGCAATCCATATGTACACTGGCCTATTGCTCCTCTGTGGATTTGTCATTATTTCATATAGTCGATGCCTGAACGGTTCCATTACACTGAAATGAAAGTATACGGAAATGTTCCCCATTAGCCACTGCCTCTTAATATAGATTTTATACTGTGGTGAAAAATCCCAGAATATGCCCTCGAGAATAAAGACTAAGTGAGAACTGGAAGGTTACTGGAAGAACTAAGTGTAAGTAAGGCAACTTGCAGACAGGAGGCATCAGCAGAAAGAATAGTGTATGTCTTAGCTTCTTCAAGAAAATGAGTACATTTCCCTTCAAAGGGATCTGAAATGAATGGAGCTATTGCTTAAGTGTTACTAAGCAAATATGGTGAGATAAAACTAAAGTTTCAGTCCTTTAAGGTCTAGTGTTCCAAATTACTCTGCTTGAGCAAAGCAGGATTCTCAGTCACAAAGGTGATAGGCTCAGAAACCATTTCATAGGAGCTGTCCCAGGCAGGAACATGGAATGTTGTTTTACCAAATGATAAAATATTGTAATTCTACAACCGTGTATATCTTAAAATTAATATTTTCATAAGATAAAAATTAAAGTTTCTTGTAGCTTAAATAATACTACTGGGTTTTTGGTATTATTTCTAAAGTTTTGTAGTAAGGGAAGTCTGCATTGTAAGGAGGTGCACACTTCTGTTTGTAACAAAATGGATTTGGTCTTTTATCTAATTACTAAGATGGAACCGACCAGAAGAGAGGTAAGAATAAAACATTAATGAAGAAGCTGGTGTGAATGGAACAAACCCCCACTTTAATCAAATTTGAGTTTCTTAAAGGATTTATCAGTGCTCATGCTAGGAATTTAATGAGATGAGGCCAGTGTTTTTGCATGTGTTAAAAATATGTCCTTTACAGTGGGAAAAAATTATCCTTCTTGACAAAGAAATATAATATATTATATGGAGGAGTTGTAAGACAAACCACTGTACAGTTTAGTCTTGATAGAAGTGGTAAGAAAAGCTCTCTTATCTCTTTCTCTTGCCTCTCTTACTTCCCTTACCTCTCCCCATTCCCTTCCCCCCTCTCTCCACGTGGTCATGGCCGGCTTCCACTCTTCTACTTCTCTACTCTCTCCCTCTCTCTGCCTTTCTCTGCCTCTACTACCCTCTTAACTCCCCTTCCCATGCCCTAAATAAACTCTATTTCTATACTAAAAAAAAAAAAAAAAAAAAAAAGAAATGGTAAGAAAAAATAAGACTATTTTGTGAGCTAACCTTAGCGGATAGCACTAGAAGCGTGCATTATAGTCAATATTAGTTTTGTAGTCTCTAAATTTTTCCATAAGCCATTGATCACTGATAGGGAAATAATAATGTTATGATGTTAGAGATAATATTTTTCTTGTCTTTAAAACCTGTAGTTGATTGGTTTGTTCAATGTCTAATAGCCCCTTTTTTTTCCTGATCCAATTTTGTTCGATAAAGTGGCTCAAGCTGGCCAGGTTAGCGTCAGCTACCAGACAAGAGAATCTGTTAATGTCTGTTTTGTGATTCTTCTGCTTTAATGAAATCTTTGCTCGACGAATGCAACTGCTTCACAACTGGCCATCCTTGTCTCAGTTTTATTGTTGGCCCACCACTGCCTTTTCTTTTACTTTCTGCTAGAATGATCCCTCAAAAAAGATTTTTGCAAAGTACCTAAGGGAAAAAATAAGCAAACAACCAGAGGTCTCCTTTAAACGGTTAACTTGTGAGCAACTATTTAATCTTTGCTTTATTATAGTGTACAGTTTGTTTTAGATGTAATATTTTTAATTTTATTTTATTTAATATTCACACTTGCATATAATGTGTTTGAATCAACTACACTCCCGTCTTCCAATTTCTCCCTTACTCCAACTGGCACTTTTTTCTCCCAACTTCATGGACTTTCTGTCTCCTTATTTTTGGAATTGTTTGCAGCTTTGTGGGTTCAGGAACATCTCTTGGCGCATTGGTGGTCTCTTGGGAATGGCATCAATGAAGAAAGTGATACTCTCTTCCCAGGAGCCACTAACTCCTCCGATAGGGGTGGGATTACACGAGTCCCTCCACCACTCAGGCTAGGATATGGAGTGGACTCAGTTAACTTCTCCATTCACTCACAGCTTCTGTGACTTCATATGAACAACTGAGCTGCCATGCCATGCTCTGCAAATGCTGTTTTGCTAGAGATATCTAAGCCAGTGGCTCTTATAATCATCTCTCCCCTCTTCCTTGGTGATCCCTGAGCCATGGAGGGAAGGAACGTCTTATAAGTGTTCTACTTCATGCTTAGATCTTCACAATCTCTTATTTTCTATGCATTGATTGGTTGTGTGTTTCATTATTGATTGCTATCCACTACAAAAGGAAGCTTCTGTGGTGAAGGCTGAGAGACAAAATTTTCTACTGGTATAAAGATAAGAACTTAGAAGGCGATTCACTATTATATCCTTTTAGCAAAATGATAGCGCTAGGCTCTCCCCTAGGCCCTATAACCTAACCAATCACAGCAACTTTTGGGTATTGTTTTGTTTCTTTGCTTGCTTCATTAATGGAATGAAGCATGGGTTTCATCTTGTGGAGCATGCTTAAAATCCGATCAGAAAGTGGTAGATTACTGCCATAAAATTCTGCCATATTGTACCGGTGGACAAATCTTTCTAGGACACTCAATATTGTAGCTACCAGGGTTTTGATATTATGGGTTAGTGGGACTGTTGATAACTTTGCTAATGGCATTAATAGCATATTCTGGAATTATGAAAGTTAGCCACTATGGATGAAGCTTTCAGATCAGTTACAGCCTGATTTCTCCATGTCCGATGTCTCAGGTATATGGTATCTTCAGCAATAGGGTTTTATATCAACATCTGTGTGTTTTTAAAAAAGGAATAGAAATAGCTTGACTATTGGTGGAGTGGTCTAGGGAAGTCCACTAATAAATAGTTTGAAAAGAAATAACCCATATGTAGCACTGGACGTTTTGTTTAACAGCTGGTGGTATCTAGAGGAGGCACTGTGCTCCATTATACGGTAACTTCATTTAAGCCCATTTTATATCTATATATGTATTTACAGTAGTGCACTTCCTTATGGAATTTTCAAAAGTTATTAGTGTTAATCCATCCTCATTCTACAAACTCAGCTACTCACAAGAAATATCATATAGTAATACATTTTGTGTTGTTTTTAAAGGATAAGGCATAATACCAAAATGCTGTCATAAAAATTGTAGCAAAGAGAGCACAGGAGCATAGAACAATAATAAAAATCGATGTTAGTATAAACTTTAATCTAGGGAAGTACATTGACACACAACAGGTAAATTTACTCTATAGTTTTCTCTGTCAATAAAGGAAATAAACTACAACACATGTCAATATGACCAATTTCAGAAGTCATCCTATAGTGTTCATCATTTATTTCTGATATAAAACTATAATAGGTGAGGGTTATGTACTATTTCATATCTATATGCACCGATATAAAAATAGTTTGCCAGGTGGCATCCTAGATGCACTTCAGATCCGGGTGTGATACTCACTGCTGACATTTTTACTCTTTATACTTCTGATAATACTAGTTTTAAGAGAGAAAAGAAAAACTTAGGACTATTATCAGGAAAACAAACTATCATCTGCATATAAACTTTAGTATTGTAATTCAAAATTATAATCACAATGATGTCCTGTTCCTTCTGGGATTGTATGAGCTTTCGTAAAGATCAGTTATTCTGCAAATTAGAGTTCTTTTTCTACTTCTTTACTTTAGACAATAGTGATGTTCTGGGTAAGTTATTGTCTTAGTTTTTGCCTAAGCAGTTTAATCCTTCTTCTAGGACCTCTAAATTCATAAAATTTACTAAAAGAGATAATTTCTAGCCCTCGTATCTCAAACATTACTTATAAAATGAGTTCACATTCTGTTGACATCTTTGCATACAAGCTTGGTATCTAAGGGAAATGTGCTGCACAATCCTTACACCATGCTTGGAATGTTTTAGATTAGTGTGGTAGTATAAATTAATTGAAGAGTATATGACCTTTTTCTCTTGTTTTGAATTTTTATCTAAATGTACATAATTGTTTACTGGGAAACAAATATCCATTTGTTATTGGTGGTATATAAGAGAAACTCCAGATTCTAGAAAGGAGACTTAAAGCCATCTTGTAATCAGGGTCTGATCATCTTCTAGGCACTAGCATAAATAGTTCTCTTCTCTCTCCTTCCTCCCTTTCTTCCACTTACAGGAAATGAAAGTCCATCTCAGGACTTTCTCTCCATCTCTTGGATTCCATGACCTTCTTCAAAGCCTCAAGGTCTGTGGCATGTGGATGAAAACCAACTAAATTTAAATTTAAATAAAACAGCCCTTCTCCTGTTCCCAGGAACTTGTGTATGTATGACAGATAAGAGAGAGAGAGAGAGAGAGAGAGAGAGAGAGAGAGAGAGAGAGAGAGAGAGAGATGTAACTATGGCTGTATGGCTGGCTGGAATTCACTATGTAGCCCCATGCTTTTGTACATTTATAAATACAGATACTATATTAAGTGACCTACCCAGGTGATTCAGTTAGAAATTAAAAATAAGATATATACCAAATGTAACCATGTGTGATCCATAAAATAGATTCTCTGTGTTCTTTGACTTAAGTATATGGAAAATTTCGGATACTTATGGCTATTTTTTTCTCATATCTACTTATATCCTGAGTAGATTGGATTCTGCCTCATTTTTCTGCATGGTCTCATATTTCTGTGTGGTCTCAACTTTACCTCCACCCTCTATACACATGTGTCTGTTTTAATGTCACTCACGTGAACAAGGAAATAAAAATGCACTTAAGAAAAAACATAAAATAATACCTCAGAAGCCAAGAATAGGGGCGATAGCTCAGCAGTTAAAGACACTGGCTATGCTACTCTTGCAGAAGATCTGGGTTCGGTTCCTTGTACCCACATCAGAATCTCAAAATCCTCTGTAACTCTAGTTCCAAGGGATCTGATGTCCTCTTCTGGCCTCCATGGTATGGTATACATATTTATGTATGTGGCACAGGCATGGTATGCATATATTTATATAGACTCTTATACACAGAAATTAAAAATATTAAATAAATAAAATTAAATTTTAATCATATACTAAAATATGTCTAGGCCTTAAAAGTTTTAGAAAGCAATGCAACTTCTCAATATATATGTGTATAAGACATGTGCATGTAACATTTGATATGGGTTATATAAAATATCACAGTGGTTGGAGGCAGAGAGATGGATCAACAGTTAAAAGATGGCTGCTCTTCAACAGAACCCAGTTTCAATCCCCACACCCACATGGTGGCTCACAAGTGTCTGTAACTCCAGTTCTAAAAAGTCAATAATTTCTTCTGGTTTCATCAGGCACCAGGTATGCCCATAGTGTACACACGTACAAGCAGGCAAACACTCATACATATAAATAAATGTTTATTTTAAAAACTATTATGATGCACTTTTTCATAGTCTTAAAAAGAACATCAGAAGTTATAATGGAGGTATCTTTTGATAAACCACCATGTAATAACTTAACCATTTTTAAATATTTGTTTTCAAAATTGCTTAATATTCTATTAACAACAAGTTGTAGAAATTGGTAGTAAATTAATCAATATATGAGGCCGGCACACAGCTAAATTAGAGACAAATCACCAAAGTCTTAGAAGTACTAGAAATATAGAGTTTCTTCAGTTAATACACAGCATGCATAAAGATGAATGGGGCACTTTAAAGACTTCAATGTAAATAAAATAATACTAACAAAAGACTGGTCCCAGAGCAAACGGATTAAAGCCAGTACTATCAGTACTTCTTCGTACATACAATTAGTGTTACCGAGCATGTGTAACTATTACTAAAGACACACAAGAAACTTCACTTTGCTTCCAAAATTACACTAAAACGACAATGGCCATAAATACATGAGAATATCTATCTTAAAATAATGATTGAAAAAGAAACAAATTCATAAAAGAAAGGCACGCCTCCTCCTACACATAATATACTAAAGTGTATACAAAATATACACACGAGAAGAAGAGGGGAAGAGGAGGGCAAGAAGGAGGCAGAGGAAGAAAAATAGATCTCAGGAGAAGAGCTATGCCTTGAGAAACATAGATATAAATCAGAGAGTCCTAATGTTCCATAGAAAATTATTTAAAATAGAAGAATAGGTTTGTTCAATAGGTATAGAAGCTACAGTATCTATGTGTCAAAGACATCTACTTATTTTTGTTTAAATTAAATTTGTAAGAAACTTGAGATTTGGAAATCTGCTCTCGCTAATGACATTGCCTATGCTTGCTAGCCATGTGTGGCTTGTGACGTCTGTATTGTAAAGCACAGGTGTGGTGTGTTTCATGATAGCAGGATAATCTAAAGAAAAACTTTGACCTTTTGATGTGGTGAGCAGATTTCGTTCATTTATTATTCCACAAATACCCGTTGAGATGCATAACTTTGAGGATCGGACAGGGTGAAAATAAGACATCCTTATGGAGGCAAGAGAATTTTTGTCCTTGTGGGACCCTCAGGCCTAACAGATAGACAGACAGTAAATAGATAATGCATAATATAATATAAAGTGTTGACAGGTGCAAACAGGAAAAATAAAGCATTAAAAAGAGATGAAGATCATAAGAGGATACCCTTGGAGTCTGGATGTGAGCTCAGGCTTCTCAGAGAACATGGTGTCTGAGAGGTCAAGACTCTGACGGAATTCGTGGAAAGAATTCCTAGTGATAGAAAGCCCAGCAGAATGGCAGGGGAAAGCCTTGTCTCTGAAACAAGGGGTCCTAGGACTGAGACAGCCAAGGTGAGAAATACAGGATGACAGCACTGAGAAAGCAGGAAGCAGAGTGGGTAAGGGTTTGTGGTTGGGTTGGTTTCCGTGTTTCTCTTTCTGTAATTACCATAGAAACTAAATGTAGGGATGAAAGCTCTGTGTAGGTACCAGCTCAATTTCTCCATGTTCATGAGCTGTGTGGGTGTTGTCTTCACCATTGGGTCCCGGCTGTCCATTTGCAGAGAGCAACCTTCTGTCTTAGTGATAGCCTGGGTGGTTTGGGGATTTCCATGCCCCACTTGGCCAACAACTCAATAGAATGAAACTCAGTCTCACCACTAGAAGCCACACCTGAGGAGAGATGGGCAGTTGAGTCTTCATATCCCATTACTAGGAGTCCTCATTAGGACACCTCCATAGATTCCATGAAGTTTGCACTGCACTACGTTTCCAAATCACTGCCCAAAGGCCTGCCATTTCCAGCCATCTCTACCCACACGTCCACCCTCCACTTCATCTCCCCCATCATGGCCAATCCTCACACCCATTTCCCACTTGCCTGCAGAGCACCTATAAAATCTAATCGATTTACCCTTCTCAGATCCATAGCCCCCTGTACCAGCAGCAGCCTCCTCTTTTCCCAACCATGTAGGTTCTATAGATAGTAACTTGGTTATCATTTACTTAATGTCTAGTGTCTACTTATAAGTGAATATATACCATATTTGTCTTTCTTCGTATGAGTTACCTCAGGATGATTATATATATATATATTCCATCCATTTGCCAGCAAATTTCAATAATGTATCACATTTTCTTTATCAGTTCTTCCATTGAGGGACATCGAGGCTGCTTCCAGGTTCTGGATACTATGAGTAAAGCTGCAGTGAACATGGTTGAGCAGGTGTTTTGTGGTATATGCTGAATCTTGACATAAAATGATTTCCAGATCACCGAGGAACTCCCAATTGATTTCCAAAGTGGCTGTACAAGTTTACTTTCCCACCAGCAATAGAAAAGTGTTTTTCTTGTTACACATCCTCTTCAGCATGAGCTTTCACTTGTGGTTTTGAATTTGTTTTAGCCATTCTGACAGGTGTGAGATGGAATCTCAAAGTAGATATTTGCACTACCCTGATGGCTAAAGATGTTGAATATTTTTTAAAGCATTTCACAGCTGTGAGAACAATGCTGGCACCGTGGTACAGGGAAGCCCAGTATAGGGCACCAGATGTGGGAACAGTCCGGTGTGGTGTAGAGAGAAGCCCCACGTGTCGTCCTGGGCACTGTGGCTCTGGGTGGGATGGGACACAAGGGGAAGCGGCCGCTTGTCTTCCCACACAGTCCAATGGGCAGGTGGGGGCTGTGGTAAGCCACCAGGATACTGCCAATGGGTGGGGGAGGGGGTCATTCCAGGGGAACACACGGCAGCTGTCTCCGGGTTCTCTAGCCTGGCACTGCAGTCGCTGCAGGGTGCCGCAGATGGTCTAGCAGGAGCGCAGCTTGGATTCCTGCTTGGGTGAATGGAAACTGTATGGAAGCACTGAGATGCCTTCTGACCCGGACCCCACGCCCTCTGGGAGAGGCGAGGCAGAAATAGTAACTGGAAAGGGGCATGGCTAAGTCTCTGTGTCTCATTAACCTGCGGATGGCTTGAGGCTGTGTGGCCACGCCTCTACCTGAGAAGGGGTGGGTCAGGGGTCTGACAACAGGTCCTATGTGACAGACCTCACATGATAGACCTCACATGACAAACCTCTCTACAGGAGGCTGTGGGGGGTTGTACTTGACAGGAGCCAAAAAGCCTCCCGGGAGTGTTGGCAAAACGCATTGCGGTCCCTTGTGAGTTGCCCCACTGGGTCGCCCTGGGTTAAGCCTGTACTTGGCAGGGTGCCAGATTGCCTGTCACAGACCACTGCCCCCCACACAGCCATTTGAGTTTTCTCTGTTGAGAATTTCTGCTTAGATCAGTGCCCCCAATTCAATTGGATTATTTGGTTTGTTGATGTCTACTTTCTTGAGTTCTTTATATATTTTGGATATTAGTCCTCTATCAGAGGTAGAGTTGGTAAAAATTATCTCATATTCTGTAGGGGATCACTTCGTCCAAATGACAGTATCCTTTGCATTATAGAATCTTTTCAGTTTCATGAGGTCCCATTTATTAATTGTTGATCTTAGTGCCTATGCTATCAGTATTCTGTTCAAAAAGTCATCTCCTGTGCCAATGTATTCAAGGCTATTCTCAACTACCTCTTCTATCAAGTTTAGTATATCTCTTTTATTTTGAGGTCTTTGATTGTTATATCCTCCTTTTTGTTTCTGATTTTGTTAATTTGGATTATTCTTCCTTGGCTTTCGTTAGTTTGGATAAGGGTTTCTCTATTTTGCTGGTTTTCTCAAAGAACCATTTCCTTATTTTCAATGATTTTTTTTTTACATTGTTCTCTTTGTTTCTATTTTATTGATTTCAGCTTCCAGTTTGATTACTCTTTGGAACTGGTGTGGCACTGTTGGAGTAGGAGTAAGTGTGGCCTTGTTGGAGAACGTGTGTTACTGTAGAGGCAGCTTTGAGTTCTCATATGCTTAAGCTATGAATAGTGCAACAGTTTTACTTCCTGTAGCCTGTGGATGAAGATGTAGAATTTTCAGCTCCTTTTCTAGCACCATGTCTGCCTGTATGCCACCACGTTTTTCACCATGAAGACAATGGACTAAACCTTTGACATGAAGATAATGGACTAAACATCTGAAATGAAGAGAATGGGCTAGACCTCTGAAATGAAGAGAATGGGCTAATCCTCTGAAACTGTAAACCAACCCCAATTAAATATTTTCATTTAGGGAGTTGTTATGGCCATGATATTTCTTCAAAGAAATAGACACCCTATCTAAAACAATGTGCTTGCCTCTTTTTTGTTTAGGTGTGCTGTTAAGTTGCTAGTATGATATGAAGGCACCTAATGCTATGAACTTTCCTCTTATCACGGCATTCATTGTGTCCCATAAGTTTGGGTATACTGTGCATTTGTTTTCACTGAATTCTAGAAAATCTTTAATTTCTTCCTTATTTTTGTCTTGTCCTATTTTTTTTATTCAAAATGGTTCTTCAGTTTTTATGAGTTTGTAAGCTTTCTTTTATTTCTATTGTTGTTAATATTCAGTTTTAATCTTACAGGATACAGGGAGTTATTTCAATTTTCTTGTATTTGTTAGAATATGCTTTGTGTCCAAGTATGTCGTCAATTTTGGAGAAGGTTCCATCAGGTGTTGAGAAGGTATATTCTTTTGTGTATAGGTGAAATGTTCTGTAAATATGTTAGGTCCATTTGGTTTATAACACCTGATAGGTCCAGTATCTCTCTTTTTAATTTCTGTATGGATGACCTATCTGATGGTAAGAGTGGGGTATTGAAGTCTCTCACTATGTGAAGTCTGTGTCTGTTTTATGGGGGAATCGAGACCACTGATATTAAGAGATGATCAATGAATGTTGATTTCTCCTGTCTTCTTGTTATTTGGTGGTGGTAGTGGTGGTGGTGGCGGTGGTGGTGGTGTGTGTGTGCATGCATGTCTTCTTTTGATTTTGCTGGTGTGATATTGCTTATTTCCTGTGTTTTCATGAGAGTAGTTAACCTTCTTAGATTGTAGATTTCCTTCTAGAAACTTCTGTAGGACTGAAACTGTAAAATGATGTGGTGATTTGAATAGAAACAGCCCCTATAAACCTTTGTGTTTGAATGCTTGGCCCATAGGGATTGGCACTATTAGGAGATGTAGCCTTTTTGGAAGAAGTATGTCACTATGGAGGTAGACTTTGGGGTCTCATATATTCCAAGTCACACCCAGTTGGACAGTGTTCTTCTCCTGCCCATGGAGCAAGATGTAAAACTCAGGTGCTTCTCCAGCACCATGTCTTCCGGTACTCTGCCATGTTTCCTGCCCTGATGATAATGGACTAAACCTTTAAAACTGTAAGGTAGCCCCAATCAAAAGTTTTTCTTTATAATAGTTGCTGTGGTCATGGTGACCCTTCACATCAATAGATACCCTAACTAAGGCAATAGATATTAGGAGATTTTCTTCTAGCAACTTCTGTAGGGCTAGATTTATAGATAGATATTGCTTACATTTTACTTTATTGTGGAATGTCTTATTTTCTCCATCTATTGTGATTGAAGCTTTTTGGGTATAGTAGTCTGGGTTGGCTTCTATGGTCTCTTGGCTGCTGCAGCACATCTGTCCAGGCCCTTCTGGGTTTTTGGGTCTCCACTAAGAAGTCAGGTATAATTTTAATATGTCTGCCTTTAAATGATACTTGGTCCTTTTCCTTTGCAGCTTTTAATATTCTTTCTTTGTTCTGTATATTTATTATTTGATTATTATGTGTCCAGGAGACTTTCTTTTCTGGTCCAATCTATTTGGTGTTATATATGCTTCTTGTACCTTGATAGTCATCTCCTTAAGGCTAGAAAATATTTCGTCAATGGTTTATTGAAAATATTTGAGCTTGGGCCACAGGGCCCCACAGCTGATCAGCGCCGGGACAAAGATCCCTCGCCGGAGATTGCAAGACCCAGCGGAGGGCCAAAGACATGCCCCACAGCTCACCAGACCACAGAGACTGACCGCCAGCAGCTTCCGGCAACGGCCGGA
>CM052713.1:48060528-48133761 GCA_028551405.1 Uromys caudimaculatus | reverse complement strand
AAAAAAAAAAAAAAAAAAAAAGAAAATATTTTCTAGGCCTTTTAGTTAGGATTCTTCTCTTTCCTCTATCCCTTTTATTTTATTCTTTGGTTTGATCTTTTCATAATATTCCAGAGATCTTGGATGTTTTATGTTAGGAGTTTTGGTTTGGTTTGGTTTGGTTTGGTTTTGGCTTTGGTTTTGGTTTATTGGTTTGGTTTTGTTTTTGAGACAGGGTTTCACTTTGTTGCCCTAGCTATCTTGGAACTCACTATGTAAACCAGACTGGCCTTGAACTCACAGAGATTTTCCTGCCTCTGCCTCAAAGTCATGGGCATTAAAGCTGTGTGACACCATAGTTCAGCTATATCAGAAGATTTTTTAATTAACATTTCTTTGACTAATATATACCTTTCGTCTATCATATACTCAAATCTTGAGATTCCCTCTTCCATCCCTTATATTTTGTTAGCAAAGGTTTCCTCTGTAGTTCCTGTTTAAAATTCCTACATTTTTTTCATTTCCAGAATTTCATCAGTTTGTTGATTTTATATTCATTTCTAAGTCCTGGTCAGTTTTATTCATTTTATTAACCACTTTGTGTCTTCTTGGATTTCTTTTAGGGATTTATTCATTTCTTCCATTTTTGTTGGGGTTTTTTTTTCCTGGATTTTGTTAAGGGGTTTATTCCTTTCTTTAAGTACCTCAATTATCCCAATATAGTTGATTTTCAGGCCTTTTCTTGTGCTTCAGCTATGTTGCTATTCTGAATCTGCTAGTAGAGCTGGGCTCTAGGAGAGACATATTGCCCATGTTATTATTTGTATTTTATGCTGCGATGTAAGCATCTGGGTTTGGAATGATTATACGTCAAGGCGCTGATTTCTGGATCTAACTTTGTTGGGTGGAACTTTTATTCCTTGCTTTCTGTTTCCTCTCTGGATTTATGGAAAGTATAATGGCTGTGTGCTACCTGTTTTCCTGTCCTGCTGCTCTCATGCATTCACAGGGAATGACTGCTGATATTGGAGACTGGGATACTGGGATGAGTTTGGGGAGGGAAGATGGGAGGAGAAGGTCTTTGTGATCCCTCCAGGATGGAATAAAAGAAGAAAATGAGACCAAGCATGTTTCCAGCTACAGAGCTGGGGGTGAGACTTAGAGAATTGGATCTAAGGGGCAGCAGTGTGGATCCACTTTCAGCCTACTTGTTACCCTGGGAGAAGCAGTCCTTGTATTAGCAGGGAATGTTTGCTGGGGTTGAGGTCTGGGGCATAGCAACAATTGGGGGTGATGAGGAAGGTTAGGAGGGGACTATCTGTGTGAAGGGTGCAGGGGACATGGAAGGCTGCTATGGGTATTCTGCAAAATTGTAGGATACTGAGATATTTATCTAGGGAAACAAAGAGAACTCGAGTTTATGTGTTTAAGCCATCAGTTTAGATGTACTAATAGGAATTTATACAGGTCTGAAAAAGAGAAGCAAAATTCGTGTGAAACTATCAAAGATGTGTTCACCAGGAAGTTCCTAGTTTAAATATAAAGCAAATAAAATTTTCTTATAAATATAATAATTAAAAGCATTCATTTAACCTTGAGATTTTAAACAATCTCTCTCACTAACAAGTTTAGAGACAAATTATATTTCTGTTTTGAAAAGTTAATCTCAGTAATGGATTTGTAAAGAATAGTATTTATATAATCAAGTGAAAATAGATTCTCATCATTAGCATAAAATGTTTAGAATCTATCTAAAAGCAAAAAAGTGAAACAAAATCATGACTAATTATAGCTATGAGATTTTACACATTTGAACATGATTTTATCTAATTACTGATAATTGGAAGTCAGAAGGTGAAGGCTAATGGATGGGCTTAAAATGTTTCCATGCCTCATATGAGATGTCAATGGCTAGAACAATTCAATTTAAGATTGAATGTTAAAAGTACTAAATTAATTAGTAGATAGAAAACTGAAACTAATCAAAAGTAATAAAACTCAGGATAAAGTTTGTGAATTAGGTATGAAGTCAACGGATTCTTTATAAGTCACCTAAGCCAATAAGTACCAAGGGCAAGGACTGACACTCAGGAGTAAAACATGCTCCTGCCATGATTTAATTAGAAGCACTAAAGGGTAAGCAAAACAGAAGTGTAAAATAAATAAATAAATAAATAAATAAATAAATAAATAAATAAATAAATAAATAAATAAATAAATGTAAAAATATATAATTTTATAATCTGTAGAAAAAAGGGATAGAAGTAGATTTTTTTAAAAATAAACTTTCATTTTTGATGATCAAGAAATTACATAGGCTAGTCGACTATTTTCTTGTTATTTTATACCACTCTGAAAATTTGCATCATACCTATATACATCATGCTTTTTTTGACACTTTATTTACATTTCAAATGTTTTCCCCTTTCCAGGTCTCCCCTTTGGAAAGCCCCTATCCAACCTCCTGCCTCTATGATGGTATTCCCCCACCTACCCACTCACACCTGTCTTCCCTCCCTGGCATTCCCCTATACTGTGGCATCTAACACCCTCAGGCCTAAGGGCCTCTCCTCCCACTGATGGCCAACAAGGCCCTCCTCTGCCACATATGTGGCCAGAACCATGGGTATCTCCATGTGTATTCTTTGGTTGCTGGTCCAGTCTCCTGGAGCACCAGGGAATCATGCCAGTTGACACTGTTGCTCCCTCCATGGAGCTGCAAACTCCCTCAGCTCCTTCAGTCCCTTTTCTAACTCCTCCAACCGGGACCACACTCTCAGTACAACCATTGCTGTGAATTGAATCTTGGGTATTCCGAACTTTTGGGCTAATAATCAACTTATTAGTGAGTACATACTGTGTTCATTATTTTGTGACTGAGTTACCTCACTCAGGATGATATTTTCAAATTCTATCCATTTGCTTGCGATTTTCATGAAGTTATTGTTTTTAATAGCTGAGAAGTATTCCTTTGTGTAAATGTACCACATTTATTGTATCCATTCCTCTGTTGAGAGACTTCTAGGTTGTTTTCAGCTTCTGTCTATTATAAATATGGGTGCTATGAACATAGTGGAGCATGTGTCCTTATTGCATAGTGGAGCATCTTCTGGGTATATGCCCAGGAGAGGTATAGCTGGGTCCTCAGCTAGTATTATGTCCATTTTTCTGAGGGTCCGCCAAACTGATTTCCAGAGTGATTGTACCACAATCCCAGGAGCAATGGAGGAGTATTCCTCTTTCTCCACATCCTCGCCAGCATCTGCTGTCACCTGAGTTTTTGATCTTAGCCATTCTGACTGGTGTGAGGTGGAATCTCAAGGTTGTTTTGATTTGCATTTCCCTGATGACTAAGGATGTTGAACATTTCTTTAGGTGCTTCTCAGCCCTTCGAGTTTCCTCAGTTGAGAATTCTTTCTTTAGCTCGGTTCCCCATTTTTTGATAGGGTTATTTGGTTCTTTGGAGTTCAACGTCTTAGGTTCTTTGTATATATTGGGTATTAGCCCTCTATCCGATGTAGGACTGGTAAAGATCTTTTCCCAATCTGTTGGTTGCCATTTTGTCCTATTGACTGTGTCCTCTGCCTTACAGAAGCTTTGCAATTTCATGAGGTCCCATTTGTCGATTCTTGATCTTAGAGCATAAGCCATTGGTATACTGTTCAGGAATTTTTCCACTGTGCCCATGTGTTTGAGACTTTTCCCCACTCCTCCTCTATTAGATTCAGTGTATCTGGTTTTATGTGGAGGTCCTTGATCCACTTGGACTTGAGCTTTGTACAGGGAGATAGGAATGGATCAATTTGCATTCTTCTACATGTAGACTGACAGTTGAGCCAGCACCATTTGTTGAAAATGCTGTCTTGTTTCCACTAGATGGTTTTAGCTCCTTTGTCAAAGATCTAGTGACCGTAGGTGTGTGGGTTCATTTCTGAGTCTTCAATTCTATTCCATTGATCTAACTGTCTGTCACTGTACCAATACCATGCAGTTTTTATCACTACTGCTCTGTAGTACAGCTTGAGGTCAGAGATGATGATTTCAGCAGAAGATCTTTTATTGTTGAGAATAGTTTTTGCTATCCTGGGTTTTTTGTTATTCTAAATGAATTTGAGAATTGCTCTTCCTAAGTTTATGAAGAATTGAGTTGGAATTTTGATGGGGATTGCATTGAATCTGTAGATTGCTTTCAGCAAGATGGCCATTTTTATTATATTAATCCTGCCAATCCATGAGTATGGAAGATCTTTCCATCTTCTAAGGTGTTCTTCAGAGACATTCTTCTTTCTTCAGAGACTTGAAGTTCTTGTCATACAGATCTTTCACTTGTTTGGTTAGAGTCACATCAAGATACTTTATATTGTTTATGACTACTGTGAAGGGTGTCATTTCCCTAATTCTTTCTCAGCCTTTTTACCCTTCGAGTATAGGAAAGCTACTGATTTGTTTGAGTTAATTTTATATATCTGGCCACTTTGCTGAACTTATTTATCAGCTGTAGCAGTTCTCTGGTGGAGTTTTTCAGGTCACTTAAGTATTGATCATATCACCTGCAAATAGTGATATTTTGATTTCTTCCTTTCCAATTTGTATCCCTTTGACCTCCTTTGGTTGTCTAATTGCTCTAGCTAGACCTTCAAGTACTATATTGAATAGATAGTGAGAGAGTGGACTGCCTGGTCTAGTCCCTGACTTTAATGGGAATGCTTCAAATTTCTCTTGATCTAGTTTGATGTTGGCTACTGGTTTCCTGTATATTGCTTTTAGTATGTTTAGGTATGGTCCTTGAATTCCTGATCTTTCCAGGACTTTTATCATGAAGAGATGTTGAATTTTGTCAAATGCTTTTTCAGCATCTAATGAAATGACTATGTGATTTTTTTCTTTGAGTTTGTTTATGTAGTGGATTATACTGATGGATTTCTGGGTATTGAACCATCCCTGCATACCTGAGATGGAGCCTACTGGATCGTGGTGAATGATCATTTTGATGTGTTCTTGGATTCGGTTTGGGAGAATTTTATTGAGTATTCTTGCATCGATATTCATAAGGGAAATTGGGCTGAAGTTTTCTGGTTTTGTTCGGTCTTTATGAGGTTTTGGTATCAGTGTAACTGTGGCCTCATAGAATGAATGGGTAGTGTTCCTTCTGTTTCTATATTGTGGAATAGTTTGAAGAGTATTTCTATTAGATCTTCTTTAAGGTCTGATAGAATTCTGCATTAAACCCATCTGGTCCTGGGCTTTTTTTGGTTGGGAGACTTTTAATGACTGCTTCTATTTCTTTAGGGGTTATGGGACTCCTTAGATGATGTATCTGATCCTGACTTAACTTTGGTTTTTGGTATCTGTCTAGAAAATTGTCCATTTCATCCAGATTTTCCAATTTTGTTGAGTATAGGATTTTGTAGTAGGATCTGATGTATTTTGAATTTCCTCAGAATCTGTTGTTATATCTCCCTCCCTTTTCATTTCTGATTTTGTTAATTTGGATACTGCCTCTGTGTCCTTTGCTTAGTCTGGCAAAGACTTTGTTAAGCTTGTTGATTTTCTCAAAGAACCAGCTCCTGGTTTTGTTGATTCTTTGTATAGTTCTTTTTTATTTTACTTGGTTGATTTCAGCTCTGAGTTTGAGTATTTCCTGCCTTCTACTCCTCTTGGGTGCACTAGCTTCTTTTTGTTCTAGAGCTTTCAGATGTGCTGTTAAGCTGCTAGTGTATGCTTTCTCCAGTTTCTTTTTGGAGGTGCTTAGAGTTATGAGTTTTCCTCTTAACACTGCTTTCATTGTGTCCCATAAGTTTGGGTATGTTGTACTTTCATTTTCATTAAATTCTAGGAAATCTTTAATTTCTTTATTTCTTCCTTGACTAAGTTATCATTGAGTTGAGCATCGTTCAGCTTCCATGTGTCTGTGGGCTTTCTGTTGTTGTTGTTGTTGTTGCCATTGAAGACCAGACTTAATCTGTAGTGATCTGATAGGAGACTTGGTATTTTTTCAATCTACTTATATGTGTTGCAGTTTGTTTTGTGACTGATTATATGGTCAATTTTGGAAAAGGAACCATGAGGTGCTGAGAAGAAGATATATTCTTTTGATTTAGGATGAAATGTTCTACAGATATCTGTTAAATCCATTTGATCCATAATATCTATTAGTTTCACCATGTCTCTGTTTAGTTTGTGTTTCCAGGTTCTGTCCATTGATGAGAGTGGAGTGTTGAAGTCTCCCACTATTATTGTGTGAGGTTCAGTGTGTGCTTTGAGCTTTAGTAAAGTTTCTTTTATGAACGTGGGTGCCTTTGCATTTGGAGCATAGATGTTCAGAATTGAGAGTTCTTCTTGGTAGATTTTTCCTTTGATGAGTATGAAGTGTCCTTCCTTATCTTTTTTGATGACTTTTGGGTGAAAGTCGATTTTATTCAATATTAGAATGGCTACTGCAACCTGTTTCTTGGGACCAATTGTCTGGAAAAATGTTTTCCAGCTCTTTAATCTGAGGTAGTGTTTGTCTTCACCTCTGAGGTGTAGTTCCTGTATGCAGCAAAATGCTGGGTCCTGTTTTTGTATCCAGTCTGTTAGTCTATATCTTTTTATTGGTGAAGTGAGTCCATTGATGTTAAGAGATATTAAGGAATAGTGATTGTTTCTTCCTGCTATTTTCGATGTTATTTTTATATTTGTGTGACTATCTTTTGAGTTTGTTGAAAGATTACTTTCTTGCTTTTTCTAGGGTGTAGTTTCCCTCCTGGTGTTGGTGTTTTCCATCTTTTATCCTTTGTATGGCTGGGTTTGTGGAAAGATATTGTGTAAATTTGGTTTTGTCATAGAATATCTTAGTTTCACCATCTATGGTAATTGAGATTTTTGCTGGGTATATCAGCCTGGGTTGTCAGTTGTGTTCTCTTAGGTTCTGTATGAGAGCTGCTCAGGATCTTCTAGCTTTCATAGTCTCTGGTGAGAAGTCTGGTATAATTCTGATAGGTCTGCCTTTATATGTTACTTGACCTTTTTCCCTTACTGCTTTTAATTTTCTTTCCTTGTTTTGTGCATTTTGTGTTTTGACTATAATGTGACAGGAGGAATTTCCTTTCTGGTCCAATCTATTAGGATTTCTGTAGGCTTCCTGAATGTTTATGTTCATCTCTTTCTTTAGGTTAGGGAAGTTTTCTTCTATAATTTTGTTGAAGATATTTACTGGCCCTTTAAGTTGGGAATCTTCACTCTCTTCTATACTTATTATCCTTAGGTTTGGTCTTCTCATTGTGTCCTGGATTTCCTGGGTGTTTTGGGTTAGGAGCTTTTTGCATTTTGCATTTCCTCTGACTGTTGTGTCAATGTTTTCTAGGGTATCTTCTGCACCTGAGATTCTCTCTTCTATCTCTTGTATTCTGTTGGTGATGCTTGCATCTCTGACTCCTAATCTCTTTCCTAGGTTTTCTATCTCCAGGGTTGTCTCCTTTGTGATTTCTTTATTGTTTCTATTTCCATTTTTAGATCTTGGATGGTTTTGTTCATTTCCTTTGCCTTGTATTTTCCTGTAATTCTGCCTGTTTGCTTGTGTTTTCCTGTAATTCTTTAAGGGGATTTTTTGTTTATTCTTTAAGGGCGTCTAGTTGTTTACCTGTGTTCTCTTGTATTTCTTTAAGGAAGTTATTTATTCTTAAATATTCTACCATCATCATGAGAAGTGATTTTAAATCTGAGTCTTGCTTTTCTGGTGTGTTGGGGTATCTATGACTCTCTATGGTGGGAGAACTGGGTTCTGATGATGCCAAGTTGTCTTGGTTTCTGTTCCTTATGTTCTTCCCAGTTCACATTGGCCTGCTGCCAAATCCTTGAGATGTTTTCTTGACCAGTTATTGAAATAGGAAATTACACCCCACTGCAGGTGGTGGCATCTCTGCACAAGTAGTACTGAGTATAAGAAAGTAAGCTGAGCAAGCTAGAAAAAGCAAGCAAGGAAAGAACATTCCTTTCTGGGTTGTGCTTCAGTTTCTGCCTCTGGATTCCTACTGACAGTTGTCCCTTCCCTCAGTGATAGACTGCAGTCTGTAAGCCAAATGAACCCCTTCTTCCCCAGATGCTTTTGGCTTTGGTATTTATCATAGCAGCAAAGGAGCAAACAAGGACAATATGTCAGGATAGAAATTGATACCCAATTTTTTTTGGCCAAATTACAAATAATTCACTTATATGGGACCATGTACAAGAGGGAAAAAATGAGAGCAACATTTTGTTGTTTAGAACCAGTACAGTGATTTGACATCAAAAGTGCAGATATTTGAGACTAAAGTTAAATGGGAAAAGTTGTCAGCATCCATTATACTTTTAATATCAATACTGCATACATAATCAAAGGTCATAATGAAACAAAAATCTGAGACATATTCCAAGTAAATGTCTGGCATATAGTACCTTAGAGGCAGGAAAAATTGGAAACATTAGCATTCCTAATATCATAAAAAATGAGTATTAATGAAGAGTAGAGGTGACTCTTGCCAACATAAAGATGATGTGCATTCCCTACCCTTGTAGCAAGGGACAAGTGTTGACAGAGAAGCAGTGAGGGCCTGAGGTGACCCTACAGAGTCTCTTGCCAACACTCACTGAAAATGAGGCAACTTAGTTCCACAAGCACATGAACAAGTGAATACAAATCAAAAGGCTAGGGGAAAGGGAAGGGGAAAGAATGTAGGTATATTATATTATGGTAGAAATAAAATAATAATATTAAAAGTATTATTATGCAAAGTACAGAATTTCTTTAACAAGTGAATTGTACTAGATTTAAAAATACCTACTTAGACATCTTGCAAGTAAAATAATAAAGAGTTTAACCCTACTCAAAACTGAATTCAGGATATTGGACTAAAAAGATCTGAATAAAAATGGGAGAGTTTGAAAGACAGTGCTTCTAAAACATTACCTTGCACTTTCCTAAAGATACTTGTCCTTAATTTATGGATTAAATAAACAAAGTTCAAAAATTAAAGAAGAATGCTAACAGTCAAATGGCCCCATAAGGTCCTTTCTATTCAGCAGGTCTAGCCTTAGTTTTTTTCAACAAAATTGATTATAAGAAATTAATTTTTGATTTTTAAGTAATATTAATAGATGTATAATTACAAATGATAATTATACCAGGAGATTTGAACATCGAACTCAATGTTGGAACAATCATGTGTATGATCCAAATATTCAGATGAGAAAATATTTAAATTCTACTTCCTAAATGCTTTTGTGACAGTCATAGTCGCCCTGATGGTAGCAGGATATCAAATGTGTCTTGAAAGGGTTACACATTAATACTATGTACTATTGGGATTTTTAAATGATGACACAAATATGTACTCCCACAAAACCAGTAAGCATATCACCAAGCATATTATGAAAGAAAATCTTTGTTTTTTGGGTTTTTTTAATCTTTTTTACAGTCCAGATTTTATCCTTCTCCCGGTCCACCCTTTGCTGTTTCTTATCCCATACCTCCTCTCCCCACCCCTTTCTCCACAAGGATGTCCCCACCCACCCCCAGTCCCTACCCCACCAGACCTCCCCACTCTCTGGGGCCTTCACTCTCTTGAGGGTCAGGTGTATCTTTTTCTGACTGAACCTAGACCCAGCAGTCCTCTGCTGTATATATGTTGGGACCTCATATCAGCTGATTTATGCTGCCTTGTTGGTGCTGCAGTGTCTGAGAGATCTCGGGGGTCCAGGTTAGTTGAGACTGTTGATTCTTCTACAGGGTCACCCTCCTCCTCAGCTTCTTCCATCTGTTTCCTAATTCAACCACAGGGGTCAGCACCTTCTGTCCATTGATTGACTGTAAATATCTGCATCTGACTCTTTCAGCTGCTCGTTGGGTCTTTCAAAGGGCAGTCATAATAGGCCCCTGTTTGTGAGTACACCATAGCCTCAGTAATAGTGTCAGAACTTGGGGCCTCCCCATGAGCTGGATCCCAATTTGGACCTGTCACTGGACCTCCTTTTCTTCAGACTCTTCTCTATTTTTGTCCCCACATTTTTTACAGACAGGAAGAATTCTGGGTCATAGTTTTTGACTGTGGCATGGCAACTCCATCCCTCACTTGATGCCCTGACTTTCTGCTGGAGGTGAGCTCTACAAGTTCCCTCTTCCCACTGTAGGGTGTTTCATCTAAGGTCCTTCTCTTTGAGTCCTGAGAGTCTCTTGCCTCCCAGGTCTCTGGTACATTCTGGAGGGTCCCCGCACCTCCTACCTCCCAAGTTTGCCTGTTTCCATTCATGAAAGAAAATCTGAATACTAAAGCTCTCTATCCAAACTCCTTTACCTTGAATGGGAAACATGAAACTCCAAAGAATGATTCTAACAAGCATAGAATAATTATTCTCAAAATATATCCATATATAATATGGATAGCATTGATTTAAAATATAACCTTGTTCAATGATGATTGATGTCAACTGTATACAGACAATCCATGTTTGTTCATAAAATGTTATTTATTAAGGTTCTTAGTAATATATGACAGAAACTCAAATTATATTGACTCCATCTAAAGAGAATTTGTATCTATTTTAATTAACAGTTCTAGGTCATTTAACAATAGGTATGGCTGGCTGGGTCTATCAGTTTCTTTAATAATAGTCATTTGAGACAGCCTGGGCAGAAGAGAGATGAAAGAGAAAGAGAAGTGGAGCAGTTTGTGCACCATGAAGAAGAGGGGAACTATGAGGAACAGCCTGATATGAGAGACCTATGCTGCCACCCAAGGCAATGTGCTGCATCCAAGGGCCATATTTGGGTCCATGACCCTACCACAGCAGGACTCTGTGCCAATGTCCATGGCTCATGTTACTACCAATGGCCATGAGGTCTGGGCTACTGACCTGAATATGAGAATAGGGTGTTTTGGTGTGTTCCTTCCAACACAGATTCACTTGGTTAAGACTACATCACTGTCACTCTGGATTAGTGTGGGTCCTTAGAAAAAGAGAAAGACATGCAGGCATAATGCTAGGAGATACAGATGGCAAAGTGACCACATCAGTATGGCAGAGAGATTTCAGTGAGGCCTCCACAAACCCAAGAAATTGTCTGCTGGAACCTTCAAGAGAAGTCCACCTCACCAGTGACAGAACGTCAAGCATTTTAGTTCAACATACTTTGTTTCATCACCCTTGAAATTTTCAAATAAATACAAATACAAAAATTAAATTAAAAAAAATTTCCAACTGGAATCAATCATGGATAAACTAAAAATATTTGATAGGTTATTTCTCTGCTGGTAAAATGAGCCAATTCAAGCCAGATTAGAATAAATTAAAGGCAAGTTTATTGAGAAACTGCTTTTGGTCGGGTGGGTTTACTGACCCCAGGGAAGGAGACCAGGGAAGTCACCATGGGAAGAGAGGTGGCAGGGAGGGAGGCTTGTGTGCAGAGAGAAAAGAGAAGGAGAAGGAGAGGGAGAGGAGAGGGAGGGCAAGGGGGAGGAGGAGGGAGGGAGGGAGAGAGAGAGAGAGAGAGAGAGAGAGAGAGAGAGAGAGAGAGAGAGAGAGAGCACAAGCACAAAATGTTCCCTAGAGGAGAAGGGCAGCCCAGCCCCTGGGCTGAAAAGTTCAGGGTTGGGGGCAGGATATGCCAGATAGAGACTGACCTATGCTGGGAGAACCTGTTTTAATGTGTAAATTATCACTTCACTCCATTGTCCTGAGGTCCAGAAACCAAACAATAGTCAGTATTTATTGTTTCAAAATATAATGTTTATATATTTAAATCAGTTAATATTTCAAAATAAGACCAGTCAATTGATCATCTAATTGTGACTTTGTGATACTGGTCCCTTTTGATTATTCCTCTTAGAAAGCTTATCTTGTTTGGTAGATTCTTTTCTCTTCCAGCTTTCCTCTTTTTGTCTGAATACATATTTGCTTTCTTCATCATATTTTCTTCCTCTGTTCTTTTATGTTGCTAGACTCAGATATTGATCCTCTTCTCCTTTCACTGTGGATACTAAGCACCATCCATGGATTTCCACCAGCATCCGGGTTTCCAGAAATGGCTATTTACATTTTCTATACAGACATCAGATAGACAGCTTAAGCTAAATAGGAATTCAACCTCCCTACATCTTTGTCTCCCTCTGTTTGTATCAAATCCAGAACCAGGCTTCCTACTTCACTGTGGTACCTCCCTTCTTTTTCACCTCCATTTTGAAATCATTTATATTCTCTGATGATATGACCTGCCAAGTTTCAAAAAGAGAAATACAGAAAAAGATCTGGTTAATAAAGTCTATTATATCTGGAATTCTTAAAACAGAAGACAAAGCACAACACTGTGGGACACTTGGAAAAGAGTCCAGGATGGTCAACAGGAAAAGAAAGGTTTGGGTAGTTCGGGTTTCAAGAGTAAAGGTAAGCCAATGTAAGTTCATTGAGATTTGAGTACTGGGAATGACTTTTGGCTGTCAAATTTCCAGCCTAGGAATGGCTAGGCAAAAACCACTGTCTTCTGAGGTGTAATAGGATTTTGCTTATGGCTCTTTGCGATTTGCTATTAAGAGTTAGAAAGTAGAGAACAAGGAAGAGATCACCTGGAATTTTTAAGCTTGTGATACACCCAGAAAATAAAGACAGTGACTTGATTAATAATCTACAAAGTACTAAAATGAACCAAGGAAGGTGAACAAGATGACAGGAACCTTGACTACTCACCTCATCAGATGAGCCATGCAGTCACCCAACTGGTTCTGGGAGGTGTAGAGACAGCCTATAGGCTACTCAATGTACAGCATACCATGTGCTCAAAGAATGACCACCCTCAGTAAATATTACCTCAGTCTCTATCTAATTCTTCTCATAAGTCTCTCTCTAACTCTTGTCATAAGTCACTAAACTAGGCAACTGAGAAGAAAGGTTCTGTCACTCTCAAAAACACTTACATTACCATCCTCAAGGGTTCACTGGGTACTGGCAGGGCAAGTCTTTCAACAACCAGAAAGATATTTTTAAGATATCCAAACACCATGTGCAGTTTTTTTTTTTTTTTAGAATAATTTAAAAATATTTTCATCTCTACCTCCATTTTCATTATCTGCCTATTCACCCTTTGAACTACTGGAAAAATGAACTTCAGCAAATACACAGCAGGTAACATCACTGCCATGCTTTCTCAATCTCCAAGGCTCCCCACAGTCTGTTGGGGAGCAGCCAAGTTCTTTGGCAGAGCTCTCAAAGCCCTGTTGCTCAGGCACTTGCTTCCCCAGTTGGAAAGCATGTGCTAATCACAGCTTATACTCTAGCTCTCTTCAACTGCTCAAGACTCTCCACCCGGAGCAAGCTCCAGAGAGTAGTTCCTCCTTGCAGGAATGCCTTCTTTCCAAATGATAAACACCTGACCTTTTTAGGTTCCTTTTGTCTCCCTAGCACTATGCTCAGACATCTACTGTTAAAGAAAACTTCACTAGAAAGGGAAACTTTATTCAAGGAAGGTCATAGTGATTGCCATAAGAATTACAAGTGGGGTATACAGTAAGGTATAAAGACTTGATGCAACTTCTGTAAGGGCAGGTGGTAATACATTGGTAGCTACGGAGCAAGATGGAACCAGTGAATAGAAAACTGCTAAGAAGAAACATCAAGGCAGAATAATATTGTTAATGGATATAAGTCTGGCTGATACTACTAAATATGAGCAGATTCAAAAGATGAGGGGTGTTCAACATACTCAACAGGATTCTCCCCCAGGTTGGGTTCTATAGCGGGAGAGGGGGAAGGAAGGGAAAGGCTCAAGAGCCTGACTAACATGTTGGTCAAGGAGACAGTTCTTGCCCTTAGCACAGCACCTAAAACTGTGCAAGTGACTATCTGTGTGTCTGCATTGGCCTTCCCAGTTATCTCAAGGAGGCAAGGACATTCTGCATGATGACTGTCACCATATGGCGTATCAGTGCTCAATATATACTACTACACTAATGAATAATGAAAACAGAAAATATGAACTAGGGGTAAATATTGAAGGAGCTGCATAGTGCCCCCACAACTCTGTGTACTAATACACTTGAAGGTATGCAAAAGATTGATTTTTGCATCCCTTGGAAATGATTAAAAGTGCAGACTCTAAAGTCAACTTGCATTTCATTCTGCTGAGCCACTTATAGTACCAATATTGGGCTATTTACTTCTCTGTAAATTGTGATGAAATATTTCCTTCTTTATTGGACTTTTTTGGGAAAACTAACTAAATATATATTTATAGTATGGTAGTTATAAAGACTAATTGTGAATGTAGTCACTGCTCCATACATTTTGTTTAAAATACTTTCACTAACAAAAGATTAGAGATGAGACTTTTAGAAGAAGTCTTTGTTCTATGTGCATACTTTAAAAACTTTGAGCTTATAAACAGCGTTTTTGTAGTTTCTGGTACTTACTGCAGTTTACAAAATATGTATGAAAATATGCACACTTTTTGGAAAGTAAAGCTGTCTCTTTCCTGGTAGTATTGCATGTAGACACTGGTTACAATCAGTCTACACTAGCAGGACTAGAAATGAGTGATATCAATAGCCATGGCTATTTTGTTCTTTAAGATAGTGACACTCTGCAACCCCGATTGGCTGCGAACTCTTTATATAGACAGTATATAGACCAGGCTATCCTTAAGTTCACAGACACCTGCCTGTCTCTGCATCCCATGCTAGAATTAGAGGCACATGAAACCATAATATGCCTCCCCATGATTTTTATCAGTTCAAAATCTATTGAATATTCCATGAAGAACAAAAGAAGTCCCAAGTAGAATCTGTTGGACCTGTTTCCAGATTGCACCAATAATTTTATTTTTAATTGTATTGCCCTATCATTATTTTTATTTTTACCTCACCTGGTCATCATCAGAGATGCTATAATTTAACAAAATTAGTGAGTGTTAAGTACAACAAAATGTTTGTGACATGAAAACAAATGTTTCAAATTGAAGAGTTGAGTGGCTAAGAAACTTATTGGAGAAGAAGAGGCATGAATATGAAATGAGAAGAAGAAATGAGAAGGCTCCGCCTTCATGGGATTTGACCATGATAGAAGACAGCAGAAAAGCCACTGATAAGAAAAAAAAAGTGTTCAGACAGATCCAAGGGCAGGGCCATTTCTTGAGTCTCCCTTAAGTATGAGGCTTAGATGGGAAAGATTCAGAATTTAAATTTTAAGAATTAGTTCAAACATGTTTTGGAAAATCTTAAATGCTAAACTATGAGGTTTTATCTCCAAATGCAATAGAAAGTTTAGAAAAATTTTAAGATAACAGTTCTGCCATCTGGAGAAACAAATTTGAAGTTAGAAGTCTAAATTCAGAAGTGATGCCAGAGATGAATAGAACTGTATGATTACACACACACACACACACTCATAAACACTTATACAGACATATACATCCACACAGAGAGAAACACATATACAGACATACACACACACACATACACACACACACACACACACACACACACACACACACTCACTCATAAGCACTTATACAGACATATACATCCACACAGAAACTCATATACAGACATACACACACACACACACACAGTTATATAGACATACCTACACACTCACACATACTCACATGTATCATACATGTCACTGATGAGAGTACTCATTAAGGGAAGCAATCTGACTTCTTGCAAAATATTTCTGCAGGGTTATGACAAATCTAGAAACTCCATCCTAACCAAGGGGGAATGAAGCAGAGGGACCAATTAGCAGACTCTTAGAATGGTTGAAATTAAGAATAATGAGACCGAGAGGTGAAATGGTGAAAATTAGATTATAGGGGTTAACCAAAGAAGATTCAAGAGAAAAGTGCTCCTTTAAAAAATGTCTCTGAGAGATATGCATGTAATATTATATATACATATATATATCCCAAAATTTAGTGCTAATTAATAGATTCTGGAGCTGAGATGTAAGCTCAATTCTGGTACCTTTAAACAAGTCATTCTCTCAGTGACCTGGCTAGTGCTTTCTTATATCAAATGCCCTTTTCTTCTTATTACTTCATTACATTGTAACCTTCAGAAGAAAAAAATTACACAAATGTCATAACTCTTATTTCCCAAAGACCAAAAAAAAAAAAATCTACCTTAAAATAGCTAATGAAAGCCCTCTGCTTGCTAGCACATGAAAGACACATGTTAGACCCAATTCTTTCTTACTTTGAATTCACCAGGAACTAACTGCTAAATAGCTTTTAATTGAGATTGAACATTAAAGACCCGCAAAGACTTAATTGTTAGCTCTACAGAATTCATAAATATCAAATTCAATGTGAAATGTAGGTTAATGACACTTGCTTGCAAAGGGGTTCTGGACATAGAGCCACCGTAACAGCACAAAGGGTACTGGCAGCTTTTCAACTCCCTCAACTCCCACTTTGTGCTTGTAAAAATATGGTTAATGTGCTCCAATTAGATAGCCTTTTCCTTCGACTGTGTTTTATGTGTATATGCTAGTTAGGCTTTTTGCTTGATAATTTTCCTAAAGTATAGGTTTTCTTGCACCAAGTATCCTTATAGTTCTGATTAATGCCCACATCACCGGAAGCACTGATCTCAAAGTTGCTTCTTTCCAGTTTGCTGATGATATCTTGAAATGCTTATTAGACTGTATAGCATGTTGGTTACATACATTAGCCAGGTAGTAGTGTGGGGATAGTAAATGCTACTCCACATGGCTTTCTGTTTCCTAGTTTTTAAATTTCAAAATATTGTTTAAGTGTGGCATACTTTGATTTCAATTTTCTCCCCCTGTAATCTAGCTCAAGACTAACTTCCATGTGATTTTCTTCTTGCTTACTCATGGTTGTGTGCCTTCTATGTACTAGATACTATGCTATGTATTTCGCAGATGTAGCTACAGAGCTAATTATTATTGATGTCAGTTTTCTTATTTCTAAAATAAGGAAACTTAGACTTTATACTTTGTTTCTTACTATCTGATCTTTTAAAAGTTTACTTAATTTTCCTATCACTGTGCCAAAGCTCCTTGCTCTCTTAGTTAAACTGATAGTCTTACTTTCAGCACACAATTTTGTATTTGTTTTTTTCATTTAGGATCAACATCATTCCATTTATTTTATTTTCATTAATATACATTCATCACACTATTCGTGGTTGGTTGTATAATAGCATACTTCTCTAGTACATCATGAACTTTGACCCTATGTACTTCTATTACTCACTCTTGTCCCCTCCTCCAGTGAATCTCCTTCCCTATGAGTTTCACACTGTGTTCATATTGCATTTCCATTTTATTTACATAGATCTTCTGCTTTCTTATTATTTATATAACCTAGGATCCATGTATGATAGGGAACATGCAGTATTTGTTTTTCTGAGTTTGAGTTATTTGCTTAATATGATGAACTCAAATTCTACCCATTTTCCTACAAAGGACATAACTTCCCTCTCCTTTACGACTTAACAAACTGTGCTTATAATCAGACTCCGTTTATTTCTATTCATCTCTGGATTTGTAATTTGGCTATTGGGAATAATGCCACCATCAATATACAGTCTTTGTAGTATGCCAACGTAGATTCCTTGTGATTCCCAGGAGTGATATGGCTATGTTTTATGGCAGTTCTATTATTAATTTTGATGGACCTCCTACTAACTGAACCAGTTACTGCTCCTACCAACTAGGATAAGGATTTTTCACCATCTGTATCAGCCTTTCTGTTGTTGTTTTAATTATAATTCTTCTGACAGAGTGAAATGGAATTTCGATGTAGCTTTGATTTGACTTTTCCTAATGACCAAAGATGTTGAACACGTTTTTGTGTATTTATTAGTCATCTGTAATTATTTTTTGATAAAGTATATGTTCATTTTTGCCCATTTATTAATTGGATTATGTCCTTTTCTGTGTTTAAAGTTTTTAGTTCTTTACTTATTCATAGTATTCTATTTTTCATATCTTAGGCTATTATTTCACTGTGTTCTTGTTTCCTGTGCTGAAGCTTCTAAATTTCATGCAATCCTGTTTGTTAGTTCTTAAAATTATTTACTTGGAGACCTCTGTCTGGGCCACCTGGGGTCCATAGCCAACTAGCGCCAGGAGAAAGCTACCCTCCTAGGAGTGTGGAAAAGCCATGAGGAGGGTTAAGGCGAGCACCACTGCTCATCGGGACTCGCCCAGAACCCTCGAGACACACGGACTGAGGTAAAGTCAGGGACAGGAAACTCCTGAACCTTCCGGTTTCCATCTGTGGCTGGAGACCTCTGCCTGGGCTACCAGGGGTCCGTAGCCAACTAGCGCCAGGAGAAAGCTACCCTCCCAGGAGTGTGGAAAAGCTGTGGGGGGGTTAAGGCAAGCATCACTGCTCACCAGGACCCGCCCAGAACCCTCGGGACACACAGACTGAGGTAAAGTCAGAGACAGAAACTTTCCGGTTTCCATCTGTGCCTGGGGATCTCAGCCTGGGCCACAGGGCTCCAAGAGAGAGCTGGTACCCCAAGAGTGCTGACACACCTTTGAGCACAGGCAAAACCACCACTTCTGTTCAAATTCACTGGATCAAGAGGGACCCTTCAGAGCCATCAGGACACAGGAACCAAGGGACAGCTGGGGACAAGATCCTTCTGGTTTCCATCTGCACCCCAGAGCGGATCTTGTGCCAGAGCTCTCCAAACCCAAATAATTCTCAGAGAGAGCTGGTCTTCAAGGAGTATTGATACATAGGCCTGCAGGAGGGACAAGCCACAACCAGACAGAGTAAGACCAGCTAACATCAGAGTTAACAAGATGGCAAAAGGCAAGGGTAAGAACATAAGGAACAGAAACCAAGGCTACTTGGCACCATCAGAACCCAGCTCTTCCACCACAGCAAGCCCTGGATACCCCAATACACCAGAAAAGCAAGATTTAGATTTACAATCAGTTCTCATGATGATGATAAAAGACTTTAAGAAAGAAATTAACACCTTTAAAGAAATACAAGAGAAAACAGATAAACAACTAGAAGTCCTTAAAGATGAAACACAGAAATCCATTAAAGAATTACAGGAAAACACAATCAAACAGACAAAGGAAATGAACAAAACTATCCAGGAGCTAAAAATAGAAATAGAAACAATAAAGAAATCACAAAAAGGAGATAACCCTGGAGGTAGAAAACCCAGGAAAGAGATCAGGAGTCATAGATGCAAGCATCACCAACAGAATACAAGAGATAGAAAAGAGAATCTCAGGAGCAGAAGACACCATAGGTAACATTGATGCAACAGTAAAAGAACACACAAAATGCAAAAAGTTCTTAACCCAAAACATCCATGAAATCCAGGACACAATGAGAAGACAGAATCTAAGGATAATAGGTATCAAAGAGAGTGAAGATTCCCAACTGAAAGGACCAGTAAATATCTTCAACAAAATTATAGAAGAAAACTTTCCTAACTTAAAGAGAGATGAACATAAATATACAAGAAGCTTACAGAACTCCAAACAGATTGGACCAGAAAAGAAATTCATCACATCACATTATAGTGAAAACACCAAATACACAAAACAAGGAAAGAGTATTAAAAGCAGTAAGGGAAAAGGTCAAGTAACATATAAAGGCAAACCTATCAGAATTACACCAGACTTCTCACCAGAGACTATGAAAGCTAAAAGATCCTGGGCAGAACTCATACAGACCCTAAGAGAACACAACTGCCAGCCCAGGCTCCTATACCCAGGAAAACTCTCAATTAACATAGATGGTGAAACCAAAATACTCTATGACAAAACCAAATTTACACAATATGTTTCCATAAACCCAGCTCTACAAAGGATAATAGATGGTCAATGTCAACTCAAGGAGGGAAACCACACCCTAGAAAATGCAAGAAAGTAATCTTTCAACACTCTGAAAAGAAGATAGCCACACAAACCTAAAAGTAACATCGAAAAAAACAGGAACTAACAATCACTATCCCTTAATATCTCTTAACATCAATGGACTCAATTCCCCAATAAAAAGACATAAACTGACAGACTGGATCCATAAAGAGGACCCAGCATTTTTCTGGATTCCTGAAACACACCTCCATGATAAAGACAAACACTACCTCAAAGTAAAGGGCTGGAAAACAATTTTCCAGGCAGATGGTCCCAAGAAACAGGCTGGAGTAGCCATTCTAGTATCAGATAAAATCTTCTGTCACCCAAAAGTCATCAAAAAAGACAAGCAAGGACACTTCATACTCATCAAAGGAAAAATCTACCAGGAAGAACTCTCAATTCTGAACATCTATGCTCCAAATGCAACGGCACCCACATTCATAAAAGAAACGTTACTAAAGCTCAAAGCACACACAGCACCTCACACAATAATAGTAGGAGACTTCAGCACCCCATTATCATCAATGGACAGATCTTGGAATCACAAACTAAACAGAGACACAGGGAAACTAACAGATGTTATGAACCAAATGGACTTAACAGATATCTATAGAACATTTCATCCTAAATCAAAAGAATATATTTTCTTCTTCTCAGCACCTCATGGTACCTTCTCCAATACTGACTATATAATCAGTCACAAAACAAACCTCCACAGATACAAAAAGATTGAAATAATGCCATGCCTCCTATCAGATCACTATGGATTAAGACTCGTCTTTAATGGCAACAATAACAACAGAAAGCCCAAATACATATGGAAGCTGAACAGTGCTCTACTCAATGATAACTTGGTCAAGGAAGAAATAAAGAAAGAAATTAAAGACTTCCTAGAATTTAATGAAAATGAAAGTACAACATACCCAAACTTATGGGACACAATGAAAGCAGTGTTAAGAGGAAAACTCATAGCTCTGAGCACCTCCAAAAAGAAACTGGAGAGAGCATACACTAGCAACTTAACAACATACCTGAAAGGTCTAGAACAAAAAGAAGCTAATGCTCCCAAAAGGAGTAGAAGGCCAGAAATACTTAATCTCAGGGCTGAAATCAACCAAGTAGAAACAAAAAGAACTATACAAAGAATCAACAAAACCAGGAGTTGGTTCTTTGAGAAAATCAACAAGATAGATAAACCCCTAGCCAGACTAACCAGAGGGCACAGAGACAGAATCCAAATTAACAAAATTAGAAATGAAAAGGGAGACATAACAACAGATTTTGAGGAAATTCAAAAAATCATCAGATCCTACTACAAAAGCCTATACTCAACAAAACTGCAAAATCTGGATGAAATAGACAATTTTCTAGACAGGTGTCAAATACCAAAAATAAGTCAGGATCAGATAAACCATCTAAACAGTCCCATAATGCCTACAGAAATCGAAGCAGTCATTAAAAGTCTCCCAACCAAAAAAAGCCCAGGACCAGATGGGTTCACTGCAGAATTCTATCAGACCTTCAAAGAAGACCTAAAACCAATACTCTTCAATCTCTTCCACAAAATAGAAACAGAAGGAACACTACCCAATTCCTTCTATGAGGCCGCAATCACACTGCTACCAAAACCTCACAAAGACCCAACAAAGAAAGAAAACTTCAGACCAATTTCCCTTATGAATATTGATGCAAAAATACTCAATAATATTCTCGCAAACCGAATCCAAGAACACATCAAAATGATCATTCATCATGATCAAGTAGGCTTCATCCCAGGGATGCAGGGATGGTTCAATACCCGGAAATCCATCAATATAATTCACTACATAAACAAACTCAAGGAAAAAAAAAACCACACGGTTATTTCCTTAGATGCTGAAAAAGCATTTGACAAAATTCAACATCCCTTCATGATAAAAGTCCTGGAAAGGTCAGGAATTCAGGGCCCATATGTAAACGTAGTAAAAGCAATATACAACAAACCAGTAGCCAACATCAACCTAAATGGAGAGAGACTCAAAGCAATCCCACTAAAATCAGGAACTAAACAAGGCTGCCTCTCCCCCTACCTATTCAATATAGTAATTGAAGTTCTAGCTAGAGCAATTAGACACAAAAGGTGGTCAAAGGGATACAAATTTGAAAGGAAGGAATCAAAATATCACTCTTTGCAGACGATATGATCGTATACTTCAGTGAACCAAAAACCTCCACCAGAGAACTGCTGCACCTGATAAACGACTTCAGCAAAGTGGCTGAATATAAAATTAACTCAAACAAATCAGTAGCCTTCCTATACTCAAAGGATAAACAGGCTGAGAAAGACAACCTTCACAATTGTCACAAACAATATAAAGTATCTTGGTGTGACTCTAACCAAGCAAGTGAAAGATCTGTATGACAAGAACTTCAAGTCTCTGAAGAAAGAAATCGAAGAAGACCTCAGAAGGTGGAAAGATCTGCCATGCTCATGGATTGGGAGGATTAATATAGTAAAAATGTCCATCCTGCCAAAAGCAATCTACAGATTCAACGCAATCCCCATCAGAATTCCAACTCAATTCCTCATAGACTTAGAAAGAGCAATTCTCTAATTCATTTGAAACAACAAAAAACCCAGGATAGCAAAAGCTATTCTCAACAACAAAAGAACTTCTGGGGGAATCAGCATTCCTGACCTCAAGCTGTACTACAGAGCAGTAGTGATAAAAACTGCATGGTACTGGTACAGTGACAGGCAGGCAGATCAATGGAATAAAATTGAAGACCCAGAAATGAACCCACACACTTATAGTCTCTTGATTTTCGACAAAGGAGCTAAAACCATCCAGTGGAAAATGACAGCATTTTCAACAAATGGTGCTGGTTCAACTGGCGGTCTACATGTAGAAGAATGAGGATTGATCCATTCCTTTCTCCCTGTACAAAGCTCAAGACCAAGTGGATCAAGGACCTCCACATCAAACCAGATACACTGAATCTAATAGAAGAGAAAGTGGGGGAAAGCCTCGAACACCTGGGTACAGGGGAAAAGTTCCTGAACAGAATATCAATGGCTTATGCTCTAAGATCAAGAATCGACAAATGGGACCTCATGAAATTGCAAAGCTTCTATAAGGCAAAGGACACAGTCAATAGGACAAAATGGCAACCAACAGATTGGGAAAAGATCTTAACCAACCAATCCTATGTCCGATAGAGGGCCAATATCCAATATGTACAAAGAACTCAAGAAGTTAGACTCCAGAAAACCAAATAACCTATAAAAAAAAAAATGGGAAATAGAGCTAAACAGAGAATTCTCAACTGAGGAAATTCGCAGGACTGAGAAGCACCTAAAGAAATGCTCAACATCCCTAGTCATCAGGGAAATGCAAATCAAAACAAGTCTGAGATTCCACCTCACACCAGTCAGAATGGCTAATATCAAAAACTCAGGTGACAGCAGATGCTGGCGAGGATGTGGAGAAAGAGGAACACTCCTCCACTGTTGGTGGGACTGCAAGCTGGTACAACCACTCTGGAAATCAGTGTGGCGGACCCTCAGAAAAATGGACATAATACTACTTGAGGACCCAGCTATACCTCTCCTGGGCATATACCCAGAAGATGCTCCAACATGTAATAAAGGCACATGCTCCACTATGTTCATAGCAGTCATATTTATAACAGCCAGAAGCTGGAAACAACCCAGATGTCCCTCAGCAGAGGAATGGATACAGAAAATGTGGTACATTTACACAATGGAATATTACTCAGCTATTAAAAACAATGACTTAATGAAATTTGCAGGCAAATGGATGGAACTTGAAAATATCATCCTGAGTGAGGTAACTCAGTCACAAAAGAACGAACATGGTTTGTACTCACTGATAAATGAATATTAGCCCAAACGTCCGGATTACCCAAGTTTCACTTTACAGTAACCACTGGGCTGAGAGTGAGGTCCCAGATGGAGGAGTTGGAAAAGGGACTGAAGGAGCTAAGGGAGTCTGCAGCCCCATGGAGGGAGCAACAATGTCAACTGGCCTGACCCCCCAGTCCTCCTGGAGACTGGACCATCAACCAAAGAATATACATCAAGGGACCCATGGTTCAGACCACAAAGGAGGCCTTTTTGGCCATCAGGGGGAGGAGAGGCCCTTGGGCCTGAGGGTGTTAGAGGCCCCAGTCAAGGGAATGTCAAGGTGGGAATATGGGAGTGGGTGTGTGGGTGGGTAGGAGGTGGAATACTCTCATAGTGGCGGGGGAGGAGGAGGTGATACGTGGTTTCCAAACAGGAGACCTAGAAAGGGGGAAACATTGGAAATGTAAATAAATTATCAAAAAAATTCAAATTAAAATTGAAAAAATAAAATAAAATAAAGTAAAATTATTTATTTAACTGTTAGAGGTTTTTAGAAAGACCTTGCGTATGTCTCTTTCTCATCAGGTTTCGGCTACTGGTTCTAGAACTTCAGTATTACATTAAAGTCTTTGGTCCATTTTGAGTTGATTTGCGTATGAGATACAAATCTAGTTTCATATTTTTGCGTGTGGACATCCAGCATTCCCTGTACCATTTTTTTTTTTCTGTTTGAGTACTCTGTTAAGATCTTAGTGTTGTAGTCTTGTGGTTTGATTCTGGGTCCTCTATTCTCTTCTACACATCTTCATGCTAGCTTTTCTGCTAGTATCACGCTTCTTTCCGTACTATTAATCTATAGTATGATTTGAAATTGGGAATTATGACACTACTGTCATTGTTCTTTTAACTCAGGGTTATCTTAACTATTTTGAGTCTTTTGTATTTCCAAATAAAACTCAGGATTTTTCCTACTTCTGTGAATAATACTATTGGAAATTTTCTGGGGAGTGCATGGACCTGTGGGTCACCTTTGGGGAGTGCATGGACCTGTGGGTCACCTTTGGGGAGTGCATGGACCTGTGGGTCACCTTTGGGGAGTGCATGGACCTGTGGGTCACCTTTGGGGAGTGCATGGACCTGTGGGTCACCTTTGGCAATGTGGTTGTTTTACAGTATTAATTCTGCCATGCTTTGAGCAGGAGAGGTCTTTCCATCTCCTAGTGTCTTTGTCTTTCTCCTTTATTCCTCATGGTACAGGTCATTCCCTTCCTTCAATGTTTATTTGCAGCATTTCTGCAGTTATTATAAATGTGCTTCTTTCCTGACTTTATCTCTATATGTTTGTTATTAGTATAGAAAAAACTGTGGATTTTCAATATAAATTTGTATCCTGCTACTTTGTTAAAAGTGTATATCAGAGCTAAGAATCTTCACAATGTACCACAATATGTACAACACTGAAGGAAAAGTTTAAGAAGTGGGCTCACTTCTTCATAAAGCATGATACTAAACTCTCCAGCTTTTTAGTAACAACTGTCCATTTTAAATGATTTATTACTTCTCTATGGCTAGATTTTGATAATTAGTGGATTATAATAAAGTTCTCCATCTGCTTCTTGTCGTTAAGAACAAATAAGAAACAAAGTGTGCTTTGCCTAGAATCAAAACAAGGAAATGGATCTTTAAAAATAGACAGCAGTGTGTCTTCAGTTATATTAAGTGGAAAATAAGGAAATTACCAAGAGCAAGTGAGAACAGTAAGAGCGTTTAGCTTGGCAATCTCAGTGGTAGACAGTGATCTAACAAGTATTACAGTAGCTAAAGGACCAGCTGCATTTAGGTTGCTGAAAATTAGAGGCTTTTGAAAAAGCTCCTGAGTTGTTGACATCTGTTGTTTGTTAGGTTTGGGATAGGGTGGGAAACAGGCAGATTAGTGGCATTTAAGGAGTTTATCAGAGGGTTATTAACACCATGGACAGGCAGAAAGTAAATACCATGGTGGGAGCGCAGAGTAGAGTTCAGACTCCAGAACACGAGACAGAGAGCAATGTGGCATCAGCAAATGGTATCAAAAGCCATGTGGTAGAAGGAGAAGCCTGCTATTATAGTTCTCTGAAGAGGAGAGAGATCACTTAGAGCCCACAGCTAGACTGTCTGGTTCCCAAGTATGATGCTGGGAACTGAGGGGAGAGTAGAGTGTGTGTGGCACCAATGATGTCACTACTTCCTCAACAGTAGTATCCTTGGATGTTAACTCACTTCCCAGGTGAGAAATGCTGTTGGGTAGCTAAGGATTCACAACATGTGTCCCAGTGTGGTACCTGTCTGTATCTATGAGAGGAGGCTTATGCAGAGGGTGGATTCTCACATTAATTGTTATATTTCTCTCTAATTTTAGAAGGCACATTTTAGGTAAGATCGTGAAAGTACACTCTGTCCAAAGGTAGATAGCCAGGATGATAAGATTTTCTTGGAGAAATGCCAGATGAATCAAGATATATTTCGCCAACAGTCAAAGATGTAAGTAGATGGAAGGGAAATGGACAGGGCTTTGCAGTCATCACTTGAGTTGTCACATGCGGCATCCAAGAACACAATTAAAAAGTGGATGAAAGAATATTAGATCTCTTGTGAAAACAATTTTAGTTGATTTAATATTAATTAGAAAAGTCCAGCAGTGAAATAGGTTAGCACAGAGCAAGGTCACAGGCACACAAATAGAGTAGCTCAAATACACTTAGGGTATTATTTTAGCAAAAATTTAGATTACCAGTACTACCAGAGTCAGAAATCACATGAGAAATAGAACATTCTTGCAATTCACTACTGCTAAAGTATAGACTAATGCAGACTTCTAGCAGACGATTTGGAAACATTCAAAATATTTTTAAAGGCATATATATGAGTCCCCCACCATAAAATTATTTTTGCTGCTCCTTCAGAACTATAACTTTGCTACTGTTATGAATCATAATGTAAAAACCTTTTGGAGATATAGGTTTGCCAAGGGGATCATGCCCCACAGGTTCAGAATCTCTGACATAGGGAGTTCTACATCAGCATGTCTTAGAAAATAAATAGAAAAAATAACCTCTATACCTACATTACTATCCTAGAAGTTCATTTTTTTATAGAACTCCTCACCCAAAAGGAGATTATTAGATAAATTAGTGAATATCATATATTGCAGTACTAGTTACTATAATGAATTCAAAAGTAGATTAATGAAACAAGGACTATCCAAAGCATGTGATCAGGTTTAAATATAAACACCAAATTTATGCAGTCTATATACTTTTAAAAATATATCTCTGTACCTACATCAGTCTATATGTCTTTTCAATTTCCAGACAAAACTGTATATTTTCATGTGAATATATGAACATACACATACAAATGTAGACTAACATATCTCATGAAAACATTTATGGCGTCACACATTAAAATGGTAACAATAGGAGGCTGGAATCCGATGAGTGACCAAAAGGCAGTTTTAGGATTTTAAATTGTTTAGTTGTTAATAATAGTTTGCACTTTGTGTATAATATAAATTGCAAGCATTATTCTTAAACCTGTGGGGAGTCATTGAAAGGGTATATAAACAGGAAAACCATGCAAGCACATTTGTATTTTTGGAACATCTTTTGGCCAGATGAATATAAGAATTATTGAAGAAAAACAAGAGTAGTGGAAAGGAAGCCAATTTTCAGGAGTTACCCACAGGTTTTGTCTGTTTGGTTTTGTTTTTAAAGCCATGTGATGTCAGTAAAGGTGGATAACATGGAAAGCAGACATGGGTGAAGAGGTAAGATAGAACAGACTCAGTGGAATACCACCAATGGATACAAAGTCATAATGATGTAGTATCTCCAGTATCCTCACCTCAGTAACCAAGTCCACTCACTGAGATGAATGCAGTAGGCATGTAGAGTGGGAAGATGGGGGTAGGATAGATGTCTGTGAGACTCTTAGACCCTTGATAGTGGGGGGGTTATATAGGAGACATATTTTCTTCCAAATTTTTACTTCCACCCTTGAAAAATATTCTCTTACGTCTTTTTTTTTTTTTATAGTATAGAAATAGAGTTTATTTAGGGCATGGGGAGGGGAGTTAAGAGGGTAATAGAGGCAGAGAGAGGCAGAGAGAGGAAGAGAGTAGAGAAGTAGAGAAGTGGAGGCCAGCCATGACCATGTGGAGAGAGGGGGGAAGGGAATGGGGAGAGGTAAGAGATAAGAAATGTAAGAGAGAGGCATGAGAAAGAGATCTCTCTTATGTCTTGAAGAGGCCAATGGCAAATAAGTTAAATCTAAACATAATAGATTTCCATAATTCCTTGTGAAGTTTCTAGATTCTGTAAAAATTAAGCCAGAGAGCATCTCCACACGCCCATTACTATCATGAGGGAAGCATGTCAGCATCCTGCCCTAGAGCTGTGCTCCTCTGCCTTCTCGCCACCCCAGCCAATGACCTCCTTACCAGTGTACTTAGGTAGCTCTGGAGACTATTGTCTGTCAGGATGGTCAAAAATTGCACTGACAAGCTTGTGTTCTCTGACTACGAGACTGAATTCAAGGTCATAGCACTTCAGTTTTAAGAAAGATCCAATTCAGGCAGGGTACTTTTTTTCTGAGTTCAGAGCATGCCATCGTTACACTATATGTTTAGTTTGGGAGAACAGATAGACCTCTAGAGAATTCTGTCATGGTTGTTTTTTGTGTTTGTTTGACTGGGGGGTCCTGAAAAGAAAGAAAATTTGAGTAAGATTCATATAAACAAAATGTAAATAAACAATAGAGTTAAAGATGCTTCCTACCCTAAAAAACTATTCACAACTGAACATGGAATTCTCTTTTGCAGTGTGAAGAACACATGCTCTTGTTTCCTAAGGGTTTTTCCTTTTTTCCTTCCTTCCTTCCTTCCTTCCTTCCTTCCTTCCTTCCTTCCTTCCTCCTTTCTTTCTTCCTTTCTTCTTTCTTTCTTCTTTCTTTCTTTTGTATCCATTGGACAGCTAAATGGCAGACACTAAGCTCAGCTTTGACCCCAGGTATATGAAATTAAAGTAGTCCACCATCTTGATAAAACTGAGACGACATTTGCTCCTGATTCGTATGTTCTTTCAGATTATCCTCAGAGTCGTGGCTCTTTGTGAGAGGTACAGTTCTTAGCTGAGGTAGCAAGGCAAAGCCGGACACAGCTAGTGTAGAATAGAATCAGACCTCCAGTTATTTACTTATAATAATAGAGATGCAAAATTGCAAATGGCTTTTAATAAAGCTCAAGCAGACACTTCTAAATATCACTCTTAATTTTATTGAGTGTACATTCTTTGTTGAAAAAGAAGGGAGATTTTGTGCATTTTGAATCCGCAAAGGTCTTGAGCATGCTGTCCCAGGCTTCATGACTTCATATGTGTATATCATATTTGATATTTCCAGACCTATTGTGTGTGGAAGACACTGCTTCTTTGGAGCTATCCATCACCTCTGATTCAAACAATCTTTCTGCCTCCTCTTCCACTAGGATCCCTGGTCCTTAAGGGGAGGTATTTTATGAAGATACACCCCATTTAGGACTGAGTGTTCTGGAGTCTCTCACTGTCTGCCAATTGTCCAGTTGTTGTTCTCTGTGTTAATTCCTATCTACAGGGCAGACCTCCCCAAAATGGGTTGCATAGGTGGAACTTCTGGAGGCTTCTTGTGTCAATTTGATTTTTCTCTTTGGCTTGTGTGTTAGTTTTTTGCTTTATTTTGTTTGTTTGTTTGTTTGTTTGTTTGGAGAGAGGGAAGAGTGAGAAGGAGGAAGGAGAGAGAGAGAGAGAGAGAGAGAGAGAGAGAGAGAGAGAGAGAGAGAGAGAATATAAAGTTGAGTGAGGTGAAATGGGGAAGATCTTGGAGGAATTTGGAAGAAACAAACCATAATCAAAATATATGTATGAAATGAGCTTTGATCGAATGCTGCTAAATGACAGTCTTTTCATTTATTTTGAGATAAGATGACAGATCTGTAACGTTCTGGGTAGGAGGCTGGTATCTGAACTAGTGATCAGATTCTGAAATACTGGCTTATCTAAAAGGAGTATAGTCTAGAACTGCCCACTAATAAGTGTGAAATCTGTTCCAAGTTTAAGTCTGAGCAAAAGTCTTCATAGCATGTTGACAGTTAGTGAGAAGACCAGAAATCTTAGAGGACAAACAAGACTGCATGCTTCCAGGTACAGTCAATGTGAATGGTGGAAAAAAATGCGAATAGCCATGGCTTTATAGGATAAAGATTATTTCTCTCATACTTAAGCATCTTCCAGGCGAGAACATCCTGATAGCATGGGATGGCTTCACAGTCCTCAAAGATGCAGGCTTCTTCTGCTTCCTGGGTATCTCTGCCTGAAGCATGAGGGAGAGAGCAGCATCAAAGGCCATTCTGAACAACTTCAACCTGTGTCTTCATCCAAATGCACAGAGAAACTAGAAAATAAACAATAGTGTTATTCTAGCAAGAAAAAAAGCAGCTTAAAATCATGTTTTCATAAAATGAGGAATATGGAGTCATCTTCCGTCTCTAACACTGGGAAGTGTGTAGCAAGATGTCAGAGGTTTCCCTTAGATTTCAAGGACTGTTCCTTTTGAAGAAATAAAATTCTCAGAAAACTGAAACATTCTTTGCATTTAAGACTCAGTTTAAAGACTGGTGTAGTGGTACATTTTAATATCAGCCCCCAGGGGACAGAGGCAGACAGTTCTCTGTAAGACAGAGGCAGACTGGACTGCATAGGGAGTTCCAGGCCAGCCAGAGCTATATAGTGAGATCCTGTCTCAAAGCAAAAAAATCAAAAAAGACTGAGTTTTTTATTTTATTAATTAAAAATGTCCATTCCTTTATTGAAAGTTTTTAATGCATTACACACACACACACACACACACACACACACACACACAATTTTGTCTTTTATGAAAAGTGTTCTCATTGATGCATGTCAGTAACTCATACATATGTCTTTTCTTCAGTTTTTATTTCTTTACTTCTAGATATTAATATTGATCCTAACAACAGAGTTTTCTATAAACACAGTTTTCTAGATTACAGTTCAGTTTAAACTTAAATGCATACTCTGTGGGAATCTCTCCAGACTCAGAGTTTGTGATTACACTTGAACAATATTTTCACTTGCTTTTCCCTTCTTTTCAGTCAGTACCTTATCTCTTTAGTCATCGATATTCACGTAGTGAAAATGAAATTTGAAGGCATGCTGATCTAAATCTTTATAATTAGGCTGCACTCATTTATAACATTTCAGTCCTGTACCCAGGTTACCCAGGAGTTATGTGCACCCAATTAAGGAACATTCAATTTGCGATCTATATGCCTCTGAGTATGAATGGTAAGTCTCCATAATTGAGTTTGATCCAGCTGCTCATTCAGCTGAGGTGAATGAAGTCTTCTGGGGCACTAAAGTACCATTTAGTAAATTACCTCATCCAACACACTAAATTCGCCTCACATGGGTGAACAGCTTCCTTCCAGGGAGTAGTTTCTTCTCCTCATTTCTGCACTGGCCCAACCTTATTGATGCTTTGGGGTCATTTGTATGACACAGTATTTACCCACCAACCCAGACAATATCACTGAACCATTTTGTTTGAGAGCACATGTACAAGTCCAAGGAGAAAGGAGAAAGATGATTATTTTGCTATTTGTAATCAAATAGAAAAAGAAAGCATCAAGATACTTTACACTTTGAAACTAAAAAATGGTGAAAACTTCACCATAATATAATGAAAATTATTTGATTCCTCAGTTTTTTCAGTAACAAGCATCAGTTTTAAAGCTTCTGTACAATAATATATCTCAAAAAATGAGCCTATTTAAATAGCAGTGAATTGGAATGGAGTACTTAGCAATATTTTTTCACTTGTAATTATTAATGTTTACTTACTTTTAACTCAGTCCTCTTATACTCTTATTATTAACACTGCAGACATTTGTGGGTTCTGTTCTTGAAAATGAGCTGTTTTCATGGTGCCACAGGTTGTTAAGTAATGCTTAGAAAATACTTAGGTGCCCAGAGACCATGCAGAAACAAAATATAGACAGACATCTTCCAATGGTTTCCTGTCCACATATATCAGCGCTGTTTCTGTCACACAGTCACTGTGTCCAAGAGACAGTAACCACTCATATCTTCTCACAAACATTTCAGCAAACCATCCAGATTCAGATCCAAGCCAGCATTTGAAAAGTGATACAAAGCACGACTGATACATGAATCGGGATCTAGTGATATAGTCAGAAAGCGTGTTGCCATTAGCTTTGAAGAGAGCATCAACAGGAACATTGCCCCTAAGGAGTAGCACCCGATAGCTTTCCCCTCACTTTCTCTTCACAAGATCCTCAAATCTCCTCTAGCAGGATTCTCTCCAAACAGGATGTACTTGGAGCCCCATTTTGAATTCAGCCTAATAGGATTTCAAGGACTGCCCACTGACAAGCATACCGGCACAGCAAGAAGGAGCAAAAAGGAGGGGGTGGTAGAGACAATATTTCAGCATGCCCAGCAAGTATGGCTGAGAACCCTAAGACTCGGGCTTCTTTGTGTCTGTTTCCACTTCCTCATCTCCCTTAAAGGAATGAATGTTAGGTCAGATTGGATCAGAAAGTTAAATTAATATAGCCCTCAGTGGTATCAAGCCTTAAAATGGATAGCTACAATAAAACTTTTAAAATGCATTAAAATATGTAATATCTGACTCTTTTCAAGTCCATTTCACATTATGATCTTAGACGAAGCAGAGCCCCACACACCATTGTTCCTTGTCTGCCAAACACACGCAGGGGTTCAACTTCAGACTTCCATCTAGAGTGAGGCCCCTCGGGGTGGGGGTGGGGGGGGGTGAAAGGTCATTCAGTCCCTTACTGCACAGACTAGAATCTCTGCTACTACTGTGCCTCACCTTTTGTCTCATAGGAATGCTTTGCAGTCAAAATATTCTCCCTTTCTCTTACACACACAAATGAGAGAGGGCACATAAGCAAAGCAGAAAGACATGCAGGCAGTGTGTGTGTGTGTGTGTGTGTGTGTGTGTGTGTGTGTGTGTGTGTGTGTAAGCCTGAAAGTATGACTCGCTGTCCTCCTCTCAATCTGGGAATAAAGGAACAACACATGAGCTTGCAAGTGTGGCTTCATATCATATTTCTTATGACTCTAATGATATTCTAACTTGGCCAACCTATTACATGAATTTGTTATTTGACCTTTAAAAATCGATATCAAATCACCAGTAACAATGCCACAAAGAACACAGGCAAGTTTTGTAAGTCCCGTTTTGACAATTGCCTGTATAGTCCAATGCTTCATGCCTTATATCATGCCAAGGTCTGCTTGAAATATAAAAATGAGAAGCTTCTGCAAATAAATTAAAGTAAGGCATGTCATGAACAAGAAATAACTCTCCTACAATGGAAATAAAATGTAATACTTGCAAGTGAAATTAAGAAAATCACTAAAAATGGCAGCAGTGAGGCCTTATGTGGACTATTCTGTGCCAGGTCCCTTATAAACACTGTCAAATAACTGTCTTCTTTGTACAGTATTCCCTACATATTATCAAAAGGAAAATTGAGGCTTGGGAGTTTAATCAGCTTGCATGAAATTGTGCAGGGAACTGTGCTGTCACAAAGCTGTAGCAACAGATGCCTTTAGCATCAGAATCTTCACTTATCCCAGAGGGAACGTTGGAGATTTACACCTACGCCAAAGTGGGAAAATTGAAACCCTCTTTGAAGAGGTGATTTTTTAACCTCATATCTGGACTGCCAGACCAAGGTGAGATACTCGCTTTGCAGAAGGGGTAACCAACGCATGCAAATAATAGGTAGAGATGGCCTAAAATGGGGAAGATTTGAAGCAATCCAAATGCCCTGAGTTTGGGAGGGAATGGAGATGTTTAAAGCCCAGAACTGTGAAGATTCCATCCCAGCATTAGAACCCTGCAGAGGAGGAGACAAGTGTCTGGAAACAAATCCCATATGCTGACCACAAGCTGACAATGTCTAACTGGGAAAGCAGACATGGCCTTGCTGCTGTCAGGGCACTGCCAGAATAGTCCCAGCCTGTCACACACATGTCCCAGCAAACAACAAAAAGTCCTCATGGCCTCACTTGATCCTAGTCTCTGTTGGCGGTTTCAGTTGTTTTATGTTTATTGTGTGCCCTGAGCATCTCAAAGTCAATCTGGTGCTCAGCACCATGGTCATTAATCCCATTGATCCTGCACACATTTCGGCCATACACATGTCAACTCACTGCCATCTAACCTGAAAGACCCAACGCTCACAAAAATAATTTAATTAGAAACTAAACACCCACATTCTCTTTTAAACTTTGTATACTGGATCAACAATGTCATGTCTGTAACAATAGGATAAAGATGAGCAGTGATGACCAGTCTGATCCTCCATCTCTTTTGTAGGTTACAATGTCTTAGGGTTTCCATTGCTGTGAAGAGACACCATGACCAGGCAACTCTTATAAAGGACAACATTTAATTGGGGCTGGCTTACAGGTTCAAAGTTCAGTCTATTATCAAGATGGGAAGCATGACAGTATCCAGGCAGACACAGTGCTGGAGGAGCTAAGAGTTCTATATCTTGATCCAACTGCAGCCAAGAAAAGCTTTTGCATGGGCAGATAGGAGGTGGGTCACAAAGTCCATCCCCACAGTGACACACTTCCTCCAACGAGGCCACACCTCCTCATAGTGCCACTCCCTGGGCCAAGCATATTCACACCACCACACACAAGAACAAACACAGCCTGCTTCCTTAGCTTGTATCTACCAAGCTAAATATGTAAGCCCTGTGGTAACAAAGTGGAAGACAAGCCCATAGTTCATAAATATTAAAGCATAGCACGCTTTGGCCACCAAGCTAAAGAGCTCTAGATCTGTCCCCTTACGTGTTGGTAAGTTCTGTTTAACAACTCCTTAGCACCTGGGGTATAAAAGGACAGGTAGATTAAAACTGCAGGAAGGGAGGTGGAATTTGAGGACTGGGAGGAGAGGAAGAAGGGGAAACTGAGGTCATGGTGTAAAATTAATTAATAAAATGTTACTGGGCTGTCAAGATGGGTTTTCAAGAGTAATAAAACTTTGCATTTAAGTATTATGGCCCACTTTTCTTATTCTAAGGGGACAAATAAAATATTACTTTATTTACACAAAAGAAAAAAGCAAAAACAAAACCAAAAAAATCCTGTGAGCCCAGAAAGCAACAGCTAGGTAAGAATATGTTGACGAAGGCATCGTGGGAGGGGCATGCTTTCCAGATTCACTCATCTCATCATTACTTCTCAGGCTGCTTCTTAGAACTTTACAAATGTTAGAACCACAGTCTCTCCCTAGGTCCTGAACACTAACTTTTCATGAGCATTTAAAGGAGAAAAGTATAAACCTCATTGTACTGGCTGGTTTGTGTGTCAACTTGACACAAGCTGGAGTTACCACAGAGAAAGGAGTTTCATTTGAGGAAATGCCTCCATGAGATCCAGCTGTAATCAATTAGTGATCAAGGGGAGAGGGCCCCTTTTGAGTGGTACCATCTGTGGACTGATAGTCTTGGGTTCTATAAGAAAGCAGGCTGAGCAAGCCAGGAGACGCAAGCAAGCCAATAAGCAGCATTCCTCCATGGCTTCTGCATCAACTCCTGCTTCCTGACCTGCTTGAGTTCCAGTCCTGACTTCCTTTAGTGATGAACAGCAGCATGGAAGCATAAGCTCAATAAACCCTTTCCTCCCCAACTTGCATCTTGGTCATAATGTTTGTGCAGGAATAGAAACCCTGACTAAGACATTCATTAAACTCTGATAATTATACATATTTGAGGCTATGTACATTATTAAAGCATACATAGTTCTGAAAGCTCTAACAAAGAGAAAAGTCAGTCTTTTGTTTCTACAAAGTCAAACTGCCTTTGGACTATTTATACAAAGATAATTTTAATTCAGCTTGATAAATATTACATTGAGCAAGCTCTGGGAATGGGTGTGTGGAAGACAACAAGATCTGTATGACCCACTCATTTCCCTTTTTTTGAGATTTATTCATTTTTATTTGTCCATGTCTGTGTACCTGAGTGACCCTCTGTGCACCACAGGTTTGCAGGAGCTCTCAGAGACCTGATGACAATAGACACTCTAGAAATCGAGTTACAGTTGGTTGTGAACTGTCTGATGTGTGTGCTGAGAACCAAACATAAATCCTCTGCAAGAAAAGTATGTTTTCTTAACCTCTGAGCCATCTCTCCAGTCCTTCACCCTATTACTCAGGAATCACAACCCAGTGAGGAAGACAAACGTGTAAGCCAGAGTCACCAGTCACCAGCCATAGGCTGTAATTATCCAGGAGATGTGTGCCATTTTGTTTTTAAAACATTTTCTAAACATTTGGATTCATTTTTAGTCAGAACTTTTACCCTCAGTATATCTAAGTGCCTTCATCACAAGCTGATTTACTTATTTACTGCACCTGGCAAAGTCCTAAAGGCATCTGAGATTGGCACCAGAAAACTGAAAAATAAACACTGTATCTATGGTGATATTGTGTCTCTGTTACAGTATTTAAGATTAAGAAGGCACAGAGGCTTGAATAGAGCAAATTCTTGCCAAATGTGCATAAGCACACTCTAACAAAGGAAGGGATGCCTGCCAAATCCAGCAGGACCTTCTAGAGAAGGGGCTTGGAAAGGAGTGTGAAGAATAGAATGGGAACTTTGGGTCCTGGGAGTCAGAAAGAGAAAAGTATTTACCCTGCACTCACTGAATACTTTCTGTGCATATAGGTATTTCCAATATGCTTCATAAAAAAATAAGGTATTCATCATTACTAGTTTTAGACATAGCAAACTTTGTTAATTCAGCTTAGTATACCTATAAGCATTTATTTACTCAGGGCAATGATCTGGTAGTTAATTTCCTTTGACCCACTAAGTATAAATATAAGTACAACGACTAAACAGAAATCCCTCTTGGAAAAAATTCAAGAATCATTCAAATCAGCAAATGGACCAAAACTTAACTAAACAGATTCTTTCAGCATAAAGAAATCATGGTAAATTAGTCTGACCCAATTTTATCACCCCTATTAAGAACATTAAGGCATTTAAATGTTTTCTTTTAAAATAATATATATGTATATTTATATAATGTATATAATATATATTACATTTTTCAAGAAGGATTTTAAACAACTTCAATGTCTTTTAATTCTCTTTTTCTGTTTTGTTTTGTTTTTGTTTTATTTATTTTTTAAATAATACAATTTAATTGTTAGAGAATTTTAGAGAAATGTTCCATAAAACAGTACAAATCAATACAGTACTTCTAATGAACAGTTTACCAACAAGTACCAAAGACAGCTCCAGGGTGAGGGGCGGTTCCTTCCTGATGTGCACACTCCTTTTCAGATGCACTAATTTAGATTAGTCCCATCAGCAAATGTCTTTGAGCTACAAGTGTCTCCTGCAAGGATTGTGTTTATTTATTTATCATAGATACAAATGACTTTACTGGGGTTATTATATTATTATGTTTATTCTAAAATACAGAATACAGAGTCATGGGCAATGTTGCACACTTTTAATCCCAGTACTAAGAGGCGGAGGCCAATCTGGATCAAAGAAACTAAAGAAAAGAAGGAAAGGAGGATATAAAAGTGGAATAAAACTATTTTTGAAATTATATTTATTTTTGTATTGGTGCTACAAATTTAATAATTTAAGATCTAACTACATCCAGTTTATTTTTGCAATGTAATGTATTAGAAATACACAGAGGCATAAAATGCTAATATTTATAACTGATATTAGTGACTCTTTATTTTTAATATTTGTGTGTGTTCTTTTCTCTTCATATCTGACTACATAATCCTTCCTTGTCATAATATAAGGAAAAAGATAAAGAATTCATTAAAGTATAGACACTGCAACCCTGTTTGCCCCCTTGTGCCTTTTTATGTTTTCTAATGTATATACATTGTTGATAAAGCCTATATAACAAAGTCTACTAAAATCACAACAAAGCCCTGATCTAATTATTCAAGTCTTTGAAATAAAGTATTTTCACTGACACTTTGGCACTTCCCCCCTCACTCATTATCAAAAGTAATCTTCAAAATATCTGGTTTTATACCACCTCTAACAATAAAATGTTTGACAGTCCTTCCAAGGAGAAGTACTAAGAGTATATTTTGTTTTTATATTTGTTTGTGGCTAAAAGCAAAATACACAAAATGCACATACATATATAAAAATACATATATGTTGAGTGTCTGGCCTTGAGTTCCTTCTGCCCATTTTCTGCACTTTTAAGCACACCAACCACCCTAAGTTTTGAAAACAATTACAAAAGGAAACTCACTGTGGCAGAAGCTTCAATAGAGGCAGACCAGATAGAAACCAGCAAACTGACCTTCCTAAATCCATGTACATGAGCACGTGTTTCTTTCTTCTTTTTTTTTTTTTCACACTTGACAGTTGATTTATTTGCTGAATATACAGAGCACAGGCCCCATTTGTTGGTGCTGGTTAAACAGGAATTTAAGAAAAGGGCATGGCAGTGGAGGAAATCCTGCATGGACTCCTTTCCATGTCCAAGTAGTCCACACATTGCTGACGAACTATATGGAACGACTTCATTATTAGACACAAAAGGAGGTAGAGTTTCTAATAGTGTCTATGATGATTCCATGTCCTCAGGCTTGCTTTGTTTTATATTAACTGAACTGCTCCAGAAGCAACAAGAGGTGCAATGGTTTTGTATCGGAACAAGTGCTGTGAGCTCTCCTCCAGGTTAATAACATAGTTGAACTGAACGCCTTCGACATGAGCTCCGGCGCCTACCTCTCATGGAGCCTCTGCCCATGATGTGCAGGCTGGGAGAGAAGGGAATAGGAATTTCCATACCCTGTAGCCGCTTTAAATGCCTACTGCGAGTTGTAGATTTCTGGTTCAGAAACAATGACAGGGGTTCCGGATCTCCATGGACAGGACTCTGATGTGGGTAGTGAGGGGGTGGTCCTATCTCCTGCAGAGCTCAATGAAAGGCTGGAACAGGCCTGGATGAATGAAAAGTTTGCCCCCGAGCATCTGGAAAGCAAGGCTGAGATTGTCAAATGCGTCATGGAACAGCTAAAGCACATGGAAGAAAATCTCAGAAGAGCCAAGAAGGGGGATCTGAAGGTCAGTATCCATCGAATGGAGATGGAGAAGATCCGCTATGTCCTTAGCAGCTATTTGCGGTGTCGACTCATGAAGATAGAGTTTTTCCCTCACATCCTAGAAAAGGAGAAAATGCGCCCTGAGGGGGAGCCTTCTAGCCTGTTTCCAGAGAAGTTTGTCTTTGCTAAAGAGTATGTAGATCACACAAAGATCCATTTTTAAAACGTTGCCTTAAAGCACATGCCTCCCAGCCTGCAGAAAGTGGACCTCTTGAGGGCAGTTCTCAAGCCAGACCTAGATTCACACGTGTTTCTGAGAGTGAAAGAACGACAAGAAAACAAACTAGTGGAACCGGGAGCCCGTGTTTCTTAAACGCAATTCTGGATGACTTGTCTTTAATTAAGTCAGCATGATGGATTTCTACACATAGATCCTATGGTTACTTGCAAAAATTCCACATAACAAATCCCTATGAAGGAATTGTATCACAGAAACCTAGATTAGAAGGGACATTGTACTGTTTAACGTTTTAGCATCAAAGATAAATTAACTGACATGCAGTGTTTAAAGATGGATTTTTTTATCTTCTAAATAATGTTTTCTAAAATCCTTATTTTCTTAAGGATTTATGAATGTATATGGAAAGAAGAGTCACAAAATTTTATCAATATTTTTTTTTACTTTATTTCCTTCCTAAAGCAGATTCATTGTGATGTTACGATGTTGGCATGATAGCACTGGCTATCACTGCTTTAACTGAATCCTAAAACTGAGTCCTGTGAGGTAGCAGCAATTATGACTTTCATTTTAAAATGAAGAGGAGAAGCGCAGCATTCTCTGCCATTGTGTGGTATGTTTACACAAACATGCAGTAACACCTAATTTTTAATGCAAAGCTGTTCCAGAGACATAGGGGCAATATCAAATTAGAAATGGGATTTTGTTCCATAGAGTTTGCATCAAATATGTTTTAATTATTGAAAGTAGTTACATTGCAGGCCAGCTAACTTTCAGACATAGAAACCTAAGTAACTTTGAGTTATGCTATCAAGTCAGAGATCAGAATGCAGGGCATTTCAGTTTCTCTTTTTTACAGTGTAGTCTCAGTATATAAACTAGTAGAGAGCAACCTTTTATTTTTGAGAATTTCATATGTGAGTATTGATGTGTTTATAAAAATATATAGAGATATATATGTTAGGTGGGGTTATGGGGAGGTAGGTGTGGGGGAAGGGTGTCCTCAGGAGGTCCACGCTGAGTCATCCTTTCCCCCAGAGGGTCCAGGCACACTCGAAGGTATAGTATAGAAATAGAGTTTATTTAGGGCATGGGGAGGGGAGTTAAGAGGGTAGTAGAGGCAGAGAAAGGCAGAGAGAGGAAGAGAGTAGAGAAGTAGAGAGGTGGAGGCTGGCCATGACCACGTTGGGGGAGGAATGGGGAGAGGTAAGAGATAAGAGATGTAAGAGAGAGGCAAGAGAAAGAGATAAGAGAGAGGAGGGGCAAGCAGCCCCTTTTATAGTGGGCTGGGCCCACCTGACTGTTGCCAGGCTACTGTGGGGAGGAGTATACCTGGCTGTTGCCAGGTAACTGTGGGGTGGAGTTTAGACAGATGCTAACAAGTATTGTATCACATCATTTCTACAATTCTATCTCCTCATTCAACACCTCCACTCTACACCCTAACTCCTTCTCAAATACATGACCTCTTCCTCTTTTATTACACACACATAGGGGGCGGGGGCAGAGAGAGAGAGAAGCATGCTTGCATGCACACACTACACACACATGCATGCACATACATGCATACCCAGGCATGCTTACAAACCTGCTGAGTCCATTTAGTGGTAATATATGTGTTTTAGGGATGACCACTTGGGATCCATAGCTTATCGGAAAGTCTGCCCCTGGAGAAGACTGTCTTCCTCTTCCACAAACACCTAAGTACCTATAGCTCTGCAGCCAGGAGGGGCATCCTTTGAGCTTTCCCTTCCATGTGAGCATGCCAATCTTCAGTGTCATTATGCAGGTCTAATTCAAGTGACTGTATTTTTTGAGATTTCTTGAGTGTAGCTTTCCTGGCATATATAGAAGACATTCTCTGGCAACAGACATCCTGGTCCCCTGACTCCTAGAATTTTCCTTCCCCTCTTCTGCAGTAATCATACTTTACTACAGCACAATATTTTTCAGTGGCTACTACTAGTATATGGACGCAGCATTTTCCTTTTGATAGTAGTACATTATATATCACAAGGACTCCAACCCTCTACCTATTAAGCACCTAGAATGACTTCCCCCATCCTAATTTATGGTGTTCTAAGTATATTGGAACTACTAAACCTGAGAGCCACTGTTCTAATGAAAGACTCGAGCAACTAACAAGCCAGAAATACAAGTATTCATGCTATAAATATTTAATATTTACTCTTCTACTGTAACTAAAATTGAAACTTAAAGAAATTGACACTACTCATGCTATCGATGTAGACTTTGTGACTTCAAATACAAAATAAATTACTGATATGTTTCACAATTAAAAAATGAAACTGGAGCAATTGACTGAACCTGAGAAAATCATTTTATATCAACTCACCTGTGTTAGTTACTTCTGTTGTGGCTGCAAAATACTCAAGGAAAACAACTGAAAGACAGGAATAATTTATTTGTGCTCAAAAATTTCATCCTGGCTCCATGTGCTTAGACAGAATGTCATGTTACTGGGGCATATGGTAGAAGCTATTCTTTATCTCTTAGTGTGTAGGGAGCAGAAGGAGAAAGGCATCAAAGGTCTAGGATAGGATATCTCAAAGACCTGCTCCAACTGATTCAATTCTTCCAGCTAAGTGCCACTTGCCAAAGTTTCTAGAAAGTTCCCTAATAACCCCACACACTAGGGAACAAACCAGTAAAAACAAATACCTGTGGAGAATATTTTGTATTCAACCCATAACAAGTCTGAAAATTTGATTCCCTATAAATGAAGAAAAATGATAAAATACAATTATCACATAATGCCCGACCTCAGCTGAATGTGTATCCATGCACAGGACTTTTATGGGGTTCTATTAGCTTTTTTTTAGAGTGACATTTCTTTAAGAAACAGATATACAATGAATAAAAAACTTCTTTGCCGTGGTAAGGAAACATAACAAAGCCACCGTGAAAGGTGCAGTAAGTTTAGGGGAAGGAAAGCTGCTATTAGGTATGCCAGCTGTCACAATAGCACACAATAACCAATGTAATCGTAGCAATAAAGTAGTATTTGTATTTAGTTCTTTCCAAGGAGTTAAAATAATGAGCTTCTTTTCTAAATTGGTAGTTGTTATGGTGTTCTCAAAAATAGTAAATACAAGTAAAAAATCTCGAAATGTGCACCATATTTAAGTTACTCAGAGTCACTGCTCGGAATAGCTTCACTTTAAGTTGCTTTCATGGTCATTTCATTTATAGCCTTTTATTCATTGTTCTCTGTGACTAAGTTATTCTTTTCCCTAATATCTAAAATACTTCAACCAATATTTCTATTACTTGATTTTAATAAATCATTGTCAGCTAAACTTTTACTTTTTAATATACATAAAACATATGCCACTTTAGTTTTCATAGCATATAATAGAATCTGTATTTCTTGCCATTACTTTTTCCATTATAGCAATATCATTTCTTTTGTGACTTTAAATAAGAATGCTATGCACATATATAAAATTGCATCTACCTGGCATTCAGTGAAATGCCACTGTTAGTGACTAGTGTTTTCCAGAACACTAGTCAGAACACTATGCAGAAAGCACTGCAATATATAAAATGCCTTCCGTGGGAGAACTTACACATAGGAACTGTGTGTGATCAGTGATGAATGCTCCATGCGATCGCAAGAAGAAATGAATGTCTTTCACTATTCTTTGAAGTTTTCCCTGGACACTCTCTGGTTCCTCCTGGGTATGTGTGACACATGCCTTTGCAAAGGCTGAACGTACTTCAGCTCTGCTATTAGTCCAAACCCAAATTCAGAGATGCTTCCAACTTTAACCAATTTTTGATAAATATTTTGTTGTTGTTGTTGAAAACAGTATATTATGAACTACTTGTCTTACTGATGTGACCAAATGGCTAAGAAAAAAGAAAGAAAGAAAAGTTGATATAGGCTTATAGTTTGAGAAGATACAGTCTCTCTGGTTGAAGAAGGGGCACAGCCGCAATGATGTAAGGGAGCTAATCACAGGACTCCTGCAGGGTAGACAGGAACTGAGGCCAAACTCCAGGCTTGCGGCTCCCCCACTGAAATCCACTTCTTTAAGCAAAACTCCATCTTTAGAGTGTTCCACATTCTTCTAAAACCACCACTAACTAGCTGGTAACCTAGCAGTGTTCAAGGACACAAGCCTGTGAAGGATATTTTATACTCAAATCACAAGACAGAGTAAAGTTTCTTCAGAAATATTGGACTTGCTAAACCAGAGCATGGGAAGAGTATCCCTTTCGGACACAACATATACAATTCCTTACCCTAGTAGGCTTTCTAGAGGCTCTAATGAGATAGATGCCCTCAGTGAATTGGGCTTCCTGTGATCAACTAGAATTTCACTTTAGATTGTTCATCTGGATTACCAGAGTTGTCCACTCACTAATATTTGGTAAGCATTAATATTTCTTTAGAGAGATTATATTATCTTCAGGTCATTGAGGTACCAATTTTTAATGTGTTTATTTTAGAATGTGATTTTCCAACTCATATACAAAGGATAGTAATCTCTCAAATAGGGACATTTTTCATTTCACTCCACAGTGGAGTTTGTCCTTGGTCAACTCTGTGACACCACTTCCTATCTCTAGACCTCAGTTTGTTAGTTTGAGGAACACTGGTCCTTGATGAAAGTGCTTTTCTACACTAAAATCCTTTTGCTCAGAGACTTATTATGTAATTTGATCAATAATTTTCCAAACACTTTACTGTTGTTTTACTTTCATAAAAAGATAAAGGAAAATGGTTCTGCCTTTGCAAACTCTCATCATGTCCTTAACATAAATGTGTGAGAATTAAGAACAGTGGTGTAGTTTACTGTTTTATAGATAATTTTAAATATGCATAAATATAAGGTGCTATGCTCATTTTAGCCATTGGTATTGATACTTCCACAACAAAACATTGTTCTGTTTTGCACAACATAACTTTCAGATGTTATTGGGACAATTTTCTACATCCCAATTTATCATTCATGTGGTTGTGGATAATGCAGATGATATCAGTGACTGACATTCATGTCTGTTTCATCATTTCATAGCCTGACTCTTGGAACCAAATATAGATTTAGAAACTGAGTTAAGTGTAGTGGGGCATAACTTTAATACCAGTACTGGAGAGACAGAGGCAGGTAAGTATTTATGAGTTTGAGGTCAACCTGATAGACATAGAGAGTTCCAAGCCAGCCAAAGTTGCATAGTAAGACCCTGTCTCAAAAGAGAGGAGAGAAAGACGGGGAGAAAGAGGAAGGGAGGGAGGGAGAGATAGTGGGGGAGCAGAGAAGGATAGAGGGAAGGGAGAAGAGGAGGGAGAAGGAAAGAGGGGAAGAGAGAGAAAGAGAGAGGAAGAGGGAGAGTGAAAGGGAGATTTTACTATAGCACTCAACAGGATGATATAACTCGCAAAAGAGCTTTCTTCTCAAGAAAATAGAATGATCTTACAAATCTATGGGAAAATACTATAGCCCAATCCTTTAATTTCATTACTTTCTTGTGAAGTTTATTGACATTATTGATTTGAAGTTTAATTGAATGTAAATGATCATTAACTTTTCCACAAATAAGACTTTGATTGGCATTAATTTTTATCTTTTCCAAGGATCCTTCCCAGCGATTGGAGTGGAAGCCTTCTGCCCCAGCTTCCTAAGGGCTGGGTTTTTAAATGGTATCCAAGCACCACATCCAGTGACTGCAGGAGGCTCTCTGCCCCCCAGGATTCCTGCAGGTTGGTACCCCAAGTACATATCTCTACCACCACATGAACGAATAGAACTCTTCTCACAGTTGATGGAAGAATAGTACAAAAATGAATACTTCTAAAAGATGTTGAGAAGAAATGTAAATGCCTCTTTGCAATGCAGCTCACACATCTATAATATCTAGTGCTATGGAAATAGCATCAAAGGGGAAAAAGGGAGTGTGATCCCAAGTGCCCCCTCACCTAGGGTTTACATGAGCAACAACCAGAGCCACCTTGCCACTTGGAGTAGACCACAAAAGAGAATTCAAATGAAGTATGTTGACAGAAAAAGTAATTGGGCAAGTCTGTAGAGATTTAACTAAAGTTCCATTTCACTAAAGGAAAATGATTTGAGGAAAGGCCAGCAACCAAAAAAAAAAAAAAAATTAGAAAAAATTTTTTGAGATAGAAAATTAATATTCAGTCCTCTCTTTCAATAGTAATCTGGCCAAAATTATGAAATAAGAGAAAACATAACTAACATTCTGAACTACAATCTCAGAATTTAGTAAGATTTTTTTGTGGGTTGGTCATGGCACAAATCCATGCTTCCTGTCATTCAATGAGGTCTGGAGCTGCTCTCCTGCAGTGTACCCAAATGATGCAGACCTATTTGCACTTATGTGAATGCCGACTCCTGATGTTTTTAATCAAAATTCTTGTGTATTTATCATAAATAACAGTATAGTATAAATTGCACTAATGCTGTAATGTCTCCAAGAGAGCTGGCCCACTCAACAGAGTAATGGGATACTTGGCAAGACTGGAAATTCTAATTTTTCAAAAGTCCCAAGATATGCATTTGTTTGCTTTTTCTTAACATCTTGCCAACTACTCTTGCAATTATTATGATATTTTCTTCTTGCCTTTTAGTTAGCTTTAATATATAAAAATCAACTAACAGTAAATATGCTTTCATATCCTTTACTTTAGTATTGTCCTTTAATGCTACGGCTAGAGACTTTATGGCTGACAGTACTATTGATAAAAGTAGAAACCAAAATGATATAAGTTAAGATTAGGAATTTTAGTTCTGATGATGTTCTGCCCCATTTATCTCCTGAGAAACAGATTGGTGAGAATGGTGTGGAGAATTTTTATTGTTGTTGCTTAAGACAAGAGGGAAATATACATCAACTAAGCTCTCATAACTAATTACTGGTAAGGTAGATAAATCACAGCCCTCATCTCAAACAAATAGTTTAATATGGAAACAATGGGTAGCCGTGGCCCAGAACCACATACATAGGATGCTCGAATTCCATGTTCCAGCAAAGCAGCCATTTAGTGAAGGTCTTTCTAAAGATGTATTTATTTTTATTTTATGTGTATGAGTGTTTTCTCTGCATATATGTCAATGCACCACAAGTGCCTGCTATCCGCAGAGACCACAGAGAGTGTCAGGTCTTCTGGAACTGGAGTTACAGAGGATTGTGAGAACCATATGGGTGCTGAGAATTGAACCCAGGTCGTCTGCAAGAGCAGCAAGTACTTTGAACCTATAAGTCATCTCTCCAGACCTTTATGAACTTTTATAGTAACAAAACAATGATAGCTATAAGTAAAGACACTTTTGAAAGGCATCACAGCTTAGACAGTTTGTTACACCAAAGTGGAGGGACTGCCACACACCTCACACGTGATTTGACAGTATTCTTAGCTTTTAGGTTGGTAGAAGGTCTGTTTTACATCCCAGAAGGATTTATCAAAGTGCAAGAATATTAAGTCACACAGTGTAAACAAAAAAAATTAATGGGTAAGATAACTTAAGATATTTGGTTTAGGCCTGCAACATTCCAACTTCCCTAATGTTTCAATGAGTCAACCAGCTCTGTAAAACATTCAGTATATGTGTGGTTTCCTCAGGAAAATTAATTTACACTATAATTTTTAAATATATATCCAGTTTACATAATTAATATCTCACTGATTAGAATTGAGTATATATACCCAATTAGTACTTTAATAGTTTAATCCTTAATATTAGTCCAGAAGACCCGACATTCTCTTTGGTCTCTGTGGGCAGCAGGCACTCGTGGTACTTTGAATTTAGATATATCTGGCAGAGATGATATGAAGTTTAACAGTGATTTGAATTATTAAGCAATACTAGAAAAAAATTGAAATAGCCCTTGTCATTTAGCCACTGAGAATGACAGAAGGAAGATGATATTTCCACGACACAAACACAAAAAAAAAAACCCTCCCTTTCAGAGCAGGATCTGAGAGAGCGCCCCAACACTCTATTCTTCCAGGCTTTAAGCCAAATTTGCCTCCAGCTTTCGTAGGAGAAAAAGCTCCATTCAGATTTCATGACTTACATACAAATGAGGTGAAACAAAATTACTGCATAAAACATTTATGGATTTCAACTTATTCCTGCTCCTTCAATCTGAAATTAACTCAGCTCGCTCTTCCTGACTTAAAACCCCCTCCTAAGTGATCCCTGTACATTTTCTCCCCTAACAGCAAGGGCTGCCATATTTTCAAAGGTAATTTGTATTTTCTCTCATTCAACTCTAGATAATTTCTCAAGAATTTCCTTCGAAATCTTAAGAGAAGTAATGCAATCATCATGTGAAGTTCTTATTGTTTCCTACATTTAATACGACAATGAATCCCTTTGTTGTATAACGCTGAAGGGACACTCCTTCAGGGTTAGGATATTAAACCAAGGACAGGAAGCATGCTCCCTTCCCATGGCTACCAGGACACTCTTAGAACCAGCTGAAGAGCGATGCCTGCTGGGCGTCTACTAATTGATCATATGCCACAGAACGTGGCAGTCCCTCAAGATATTTCCAGTGTCATTGATGGATTAGCAAATCTGTTTTAGTGCAGATGTTAATTTGGTTCCTGTTAATCAAATTTAAATGAGATATGCGAGTAGGTTTTGTATAGAAGTATCGATCCTTTGTTTCCCCTCGCTGCCTGCTCTTAACCAACAGTACTTCTACAGCATATACTTCTAACCCGTAACTTCCATCTTAGAACAACCACTGGCTCATGAGAGCGAAAACAGACAAGCGTGGCAGTATTTGTGTAGCAACAGTCAATCATTTGTGAATTTCTTATTTCTAGAAAGGTCATTTTAAAGGCTTATTTCTCTGAGTCTAGGATAGAGAGAAACACTAGGATATGTTGGCTAATGCTAAATAACATGGAGGAGCAAGTAGGACCTTTAGATAGGTAAGTTCAGACTAAAATAAGCAGGGAAAATCTCCCTAGTATTTCCTCGGTGGTTAATCTTAGAAGTCGATGCTACTTGGAAGGAGTGCCTCAGTTTGCCTGTCTGTACCAAGAATATGGCTCATCTTCTTTCTCATTTGCCTTTGACAGGCTTCATCATGTAATGTGTGTTAGGTTCAGAGGAAATGGCCAATTTGGTTAGACTCTGTCTTTGCTTACCTGAAACTGAATAACAGTATACATCTGAGCACTTGGTGATTCAAACACCAGATGTGCAGTTTTTGAGAATGTAACTAATACTGTTTAATATCACTTGTTTATTTTCTCAGAAAGAGATTTTAATCACTCTTAAATTCAAAGAGCCAAACCATTTTACATCTGTATTCCTGCCCCTTGGCTGGCTGCAATAGGACATGGGTTCACAACCTGGCTTTGTCTAAGTCACTAACATTTCAACTGTACGGTTTTCACAGCTAAGGCCTCGTAGCATCGAGTAAATATTAAAATGGCTCCACAATCTACAAAATGAATGTCAAGATTTTCCTTTCTCTACTTCATGTGAAAGACTATCTGATAGAGAGTTAGGGAAAATATTGTGTGTACTTTTATCCAATCTAAAAGAATTTTTTAGAAATATACACTTTAGATCTTCAAGTTAGACCATACGTGATAAGTGCGAAGCCACAGGAAGTCTTGTGCCTGGTGGCAATGATGACGTTCTTAGCTCTGGGCACATACAAAGGTTGCAGAAAAGAAATAACACGAATGATTATGACTAGGTAGCAGGTTTGAATGGAGTAAATAATATGTTAAGGATATTTAACATGAACTCAGTGCACCATGGGAAATCAACAGTGGAAAAGTAAACATTAAATTTTAAATGTGATCAAACAGCGGTTCAGAAAAAAATAAACCATTTTGTTTCTTCATATTTTCACGCATGCTAAGAGACTGTAGCAAGTGGGGCGGGGGCAGGGACTTTGGCCTGAAACATTTCAAACCCAGTCATTTACAGCAAACCAACTTCTACTGGAAATAGTTGTCCCGATGGTGGTGATTATTAAAGTAATTTTGCAAAGAATATACAAAAATTGCCTTATTTTAATAACATATCATGTACTTCATATAAATATTCCTTATACAATATACTTTATAAGTAGGAGCTCTTCAGGATGAAAATCTCCTGTTATTCATCTGAATATCCTGCAGTAGCAAATATTGCCAATTACCCAGGATGAATTACAGATGAGAGTGTCCATGTTCCTGCTTAAGTCAAGAGCTGAAGGGAACTGTAAAGATGAAAAGTGTGAGGACAAGTTCCAAATAAGCCTCTCAAATGTTGTACAGTGGGGGAAAAAAAAGATGCCCCTTCCTCTGTAATAATCACTTCCAGTTTCTCCCTCTCTTGTTAGTAGCACACCTTCAACACCCCCCCCCACACACACACACACACACTCCAGTCCCTACCTGTGTTATTCTTTCTAAAGATCTCTCTTTCTCCAAAGTTTAGGCAATTTCAGGCTTCAGAAGAATGACATCTAAGAAGAGAAACAAAGTTGCAGACTCAGGCAGGTCTAGACAGGCACCCAAGATCACTGCTGCCTCTGGTAAGAGAAGCTTTGAAGACATACAGGGTCACAGATGGAGTGACAGTATACCCAGCCATCAAAGCAAAAGGAAGATAGCATCTGTGACTGCAGGGCTAATCCATTAACAGGAAATGCCCCCTTTATATGTTTGCAACGTTGGTAGTGCTCTGCTCGGGTTCGAGGAGGTTTTGTTTAAGCATCCACTTAGGACACATTTTACAATCAATGCAAAAAGCCAGACCAAAATCTAGGTTGTATTTTTATCAGCTTGCTTATTGTTCAAAGTCAGTGGGCTTAAAAGAGTCTGTTCATGCTCCGATTGTTGGAATTAACTAAGGTAGTACCCAAAAAGTAGGGAAACAATAAAAAAAAAATCAAGCTTCAAAATATTATTTGGAATTTTTAGAAGTAAGAATAGGAGCACACACTAAGTTGAAGATGTCATTAAAAACCTGCAAATATTAGGCTTGAGAAACGTTAATGCAGTTTTTGAACTGAAGGAATCCTGTGGACAAGTCACCCAATAGAGTGGAACTGTTGTTTTTATTTGTTGGCAGAAAGTGAGACTGGTCTTTCATAACAGAACACCTGAAAACATGGTGGTTCTTTAGCCTTATCTCCATGCCCAACACTGAAAAATAAGGGAAAATTAAAGGCTATACCATAGAATCTCCTCCCCCAAAAAATGGGTACATATTCATGTGTGCCAACACTTGTACGTTTCAGGGGTGGGGATGGGGGTCTCCAGGCAGCAGCGGGAAGCTCTAAAAGGAAGCACTTGGTTCTGCAGAACTAGATGATCTGTTTCCAGCATTCTGCTCCATGTTAGAACTGAGCACAGCTACCATTATATAGACTGATGGTACATTAAAACGGGGAAAAGGGGTCTGCACAATGCATTTGATAGCAGACTCTTGAACACGCTTTGAGTTTTTTCTTTTCTGCCAGAGAGACATGAAAAAAATCTTAAAAGAGCTTTTAAATAATCTCTCATCCATTTATGTGCGTCTATTCGTCTATTCACAATCTTTAAAAAGCTTTACCCTTTGACCTTAGCTAAGCCCACTTATTAACATAAAAGCTTCTTTTTATCTGACTATCATTAGAATAAGTTTGAATCTTAAAAATATAAATCTTACATAGCTATTTCAATTCTAACTAAAAAACACACCCTGCACCAAGAGAGCTTGTTTATCATTATAGATTATGCCATTTATTTTGGGTTCTATTTTAAAAACATGGTCAATTCTTGTCAAAGAAATCATTTTCTTCTCACAAAGAAAAATTCTAAGCAGCCTCCTGCCATTTGCTAATTTAGCTGAGTCTCCATGTGAATCAGCATTTAATCTTGTCTTTGACTAGGGTTGTTTTGTAAGTATGTTTTCTCCCTAATTAGAAACACCAAAGGAACCTGCCTGCTTCAGTACCTCTTTTCCTTCAGATTGCCAGTTCCCTCAGGGTGGAATGAATGCCCTGTTGGGCAGCTGGGCCACTTAAAAACAGGAGTAAGAGGGAGACCAGCCCGGAAATGAATATGTCTCCATTTGGTGCTCATTCTGCTTTGTAGGGCAAAGCACAGTGGAAGCCTCAGCACTCTGACCCAGGGTGGGATTTCCTCAGTTCTTTTCACAGACGGCTTGCAGGGAGTGTTCGGAGCTAAACTGAACTTTGAGAAGGAAAACTTAAACATCTTGTAAAAGTTGCAGCAAAGATTTGGATATAAATAGGAACTCTCTGCAGGTGGGGAGAGAGTCGGCGATCTAATTATGTGTGATGCATTTAGCAATTGTTTTCTCATTATAATTAAAAGTTCATCAGAAATAACCTGTGTTATTTGGTTAAGATGGTATTATATAGGCAGGGAGCTGAGTCTGTAAGGCACCTGCCAGAGTGTCTCAGGGAACTTGTGGAAATAATTCAGGTTCTTATTTCCATGGGCAATGAATTGGACAAAAAGCATGTAGCTAGAAATAGAAATAAAGACAGATTTTTTTTTTAAAAAAGGGAATACATTATCCAAGATAAGTGTGAGCTAGCAAGCTAAGTGAAGAGAGCATGCTCTAAAAACTCTATGCAGGAACTGCACGACCCTTTACGTATCATCTACAGAGCACCCTACACACAGTGAAAACAAACAGTTAAAACCTAGGCCAGGGAACTAAACAGAGAGCTCTTAAAAGAAAAACTAATGAGAATAGCCAAGAATATTTTAAATGTTCAAAATCCTTAACCATCAAGGAACTGCAAACTTAATCTACCTTAAGATTTTATCTAGATTTTATGACTAAGAATATAAAACAAATGACAATGTTGGGGACACAGGAGCAAGGAACACTTACTGACTATTGGTGAGCATACAAACTGGTACAGCTACTGTAGAAATCAATGGAGAGGTTTCTCAAAAAGCTAACAACTACTCCATGATACAGCAATAGCACCCAGGGGACGATCTCAAAAGGCTGCATATCCTACTACAGAGATCCTTTGCCATCCATATTCATCTCTGCTCAATGTCTAATAGCCAGGAGAAGCAAATGACCTATATATACCTACCAACTCGTGAATGGATAATGAAATATGGTTCATATACACCATGGAATAGCATTAAGCTGTAAAGAAAAGTGAAATGATGAGACTCGGAGGTAAGTGGATGAAGCTGGAAATAATCACTCTGTGTGAAGTAACCCACATCCAGAAAGACAAATTCCGTGTGTTTTCTTTCATAAGTGAATGTTAGCTTTGAATCTTTAGATGTATGTGCTTCAATTGAAGTCTCACAGAAGGCAAGAAACTCATAAAAAAGTCCTGGTGTGTGGAAATTTCAAGGGCAGAGAGAATGAAGGTGGTATGAGGTGGGGAGGTAGGGTTGATTGGGGAGCAGTGGGAGAACAGGGAGAGGAGGGGTGTGGAGAAGGGTAACTAACACTGTCTGTTAATTCAGTGTAGTTTTCTCAGGTCTCTCGTCTACCATACTAGGATATAGTGAATATATACGACAAAGATTTGTTTTATTTTACATTTCCTAGAGATTTTTTTTCTGACAGAATGATACAGAAAACTGGATAACTATATAACATATCACTTATGTAACCAAAGGACAGTTTGGAAGTCAGATATACAACATGCTATCACCACTGGGAAATGGAGAGCTTTCTGCTAGCCTTTTAGGGACTCTTAAAAGATTCAGAATGTAACAGCACTTCCAATGCCTTCCCCAGAGTAGCTGAAAAAATATTTTTTCATTACCACTCTTAAAAGTTTCCATATATGTCCCCTTGCAAGTGAAGTTACAAGTGTGAAATTTTGTTTGCTTAAGTCCCCTATGAGAATATGAGGAAAATTACTTTTAAAAATCATTGTACAATGGAGTCTTGAAATGATTATCATAAACTGATGCTTGGGATATAGGTGGAAAAAAATCTCAAGCTTTTCTAGTTGTTTTTCTTATCACTTACTTGCTGGTCATATATAATGTGTCTATAACAATCTTTGGTAGCCACAGTCTGTAAAAACATTCTTTTCTGAATGTTTCTGTAGGAAGACGTGAAGGTTTAGGATGATATTTTATGCTTTCCAAATGACTAATGAAGACTCTAGTGTTATTTCAAGGTTCATCAAGATAGACAAGTATTTGGGCTCTGAAAGTTGTCAAGGCCTGCCTTTGCTGCTTAAACTCTCAGTACATCAATAAGCCCATTTGTTAAACCAATCTAATAATTGCATTCACTGTAGAAATGCTATAAGGATGAAATTAGTTAAAAGAAAATCATTGTCCTGCGGACAATGCCCAACACATTAATAAACATACAAATGTTATTTATTATGTTTATTATGATTAAATTAGAATTTACATGTAGTATATATTTATAAATTATTTACAATTTTTTTAACCTAAATAAGGCCTAGGGATATGGATATGGGTCAGCAAGTAAAATATGTTGCTTGTAAGTCTGGGGAAGCTCAGTTTAGATCCCTAAAATCCATGTTAAAAGCCAGGGATGGATGGGGCTAGAGAGACAGTTCAGAGGTTAAGAGCATTTGATGTTATTGATTGAAATTCAGTTCCCAACACATATGTTGAGTGGCTCAAAACTGCTCTTAACTATATGCCCAGGCAGTTTGATGCCCTCCTCTGCTTTCTGAAGGCAACAACATGAATGTACACACACACACACACACACACACACACACACACACACACAGAGACAGAGATAGAGACAGGCAGACAGACAGACAGAGACAGAGAGACACAGACACATATACACACTTTTAAAAATTAAATAGTAATTCTTAAATAAACTGTTCAAAGATAAAAAGGCCTATCCTATTAAAATTTTGTAACACGGTCTGTGCATTCCACTTCTCATAGAGAAAGGCATCTTTAGCAGTTATTTCAATTGTCTATGTGACATTTCTTGACAAGAAGAACTTTTTTGCCTCTGTGGAAATTTCTAGCAGGAAGAAGAATGTTACAGAGTAATGTGGGAGCTCGTTGGTACAGGTGGCATGTCTCTGCTCACTGGAACTGCAGAAAATGAAGTTCGGTCTGGGGTTTTGTTGTTCTTGTTGTTTGTCTTTTTAGCTGATTATTTTTTCCACTCATACCACTCATTTCCACTTAAGTAAATCCAGACTAAGGACTTTCATTGTTTCTATGAACGTAGGTCCTTCCTCCCAATAGCTACTCATTGTTTCTTTCTCCGGATGCTACACTTCATTCTGGAGCATTTCTCCAAGAGCATTGAGATCACCTCGAAAGTTTACAAAAGGAAATGAAGAGAAACATGGAACAAGATTCACTGGGTTATTAATAATCCAGACTTTAGACCTATCAACAGAGTAGCAAGGACACACAAGAAGCCCCTGCTGGTAGAAGCTGTTTTTCAGAAACTAAGATGGTATGACATTTAAGTAAATAAATAGCCACCTTATGAGCAACAGTTTTGTTTATTAAAGCAGGTGCAGACCCGTTGGTTTCAGCCATACAGAATTTTAGTGAACCCTTTGAGACAAACAAGAGAGCCCCTAAATACACTGCCCTAGGTCATTTCCAGTAACAAGCCTACTTAACTGCGAAAAACATTCCTTAGCTTAAGACCCTTTAGCAGCCAGTCCGGAAGGTAACATAATGGAGACGTGTGACCTCATTCCTTCATGCCGTTCCTGGGTGATTCCATACTTAGTTTTGTATACTTGGATCATTTTTCTCCCTGCTGTGACAAAATTCCTGACAGGAAGCAACGTAGGAGAGGGTTATTCTCACTGACTATTCAGAGGATAAGAGTCCATTAACGAGGCTAAGGTGTGGCAGTCTGTGAGCGGCTGCTTGCATCTTGGCAGATCAGGAAAGAAAACCGCAAAATGTGCATGGCTTTCTTTTTCCTTTTGTTCCTTTTGGTTCATTCGAGCCCCTCACCTCCAGGGATGCCGCTGCCCACATTTAAGGCACCCTCAGTGACACACCTGAAGGAATGCTTCATTAGCGCCCTGTTTCTTAGTCCAACCAAGAAGATAAACAAAAATAACCATAACAATTCCACTCCTTTTCAAGTTGACACCACAGCACATCTGTGTAAACTATAACGCCCCGTTGTTCGTTTCTACATATTTTCTATGCAAAACCCATTTACTGTATCTTAAAGGCTCTCTTTAAGTGCTAGGAAGGATGTGAGAAAGGGGAAGCTTTTTCCTGTTCTTGGGATTAAACTGGCCTCGACACTATGAAAATAAGTATAGGTGTTCCTCAAAAACTAAAAGTAGAAGTAGCATCCACCTGAAGTAACCACTGAAGGGCTTATACCCAGAGACGTCCACGGCAATTACAACAGAGATAGCTGCACGTCTCTATTTATTGCAGGAGCTAAGTCATGCAGTCATGTTTATCAAAGGATGAACGAAGAAAATGTAATTTATATACACAGAAGACTTTTCTTCAGATATAACAAAGAATGAAATTATGTTATATGCTAGAAAATAAATGTAAATGTGGATCATCACAGTAAGCAAAGTAAGTCAGGCACAGAAAATGCAACACACGCTTTCTCTCATTTGTGGCTCTTAGAAAATTTTTCTTTTCTTTGAGCATCCATGTTGATTGATGATCTATTTATGAGAGCAATGACATTTTCAGGAAATGGATAAACTTAGAACATATACTATTAAGTGAGACCACTTAATTAAAAAAATAGATATAGAGTATGTATGTATGATTGTACATAAAAATTGTGTGTGTGCAGTATAATATTTAGAAAGGAGAGCAGGAAAAGGTAATATTAGGTGATGAGAAAGTACTGAGTGTGGATAAAAAGACATATGAGACATGGAAGAGGGCCATAGGATTCTGATATTCTCTGTGTGTGTGTGTGTGTGTGTGTGTGTGTGTGTGTGTGTATCTATGTATCTCTATGTGTGTCTCTGTGAGTGTGTGTGTATCTCTTTATGTGTCTGTGTGAGTATTTATGTGTGTGTGTGCCTGTGATCTCTGTGTCTGTCTGTATGTGAGTAAATGTGTATGTGTACATGTGGTGTGTGAGTGAGAGAATATGTATCTCGATGTGTGAGTACGAGTATCTGTGTATGTGTATCTATGTGTCTGTGTAAGTATGTATGTGCGTGCGCCTGTGATCTCTGTGTGTGTCTGTATGTGAGTGAATGAGTATGTATCTGTGTGTGTGTCTGTGTGTGTGAGTATATGCATATGTGTGTGTGAGCATGTGTATATGTGCATATAGCTATGTGTCTGTGTGAGTGGAATGAGAGAAGGGAGACGAGAAGAAAAGAGCAGCCCCGTGGGATGAGAGGAAATGTGGAGGAAGAAGAATGAAAGGGGAAAGGAGGTTTAATATGGTCAAAGTACAGATACACTTGAGGGAAGTTGCCTGTATGAAAGTAGACCCTACACAATGAATATATATTAACAAAAAAACTAGAAAACAAAACAAAAAACAGGTCACATGTTTCAAATATGGAATATTATTCAGTTCTAAAGAAAAAATCCGATGATAATATTTCCTGGAAAATGGACAAAATTAGAATATGTAATATTGAGAAAGGTCACCTAATGTCAGAAAGAAAAAAGCCACATGTTCTTCCTTATATGTGGAGCCCAGCCTATGAGATATAAATGAACAAATGCACATGTGATTATGGTATAGGATAGAAAGGGGAAAAAAAAGAAGTGTAACTTAAAAAGACAAAATGCTCACCAATGAGTTCACAAATACAGGGTACTTTGCTTACGTACTTTGGATGTTTTCCCAAGGTTTAGTACATTTTAAATGCTACATAAATCCTTAAATGGGAAGTGTCCACATAAGGAGTCTTTCAATACTAAGATGCCTGGATTTTAAAATATATTTTCAGTAAATATTTCTATAGGTTGTAGTTCTTTATAAGTATTGCTAAATTTAGCATATTTTAATTTTTTAAAAAGACTTTTAGTCAGTCAAATCTAAAGAAGGTGAAGACTATTAGAGGCATGTTAGGCTCTGCTTCCCCATTCATTGCAACCAATGGATCCTGAGAGGGGAAGGGGGGCAGGGCTGCCAGGAATGGAAGAGACTTGTGGCAGCAAGAACAGAGTCTCCCAGGCAGCTTCTGTGAGAAAGCTCAGTGTAATGGGAGGAACAAAGGCTATTTAAATATTTGGGGTGTGGGTAGGGGCTTTCAGGGTTTGTGTACATTATTGTCCTGGGCCAAGGAGGAATTTCAGGGGCTACTGGATATGACCTTATAAGGGATGAGGAAGCTGAACCTGGCTACTGGCAACAGGGCAGCCTCCAGTGAGACAATGATGGGGACACAGAGCTACACATACTCCAGGACACACAGGCCAGGGACAAGGGGTAACATTCCTACTCCTGTCGTCTCAGGATGAGATTTCTGGAACATGCCTCAATCCTACTCTTGCTCCAAACCTCCCCTGCCCCTCCCCCCCCCCATGGCTCTCTGGCCCCACAGAAGCACATTTAAAATAACATAATTTTTTAAAACTCTGGGAATTCTGATTTATTGTCCCAGATACTCAGAGTAACAGATATTTGCAAACACTGAGAAATGTCTTTATTTGTTCCACCGTATATTATAATTCTAAATTTGAATAAATATACAATTTTTAAAATATGTTTTTAATCGAAATAAATTTATATCACTTCCTTTTTCTTTTTCTAACACTCCCAGGTACCTTCCCTTCAACTCCCCACAACTCTCAAGTTGACATCTTCTTTTTCCTTGATTATTATTGTTACATACACATGTATGGATGGATGGATGAATGTACATATGTGTGTGTGTGTGTACAGATATGTAAGTACACCCATTCAGTCCATTTTTGTTGTTTGTGTGTATGTTATTTCAGAACTGCCCACTTTGTACTGGACAACAAAAAAGGAAACATCCTGGGGAGAGGCTAATTTTCCTCCCAACAGGCATTAGTTGCCTGTAGTTCTTTTTCTAGGAGAAGTATACTTTTTTAATTTAAAAAATAGAGAGAACAAGAGACTGCATGCTTCTAATACAGAATGATACGTTAACATTCCCATTCTAAAAGTCAGGAGCAGAGTATGCTAAGAAAAGTAAGACCAAACCAAGATCAGAACCCAGCAGAGCAAACAACCAGAACACACAGCAGCTCCTTCATCAAGGCATCCCGATGCCATTGGTGTCTGGCTGCCATTGCAGCTCCGTTGCCTGTAGGGACTGAGACCTCACTTGGTCAGCCCCACTGAGTGCCTACTGACCTCCTCATTGAATGGCCCACGATTTTGGCATCTACGTTGTCCTAGCACATCAATTGTGACTTAGGTTTCCCCTTCACGGATTCAATCAATGGCTTCTTGATTACTCTTTGCAGAGAATCTGACCTGGAACACATTGCTTGGCTTTGATGGCTTTCTAGATCCTATGGGCAGGCTTCTACCACCCTCATCATTGCTTGCATGTTGCATGCCTAAAAAAGTAAGACCTACACCTACACCCATTAGCCCTGCCTCACTTAGACCATAGCTGCAGAGGCCTTAGTAATCCTTCCTGACCATTGGAAAACACCTCTCCAGGAAGCCTTTTTCTTTTCTTTTCTTTTCTTTTCTTTTCTTTTCTTTTCTTTTCTTTTCTTTTCTTTTCCATTAATTGATTTATTTATTCACTTTATATTCGGATCTCAGAATCTCAGCACCCCTCTCCTCCCAGTCGTCCCCTCACACAGCCCCTCCCCATTCCTCCTCCCCTTCTCCTCTGAGAAGGGGAAGCCACCCCAGACACCAACCCATATCAATTCACTGAAGGACTTCATACATCTTCTCCCAATGACACCAGACACGCAGCCCAGTTAGGGAAACAGGATCCACAGATAGACAACAGAGTCAAGGACAGCTGCCATTCCAGTTGCTAGGGGACCACATGAAGACCAAGCTGCACATCTGCTATGTAGCAGGCGGGCGGGTGGGTTGGTAAAGCCCATGTATGCTCTTTGGTTGGTGGTTCAGTCGCTGGGAGCCTCCAAGGGTCCTGGTTAGTAGACTTTGTTGGTCTTCTTGTGGAGTTCCTGTCATCTTCGGGTCCCTCAACCCTTGTACCAACTCTAACATAAGACTCCCTGAGCTCTGTCTAATGTTTGGCTATGATTCTCTGCATCCATTTCGGTCAGATACTGAGTGAAGCCTCTCAGAGGACTGTTATGATAGAGTCCTGTCTGCAAAGTATTCTATTATCTAATGAATTTACATTCATATCCTAAATCTCTTAGCTGGTGGAATTTTATAAAACCAGGCGTTTTCCCAATTACCAGTATAAATTCTGTGTTCTCTCTTTAATAACTGTAATCTCTTTAACAATTACAAATTGTTAAATGCTTTGTGTGCACCTGCCTTTACTGCAAATTTAAAGTTACTCATTTGCCAGATTGCACGTTTTTATACTTCATTCTGTTCTCTTTAACTATATATCTAAAAGCACTGAGCAGTAAACACAGGTAGTATGCCACCTTGAAATACTCTCTCCCAAACAACTAAGTTCATTATTTTTTAATTCAGCTTCACTAAGATTTTTCAGGATACAGACGGAATAGACAGAATAAAGATATCCTTTGCTAAAGTGGAACGTGAGTGGCCTCCAGTCCAATTCCAGATAGAGTCCTCATTAAAGGAAGTGTTACAAACTTTGGTAACACAGATGAAGCCAGAGATCACTGTGTTAAGTAGAATAAACACTACATTCTCTCACTCCAGGATGCAATATAAACTGGTCCATTTTAGAGAAGCTGAGAGAAGGATGGTGATTACCAAAAATCTGGAATGAGTAACAGTGGTTGAGTGGTAAGTGGATAGAAAATTATATAGGAGCAAGAAATTCTGATGTACTGCAGCGTAGTAACCTGAATAGAGAGAATGCTGAGGCACTGTATGTTTCAAAATTCTGGGAAAGGATTTTGAAGGTTTCCCCTATAAAAAAAATGCGCAAAGTTTAAGGAAAGAGATATTCTATTCTTAATTAAATATTGCACAATGTGAGTTTGTTGAAATATCACATAGTACTGAAATATCACACAGTACCTGGTAAGTATGTGATTTTTTTATATACAAGTATTAAAACATTAGATTAAAATACATTAAATTTTAATTCATAAATGTAAAATAACTTAAAATTCAAAGTCATTGAAGATGAGTTTTGCTTGGGAGAGGTTCTGATACTCACCAGGCAACACTTTAAAAGTACAACAGTTCCCCAATTTTAGCGGTTATCATGTGAATAAAAATAATCATTTAATACATTATATCTTTTCAGATTTATATTATCCATATCTGTGGAAAGCATTACATGGATAAGAAAATTATTTCATTTATTATCAAACCAAGAGGAGATTATAATTGTAATTCGCACTCTAATAAACAGGCAGGGAGGAAGAGTAGATAAAATAACTGGCTGAAGGAGTGCGGAATGGCATGCGGGTAGAAAAAAATACCTGCGCTCTGTCAATCCAAGTTATCACTGCAAGTTTATAGCCTGGGAGACAAAATATAGACGTGATTGAATGTTAAATAAGCTAGAATGATTTAAATCCGTAATAGAGTTCTGAGGTTGTTGAGATTTGTTTCGATTCTTCATTTTACTGGCTGCACATTAGAAATTGCTGAGCTGATTCAAAACTCCACATCCCGCACAGGCTCATTACTTCTATAAAAATGGCAAATTTCTGTAATCCCCTTCTATCACAAATCTGCTCTGAAGAAAATCTATTCCACTAACAAAGAGTTTCTCTGAGATTTTTATGAGAAATTTAAAGGATGCTTTTGTTTCCTTTCCTTAATACCATTATGAGAATAGTTGAGTCTTCTAATTGTATGGATTCCACAAACCTCCTTAATAAAAGTCATTGTAGGTATTGGGAAGTACTTGAAATAAATTGAATATATATTATAGATAGATATAGATATAGATTTATGTGTACATGTATATATTAAATATATATATATATATATATATATATATATACTTTCATATTCCAAATGAAAGAAAATAGTTAGTTATTGTCATCTATAATAGAAAATTATGGTAAAGGAATTTCATGATTATCTTAATATAAATAAGTGATTTCTCAGATTTTGTTTCTTACATAGTTGAGACTACTCATAACAATATCTGGATATTTATAATTTTACAATCTTGAAAACAATAATTTTGGATGGCCTGGGAGATTCAATATCAAACCAATGAACTTTCTGTAATTTTGTGGTAATTTTGTGAACTGACCATGGTTGAAGCATCCTGGAGGCATTTGAGGCAACAGACTAAAATGTACTAAAGGAATGCGTTCAGATATTTTTGAAAATTTAGAAATGGAATTGATTACTTCCAAGTATATCTTCTAGGAGCAGTCATTCTCTTAGAATATATGATATATGATTTACATATGTAATTGTGCATATTGAAAAAGCAAGACAAAAAAGAAATGGTTACCAAAATGCTTTCCTCACCTAAAACAGAAATAAAAGATGCCATCCACATTTTCATAAGTTCCCTTATCCCTGTGTATTTTTTGACATATATGCAATAAGGGACCACAGTGGGCCTGGAGGAGTTTAAAGTTCTACATCTTCATCCAAAGGCAGACAGGAGAAGACTGGCCTTGGATTCCAAGATCTTCTTACCTCAGTGTCCTGGGATTAAAGGCATGTACTACCTTGCCTGGGCCTAAGCTTTTCATGACCACTGTGTCTCAAGATCTCCATGTCAAGAGCCAGGACAGAAGCCTATGTCTTCCAGTCTTGAGATCTAGATTATAGGTGTGCCTCCACTTCTGGATTGTAGTTAATTCCAGATGTATTCAATTAACAACCAGGAATAGCCATCACATATGCCTACATATTCCCAAAGAATACCATTAGGAAATAAATTACAGATTAAATTCTAACAGTAGTCTGAAAAGAAACCCACAATTCTTCAATAAAGCCACCTTCCACTAATAGTGCTGCATAAAATGCAAAAGAATGGCTCAAATGAAGCTTCTAATTCACAAGAAACAGGGGGAGTCTTCATCTAATTCATTATTGTTCTTATGAAAGGTAAAACTTGTCACTGATGGATTTAAGAGTGCCAAAAGTACCTACAAACAAATTAGTTATAAATAGAACTAAGCTCAGAATACTTTGAATTCATATCATTAAAAATCTTGCTGAAATAATTTAGTGTTAATCTCATAAGGATAGTGAAATCAATAAGAAAACACAAATTGACTTTATAAAGTACCTACTATGCTCATACCTATAGGAAGAAACCCTTAGAAATCCAATGAATGAGAACACAAGTCTCTAGAGGAAAAAGAGAAAGCCAAACAATGTGACAAAGGTCAAGATAGCATGTCATAGCATGCACAACAGAAGAGGTAAGGTAGGAGTTTATGGGAAATATCAGCACAAAGTCTTATAAGAATATGCAGTGTTTAAATTCTGGACTATGGAGTCAGGGTTGAGGGCATTATGGTAGTATTGCAAGACAAGCAAGTTAAGAAATAAGTCCGACAGGTAAACAGCAGAGTGCAAAGCAGAAGACATAACTGAGCAAGCAAAAGAGATAGCCAGTAGAGCTAAGGGTGACAAGGTAGGTTAGGAAGATGATGTCCTTCACTGAACCAGAAAAGACATAGAGCTATCATCCAGTAATCTTTTCTGAGATGCAGCCATACCATAAAGGCTCAAAGATCTCAAGCTTAATAATGCTACTTACTGGCTTTTGGCTCAAGAAACAGAGTTCACTTTTCTATCCCTCGATTTCTTTATCTGTGTAATAGGCATGAATCAGTACAAGAAAGTTTATTTAAGCTATTTTGACTCTAATAACACTCACATTCTTGAGAAATAGATACTTAAAAATGAATACGTGACAATAATGGTCAAGAAATATTACAGAGGCGTGAGAATACAGAGGGAGGATAATTAAGGTACCCAGAGCAGTAACTCAACATTCCTCCTAAATACTCATAACCCAATACCAGTCTAGCTTGAATTTTTGCTCAGAATTTGATGTTGAGGTACAAAGCTGGCTTTTCTATCTTACCAACTTTTCTACTTAAGTGTTAGCCTTAGTTTCTTACTTTTTGGGTCCCTAAAATCAGTGGACAAATAAAAGACAGAATGTCAGGTTTTCAGGTTTAAACCATGTCTTCATGATTTTTATCTATAACAGTGCTGACAGTTCATCTCACCTCTATAATTGGTGATAAAGTTCCTTGTTCATATGGGTAAGATTAATAGCTTTGAGGGGCATTATAGAACATAAGTTAATATTCTCTTCAAATGGAAAAATTCTTAAGTTTTAATTCTATGCATGATAAACTTGGAGATTTATTGCACCTTTTAACCTTTAGCTCATCTTTCTTTAAAATATACATCCAAATGTAAAATCTAGCATTTGCATACATTGAAACAATTTCTGATGGCTACCCTTTTTAACCTGCAAGACTTTGAGTTCAGAAAAATTCGTTGAATTACGAGTCCAACATTTTCATCGTTGGCACTGGCACAGTTTCTCTCCAGATCATTTTTTTTTTGTGCCATTCAGATTGAATCATCAAGAATTCTAATAAGAAATAGATATAATGTAGAAAGAAAAAATAAGCATTGATAGATTCCTATTTCGGGTAAATATCATTTTCCACTCCATTGAAATTTTATCTTTTAAGCCTGCACAATTGGAAAGAGTAAATACATTCCCTTCTTTGAAACAAATCAAAGTTATTTATGTCAAATACTCCACCTAATAGAGATGTATTGGGCACTATAACAATTGATGTGACCGAAGGAGAAGCAAATGATGCCCACTTTCTCATCTTCATGTTTGCATTTGACTACAAGTCAGAGTTGCCTGTTTTTCATGCACTGCCATCGTCTTTCTGCTTATCAAATCTGTGTCCAATAAAGAGATTATCAGGCAGGCGTACAGATCCTGCCCAGTGTGCAACATTCATCAATCTACTGAAAATTATTCTGCTTAGAATCCCTTAAAAGCAGTCTATGTCTGATCTTTTATAAGGACTCAAGAGGATTTATGAATTTCTCTTTCTGCTTTGATTTAGAAATAATTTCAGAACTGCCCACTCTAATGTAAGTCAGGGGGAAAGTATACAGTGTCACAGAAACTGTGCCAAGCTTCAAGGACAGCAGCAGTGACTGCTTAAACCATGACTTGAGCCTGTTGGTTGTCATGTATGGGAGAATAGATGACAAAAAGAACACAATCTACATAAGCAACCACAAGACATTTTGTAAAGCATGTTCAATTCCTTTGTATCTCAGATTTTAATCCTGGTCCTTTACGAACTCAAAAAGAAACAATACTATAGAGACATACGAGATGCATATATGAGTAGGCTTTCATAAAAAAAATTGAAAGTGAGCTTCATCTTTTACAAATACGAAAAAATTAGCTACTGTAGCCAGAGATCCCTACCTGCAGCACATCTTTCTGTAATGGCACTAATCATGTGTGTCCTTTGCTCTCTTGCAGGCCGACCAGTAATGATCGTAGTAGAGTATATGGAGAATGGATCTCTAGACTCTTTTTTGCGGGTAAGGTGCTCTTTTCTGATTTCATTTAAATAAGCTATTCGGAGATCTAGGCTTGAAATCATTTATCATAAATTAATTTTTGCATAATGTCATGCATGAGTTCTCTGTGGAGAATGACAGTATTTTCCTCTGGGGCATTTCTCTGATTCTGTGATGCATTAGAGCATTACTGAGGGAATAGGATGTACACAATAATAATATAATTGATTTCTCCTATAAATTTACTAGACATATTAATTATGTGTGTGTGTATATATATATATTTTATATATATATATATATATAATGATTTTACTATGAGCGAAGAAGTAAAATGTAAAACTCAATTGCCATTTACAGCTATTCATGAAGTTATATCACATTTAACAATTTAGTATGGTATTTTGTGCATTTCCTAAAGTGCTGAACCCTTATATTGCTGGGCATTTACCAAAGTCCTGCCAATTTTGTCTCTTGTGTTCATTTGGTTTTTTAAAGAGAAAAAGAAAGAATAAGATTCCCTCATTAGTATTACATTTAAAAAAAATAAAAGTTTTTTGAAGATGACTCCACATAAATATAGAGGGGAACAAAATATAACTAAGGAAGTGTTATAACATTTTTCCAAAGTGTGTTCATCACATGTTCAGATTTAAAATACTGTAATATGCCTGGAAAATACACAGTGACAGGGAAAAATGAGATATAAAAGTATTCACTGTGATAAATGTTTTTATCCCCAGGAGAGATGACGTGTTTGCATGCCAGTGTACTCTTTAATATATCCAACAAAAGGCATAAGCATTATCTGTGGTTATGAAATGGCTGAGTTTTTTTCCATTTGAAAGGTGTTGTCTCTCTTTTTATTTTCACCTCATTTTCTGTTCCCTGCTATTTGGACATTTTTCATTTGCATCTAGTCTGTTCCCATGATTTCATTTCCACTTGTTTGGACTGGTTCCTATTCTTGTCTTCCAACTGCTCTGTATGTTGGTGGGGATGATTTATTTGTACTACTGTGACTTGACTCGATGTCCAGATTCAATCCCTGAAGCTGAATTCAGCAACATCTTCAGGTTGTAATAAATAGAAACTACTTCCACAACACACACTATTGACCAAGTGTGCTCTTTAAAGCAAAATGAAATTCATAGTTTGGGGACATGAGCTGTTTTCTCTTCTGCTGTGTCCATTCAGAGTATTCTGTTTTATATCTTAAGTTCATTACCTCTAAATGCTTTAAATTCTTTTGGAATAATTTATCAGGGCCACCTACAGTGCTCGAAATGCATAGACACTTATGTCTTTCCATTATTTTTTTCCAAAGCACATTTTTATCAAATACATAATAAAATGACTTATTATCTGATAATGTGGGGCAGAGGTGAGTGTTACATTTTTTGTAACAACTACCCAAAGCCAAGATAACAGAAAATAATATAGCAGACATTTAATTTAAATTACTGCTGAAAATTGGATCAAATGGCTGGTAAAAAAAAAAAAATAAGTGAAAAATGTTAGTTTCAGATATACTTTTTATTTTACCGAGCCAGGAATAAATTATAATATAATACTAAGAATCAATAATTAAAAGATAGGAACCTTTTATATCACAAGATTATAAATGGTATGTTTTATTATATACCTTTTATATTTCTTATATATAGCTTTTGATTATATATAAGATTATATAGCTATAATCTTATAAAAGCTTAGCTATAGCCTGTCTTTTCAAAGCTATTATTTTTCAGCTCTGATTATGCACCATATAGGTACCTGACAGTCTAGGAAGTGGCAAAGGTTTAATGGCTACCATCACTACAACTATGAGAATCTGAATGTCTATGTCTTTTAATTTCTACTCTGCCTCATACTGGCTATGGATCTTTGAATGTGCTCGTAGATTTCCTGGATCTTTTTTCATCCATCTGTATAATGGCATGGTGTATAGTATCTACCTCCTACAGTTGCTAAAAGAACTTTATTGACTATGTTACACTTTACAAGAAAAGATCCAAACATAAGGCTTCATGACTCCAAATGTGATGAATTTCTATATTATAAGTTTCCTGATTAAATTGATATCTCCTTACAAGTCATTGCCAACACCGCATGTGGAGAGTATCATCTCTGTACATGCGTGTCTCACTAATGTAAAAATTATATCATTGTAATAGACAAAGAGCGGGCAGTAGTGGTACACACCTTTAATCCCAGCACTTGGGAGGCAGAGGCAGGTGGATTTCTGAGTTCGAGGCCAGCCTGGTCTACAGAGTGAGTTTCAGGACAGCCAGGGCTACACAGAGAAACCCTGTCTCAAAAAAAAAAAAAAAAAAAAAAAAAAGGAAGACAAAGAACTCTAAAAGCTTTAGAAATCAAATAACCCATTTGATAAAGGGGTTAATGAAGTGAAGATAAGGTTCTCAAAAGGTGAATTGTAATTCACCATTTGTAAATGGCCAATAAAAGTAAAATCCCTATCTATTGAACAAATGCAAATAAAACCACCTTGAGATTTCATCTCACCCTTGTATTGACATTCCTACAGAAAACAAATACCAAATGATGGGAAGGATGTGGACAGAAGGGAGCCTCTCATACATTGCTGGGATAAATGTAAACTCATCCACCCACTATGGAAATCAATATGAGATTGAGCAAAGGCCTCAAAATAGAACCACCATTAACCCTTCTATACCACCCAGCATACTTAGCTGAAGGACTCCGCTGTACCAGCTCCAGCTGCAGGGTTCAGGTCCTGAGACAGGGAAGGGGATTGGTGCAAATGAAGATGTGGACACCTGTCATCTTTCAAGCAAGTGGCCCTGAATAGCTTGAGACATCATTATTTATACAATCACAAGCCTGCACTCCTGAGCAGTGACATCAATGGTTATTTTACTTAAAAAAAAAAAAAAAATCATACCATCAGCATTATAATAGCCCCATCATTGCAAAAAGTCCTCAATAGTTCCCCTCCCTCCTTCTCCACTCCTGGTAGGCCAATCAATCACTGCCTTCCCAACTTATTTTGCACTATAAAACACAATTTAAGCAAGCCAAAAATAAACATCTAGCCAGGCATGTCCTATGGACATGAGCATATACCCAGCTGGTAGCAAAAGCAGTTACAGGGTTATGCAAGGTGAGATAGATTAAACACTTGTGGGTATAAGTCCAGTCATCAAATAGCACCCCTGTGTCATAATCCTTTTTAAATTGCAGATGGATGTGCTCATTGTACCAAACAACCTTTCCTGATATGTACATATCAACTCCTGATACCATCTGTCATAGTTTGAATATGCTTGGCCCAGGAAGTGGCACTATTTGAGGGTGTGGCCTTGTTGGAGTAGGTGTGTCACTGTGGGCATGGGCTTAAGACCCTCATTCTAGCTGCCTGGAAGTCAGTCTTCCACTATCCACCTTCAGATAAAGATGTAGAACTCTCAGCTCCTCCTGCACCATGCCTGCCCAGATGCTGCCCTGCTCCACTCTTGATGATAATGGACTGAACTTTTGAACCTGTAAGCCGTTCCAATTAAATGTTGTCCTTTATCAGACTTGCATTGGTCATGGTGTCTGTGTACAGCAGTAAAACCCTAAGACACCAGCTTTCTAAGAACCATTTTTAAGTCTCTTTGGATCAGTCATAGCTTCCCCATTCAAAGTCTTTGTTAATCAGACATAGCTTCCCCAAAAGTTATGCATGCAGGAACCACTGCTCTCCACAACTGCCACAGGCTCACTCATTGTTACTGTGTTGTTTCTCTGGGCATATGAGTTCTTGTCTGGAGGACTGATAAAGGTAGATGGAGGAGGGAAGGGTTTTAACCCTGGAAAGAATCATCCACAGGGCTTTCAGCCTGCATGATCCCAACCTTGGCCTGTGACCGACAAAATGAAACTAAATATTGCTATCTGTATAAACAGTATAGCAAAAGCCAGGAGAGCTTGTAGCACACACAATCTAGGCAATAATCATAGAGGCCACCAAATTCACCACAGGTCCTTGCCAAGCAGGAAGGGGATTTCATGGCCTTGCCACACTAGAGTCCAAGGGTCTCCTCTGGCCTTGCCACAGTAGAATCCCCTCAGTGAAGCACTCAAATGCTGTTCTCTGCAGATGCTGTAGGGCCACGGCCAGGACTCCAACTAAGTACAACACAAAGGTATTTGCACATTGGTGTTGATTGCAGCACTCTTCAAAATAGCTCAGTGACAGAACCAACCTTTGTGTCAGGCAAGAGGAAGAGCTAAAAATGTGGTGTGTGTTGCCAGTAGAGCGTTTTCAGTCACAGACAAGAATGAAGTATGTTATTTGTAGGAAATTGGATATAACTTAAGATAGACATATTAAGCTAATTGTCATCTCAGACAGATATTGCATTTTTCTCTCATATGGTATCTTAGTTACTATTCCTTTGCTGTGAAAACACACCAGGTCTAAGGCAACTATTATAAGAAAAAGCTGCTTACAGTTTCAGAGTTTAGTCCATTATCGTCACGGCAGGAAGCAGGGTGGAAGGCAAGCAGGCCCTGGAGCAGTAGTGGAGAACGACAACCTGATCCATAAGCAGAGAGAGAGATTCTGGGCTTGACATGGGCTGTTGAAACCTCAAATGCTGCCCCAATGATACAATTCCTCCCAAAAGGCCACACCTCTTAATCCTTCAAATCCTTTCAAAGAGTTCCACTCCCTACTGACTAAACATTTAAATATATGAGCCTATGGGGGGGGGACATTCTTATTCAAATATATGTGTTCTAGATTTTATATAGATGCATGAAATCATATCTGTATATGTGACATAAAAGTCAAGATGAAGCTGTCTAAGGGAAAAATGGAAATGAAGGGAGAGTTGGAGAAAGGAGGGGGAAGAGTGGATATGGGGTGATAGCTCAGTGTACATTACATACATGGAAGAAAGTGCCCTTATACAGTCCAGTACTAGGTACAATGAATAAATGCCAATGGGGAGATAAGTATTCATTTTAACATAGCAAATTGTAGAAATGGATATATAAACCCAGGTTTCTTTTTAAAGGAAATGTTAATGATACTTTTTAAAGTCTATGAGCATAATGGATGTTTTCAAAAGAAAAAGAAAAAGAACCTTACATTATTAAAATAAAAGAAGGGCATCATGGTAGCTCATGTCTGTTATGTCAGCAACTCAGAAATTTAGACAGGAGGATTACCACTAGTTAAAGGCCAGCCAGGGCTACATAGTTAGTCCTTGTCTTAAAATATATTGAAATAAATGCAGAATGACAAAAATAAGAATGACGAAAACTACAGCACTAACATCTGACCCTTTTTTAACATTCTGTTCCCTTTGTGATCATAACCCTTCTCTTCCAGAAGCTCAAAGTGTGCCATATAAACTCATATCAATACCAGGCACTCAATTCTCCTTGCCAACCACAAATAAAACATATAAGTATATATAGCCCATAAACTCTGGAAAGCTAAGTCATTTTTCCAACTACTGCTCTAGAATTTGATAACCACAGCTACTGTGAGGACAGAAGGCAGGCAGTGGCTGAATGCATGGTGGGAGAGCTAGACATGGCTCATTAATAGCCTCCTGTGCTTACTGGAGGCAGAAACATTTCCCTTTGGTCTCCCACACTGTCTGAAAAGCACTTCAATTTGCTATTTTATTATGAAAGGGTTGTAGCCCAACTAAATACAAGATTGCAACCCACGTCTAGTGCTGGTGGCTAGCTGGCTGGGATATTGTTCCAAATTGATAAATCTAATGGTATTTGGGTCCTTCAGGACATTTTTACCAGGTACATTTTACCGGTGGGGATACATGGTCAAGAGTTCAGGTGTGTGTGAAGAAGAAAGCACTGGGTATATATGTAACTACATGTGCTTTTTGTTTTAAAATGCAATGCATTACAGCTTAGGGAAGAAATCCTATAGCTGCCTACCCAAAAACATGATATCACAGACATGTTGGGTTTTCTGACTTTGCCAATGGAGAATTAAGTGTTCTCTTAGTCACTATCCCTACACACTATCTCTTCAGTGACAAAGATATCATAAATAAACTTTGTAGTGTGTACATTAATACTGTCAATCTCTAAACTTTACAGCTTTTATTTGATAACATGGGTTCCCTATCATATCCATAAGACATAGTTTCACAGCAGACTTCCTAGGCCTCTGGGCATTACAATCTTTTTCCCCCTCTCCTCTTATGTTTCCTGAGCTATGGGAGTAAGGGTCGCATTATGTATGCATCAACTGAGGCTGTCTACCGAATATCAGTGGTTCTCTACATTTTGACTAATCATGGCTTTCTGTAATGTGTTCCACCTGTTACAAAATAAAGCCTCTCTCTGATGTGGGGTAAGAGCTACACTTACCTGTTATGCACATAAAGATTAAGTATTTTAAAATGCATTTAAAAGTATACAGATTTTAGAAAGCTGCACTAGTAGATCTTCCTAGCCACTAGTCACAGAGTTGGCTAGGTTTACAGAACCAAGGGTAGTTTTCCTCCTATTGAGTGAGCTGTAAATCCATTTAGACAGCTGTTGGTTGCCAAGATGTGTGTATCACTATTGTACCTTTAATGTAATCTCTCGTCATGCTAGTTGTCGTCGTTCATAGGCAGCACAGCTGATAAGGCTACTTAGCAGTTTGCATGTCACCTTCTAGTACTGAAAACCAGTCCTCCAGTCCTTGGGAAGGAGGCTTTGAGGTCAGGTCCAGCTCTCATCTTCTGACCCCCTTATCAGAAGCACATGGTATCTCCAACAACAGCGACTCGACTTTGATGTCTGGGAGGCAACCAAGGGCAACATAAAGAGCTTACATTGTTTTGAAAATCTCTTCAAGCTGCTGGAACTACAACTTGGAAAGAGCCATCTCATGCTTGGTATTAGGGTTTTTGTGAGTCTGTGGCTCTTGAGGGAGCATTATTACCCTAAGTGGCGTAATGATATAAGTTCATACAATGCATATATATGCCTCCATTTTATACACACACACATATATATATAAACATTTATAAGTATTGTTTATAATTTTAGGTAAATCTAAAAGAATGTGTTTGAAACCTAGTGTCTGTTAGCCAGTTATATCTACTTATCTCAGCTCCTGGAAATCATCATTCTAATTTCTATTCTTCAGATTATTAAGTATACTATACTAATAAATAAATAATATACACAAGACACATAGAATGGTATCCTTCAGATAATGCAGTACAGTGGTGTCCTCTGAGATAGTATTCTTATGTGCTTTAGAACTGTCACTAAGAATAGTTGTTTTCCAATTCATTCCTTCCCTTCTTTTTAATCAATGGTTTTGTTTCCCACCATTCAAACGCACTGATATACCTCAGGAATATGAGTGTTTAATAATGCATATGCACTCATATCAGCATTTCAAAAGCACTGTGAGTCATTTGAAGTGCTCCTTGAACAAATGCAAAGCAAATATTAATTTAAAAAATTAAAGGGAGGTTTTAAATATTTATGTCCTCAAATTATAAATCTAGTAAAGATGGCATTTTACCTTATGCTAGTTATTTATTAATAATGAGAGCTGAATTTTATTAGCACACTTTTCTTGAAAATTGTATGTATCGGGTTATATTCATGCAGTGGCACAAAAATGAAATTAATCTGTATCACAGTCATTTTATGTTCTACAGTGAAAAAAAAATCTCACTTACTCATTAATAATGCTTTAAACCATGAAATTTATAGTTGAATCTCATCTTAATTAATTTTAAGAAGAAATAGGTAAAACTTCATGCAGAACAATGGTATTATTTATCTTGTCTATTCGAACTTAACACTAAAAAAATCTAAAATTACTACGATAATTATTGTTTTATTCAGTTACATGAAAGCATGGCATACTAGAACCTATACAAGGCTGGCATGGCTTTTCTATTTTCTTTTATTTTCTTTAAGGTAAAGTATATCTTTACTTTCTTAGCCCTTCTTTAGCATCTTAAGTTGCTGAGTATCTTTATATATTTTAAAATTTGTGCAAAATAACAGATTTCATTGTGATATTTTCATACATATCTGACTTTTTAAAATTAAGTCTTAATTTATCAATAACTAATAACCCAACTTTATCTCATTAAAATTTTAGTGCTGTGATATATAGTATCATTCATCTTATTACCATGAAATTAGCCTTTAATAGTCTGCCTTTTTATTGATTGTTTATTTACCTACATGTAGATCACAGCTTTCTCTCCCTTCTCTCCATCCAATCCCTATCTCTCATCTCCCCTGCCTCAAAAAATGGGGAGGCCTCCCGTGGATATCAATCACTTGGCATATCAAGTTGCAGTAAGGTTAGGGTCATCTTCTATTGAGGCTAGATGGGGCAGGCCAGTTATGGGAAAGGAATCCAAAGGTAGGCAATATAGTCAGAGCCAGCCCCTGATCCCACTTTAGGAGTTGCACATGAAGACCCAGCTGCACAAGTGTTACATATGTGCAGAGAGCGTAGGTTTGTCCCATGTATACTCTCTGGTTGGCAGTTCAGTCTCTATGAG
>CM052713.1:47994693-48060028 GCA_028551405.1 Uromys caudimaculatus | reverse complement strand
AAAGTAATTCCTGAGCTTTCCAATCAAAATCAGAAAGCCAGGGAAATTCTAAAAGAGCTGTGTTCACTCCAGAAAGCCTCTGGAGAGCTGCTAGAAAACATTCAAAAAGATCTGGGTCAGCTCTAAGTAATTCTTGGGATCTGACCAAGTCAGAAACCCTGTTAGAAAAACTTCTTGAAGAGCTGTTTTTGCCCTCCAGAAATATCTAGATAGCTCAGCTCTCATAGAGAAAAATTCTAAAGAGAAACTGCTATTGCTTTTTTTGTTAACTGATTTCACACAGACCAAAAGAGCCCACTTTTTTATTTACTTATTAATTCAGTTATTTATTGCAGGTTTCCTTTTGATTATCCTATGAATCTGTGTCCCTTGATCCCAGCCCCTTAATTCTTAGAAAATAGCAAGCACACTTGTTTTATTTTTTTTAACATTGCAAAAGAATTCAGAGATCTGCCTCTCTCTGTTATACACAGATGCTGGGTGGGACCCTGTCCTGAAATTACCATTTCTTCCATACCTGGGCCTAAACTTGCTCTGTCCCAGGCTGACCTTGAACTCAGGAACCTGCCTGCCTTTGAATTTGCCTGCCTTTGTATCTTTCTGACAAGCTGGCTCATAGCAAAGCTGCCTCTGTTCCTGTAGACCTGTGAGGCTCCTTATACAATTCATATTGCATCCTTATATTTTTGCATAGTTGAGAAATAATGTATTTTTGAACTCATGTTTTTAGAGTTCTTTCCCACAGCCATAAGGGGTGTCCTGAGCCAAAAAGGTGTTACCATTTTGCTGAGACATTAGCCATACCTTCACCTCCTAGACTCCTGCTGTCTGATTATCATGGAGACATTAACCTTAACAGGGAGGACATTCCTTAAATGAGGAATGTAAAATATGTACATTAATATACAAACAAGCCTTATACCCATTGACACTCCTGGAAGCCCATGTCTACTGGCCCTGTCCCAGGGGCAGGAACTATGGCATTCTGTTCCCACCAAGACCATGCTGGACCCGGCAAATACATATGTATATATGCATGCTTGTATATACCAACTATTGAGTCCATTTATTGTTTCTCGGATGTACATGTGTCCCAGGCTAACTACTTCTAATTGAACAACTTTTGCAGCATCATTTCACTTCCCCAGCAGAGACTGATTTTCCCCTCTCTCAGCAGCCATTGACCATCTGGAGATTTTCTTTTTTCTTTTCTTTTTTTTTTTAATTATTTATTTACATCTCAAATATTGCCCAGTGCCCCCTGGCAGAGTTCCTCACCCATCCCCCATTCACCTCTGAGAGGGCACCCCCGCATATGTCCCCCACCTGGGGCATCAAGTCTCTATAGGATTAGGCACATCCTCTCCCACTGAGGCCAGACAAGGCAACCCTCTGCTACATATATGTAGTGGGACTCAGATCAGGCCATGTATGCTCTTTGGTTAATGGCTTAGTCTCTGGGAGCTCCCAGGGGTTCAGGTTAGTTGACACTGTTGGTCTTCCTATGGGGTTGCCACCCCCTTCAGTTCCTTCAGTGCTTCCCCTAGCTTTTCCACAGGAGTCTCTGACCTCAATCCAATGTTTGTCTATGGGTGTTTGTGTATCTGTCTGAGGCAGCTGCTGGGTGGAGCTTCTCAGAGGGCTGTTATGCTAGGATCTTGTCTGCAAGCAGAGCATAGCATCATTAATAGAAATGTATAGCCCAAGCTGCCCTAAAGCTTGTGATCCTCCTTCAGCAGATCCTGCTATCATGCACTACCACAGCCTTTAGAGATTTCATCTAGAGGTGGAACCAACTATGTGGGATTTTACTTTCCATGATGGCATGTCAACTCTTCGGTGTGGTAGCCTGGGCTGGCGTTTGTGTTCTCTTAGGGTCTGTATGAGATGTGCCCAGAATCTTCTAGCTTTCATAGTCTCTGGTAAGAAGTCTAGTATAATTCTGATAGGTCTGCCTTTATATGTTACTTGACATTTTTCCCTTACTGCTTTTAATATTCTTTCCTTGTTTTGTACATTTGATGTTTTGATTATTATGTGATGGGAGGATTTTCTTTTCTGGTCCAATCTATTTGGAGTTCTGTAGGCTTCTTGTATATTTATGTTCATCTCTTTCTTTAGGTTAGAGAAGTTTTCTTCTATAATTTTGTTGAAGATATTTACTGGTCCTTTAAGTTGGGAATCTTTACTCTCTTCTAAACCTATTATCCTTAGGTTCTGTCTTCTCATTGTGTCCTGGATGTCCTGGATGTTTTGTATTAGGAGCTTTTTGCATTTTGCATTTTCTTTGATTGTTGTGTCAATGTTTTCTATGGTATCTTCTGTACCTGAGATTCTCTCTTCTATCTCTTGTATTCTGTTGGTGATGCTTGCATCTATGACTCCTGATCTCTTTCCTAGGTTTTCTATTTCCAGGGTTGACTCCTTTGTGGTTTCTTTATTGTTTCTATTTCCATTTTTAGATTCTGGATTGTTTTGTTCAATTCCTTCACCTGTTTGGTTGTGTTTTCCTGTAATTCTTTAAGGGATTTTTGTGTTTCCTCTTTAAGGACTTCTACCTGTTTACCTGTGTTTTCCAGTATTTCTTTAAGGGAGTTATTTATGTCCTGATTAAAGTCCTTTATCATCATAATGAGATGTTATTTTAAATCAGAATCTTGCTTTTTTGGTGTGTTGGGGGTATTCAGGGCTCACTGTGGTGGGAGAATTGGGTTCTGATGATTCCAAGTAGTCTTGTTTTCTGTTGCTTATATTCTTGCCCTTGCCTCGCACCATCTGGTTATCTCTGGTGTTAGCTGGTCTTGCTGTCTTTGACTGTGGCTTGCCCTTCCTGCAAGCCTGTGTGTCAGCACTCCTGGGAGACCAGTTCTCTCTGGGAGGAATTTGGGTATGGACAACTGTGGCACAGGGTCAGCTCTGGGGTGCAGATGGAAATTGGAAAGATCCTGTCTCTGGCTGTTCCTTGGTTTCTGTGTCCTGATGATTCTGGGTCTGTCACTCTTGGACCAGGAATTTGAGCAGAAGTGGTGGTCTTACCTGTGCTCACAGGCATGTCCACACTCCTGGGAGAACAGCTCTCTCCCGGCGATATTTGTGTATGGAGAACTGTAGCACAGGATCCAGCATGTCAACTCTTGTCATCATACCAGTTTTGCTCAGGCAATCATACTGTTGAGTTTTCATGGGCTCATTTTCCCTATCATGTCTGGAGAATGCTATCTAGCAACAGACATCCTGATCCTCTGGATTGATAAAATCTTTTCTCCCCTTCTTCCGTGATTTTTCCCTGAACCTTGTACACAAGGTTCATCGCAAGGTGTTGCATCACAAATGTATCAGTTAAGATTGGGCACCCTACAGAATTTGATGCTTGAATATGATGTATTTTTATCTTATCCACCCCCTTCTTACTGCCTCCAACTCGGCTACCATCCTGCCCCCCATGTCCCAAGTACATATTCTGTTCTCTTGCTTCTGTATTTCACCAAGTCTCATTTATACTGCCCATATACTTATGGGTGTGGGACGGTCAATAGGGGCATCGTGAGCCTACTATGGACAACACCATTTGAGAAAATTGATTTTTTCACTCCAAACAGCCATCAACTGTCAAAAGTTCCTCAGGTAGGGTCGAGGCCTTGTGAGCCCTTCCCCTGTACCTCCTGGAATGTTGCCTGTACAAATTCACCTGCTGAGTTCATAAGTATAATGATCCTGTCATGCCCATAACACACATTTCCCTGATCCTCCCCAAACGCTGACTTTTACAATCTCTCAGCCCTGTGTTCCTTGATGTTCCCTGAGCCTCAAAAGAAGAAAGTATGATACGTGTGCCCCATTTGTGACTAAGCTCCCCAGAGATAGTTGTTCTCTGCACTCTGGCTGATTGTGAGTCTCGGACTTAATTGCAACCCACTGCACAAAGAAGCATTTCAGAAGAATACTGAGCACTTCTCTGTATTCATAGAGCCTTATTTGGATGTGATCAGATACAGTGGCCATTTAGCAAAATAATAATAAGAAAGTCCCTTTAAGGTCCATGAGCTCATTGGCCATAGGTTCTTGACCGAAATTTTAGTATATGGCTTGAGTTTCCCCTAAACCACTTGTCATGCAACCATTTCACTGCTTAAGTCAGAGTCTGAATATAATAATTTTTCCTGGTTTCAGCTAGGCTTCTAATTGTTATTCTGGCTTGGTTTTATATAATTTTTAAAATTTTTGTTTATTTATGATCATTTTCTTATAAGCATACAATGTACTTTGAACACATTATCCTTAGCCCCCAACCTACTCTCTCATTTCTCATCCCTCCCCTCCCACTAGACATTTTTGCTTCTACTTTCATATTATTTGTTCATATATAATTTTATGTAACTACATAAAATCTAAGAAGAACAAATACTAGAAAACATGTGAATTTGTCTCTCTGAGACTGACTTAATTTGGTTACTATGATAATCCATTTTACTATAAACAGCATAACATTATTCTTTTTTGACTGAAAGAGAATCCCACTGTGTATTTTTTTTATTTCTTTTGTTTTAATTTTTTGATATTTTATTTATATTTCTAATGTTTCCCCCTTTCTAGGTCTCCTCTTTGGAGACCACCTATCCCCTCCCCCTCCCCTATGAGGGAATTCCACCTCCCACCCACCTGCCCACCCACTCCCATATTCCCACCTTGACATTCCCCTTTACTGGGGCCTCTCCTCCCCCTGATGGCCAACAAGGCCCTTCTCTGCCACATATGTGGTCCGAACTATGGGTCCCTCAATGTGTATTCTTTGGTTGGTGGTCCAGCTTCCAGGAAGACCGGGGAGGGGGGTCAGGCCAGTTGACACTGTTGCTCCCTCCATAGGGCTGCAGACTCCCTCAGCTCCTTCAGTCCTTTCTCCAACTCCTCCATCTGGGACCTCACTCTCAGTCTAGCTGTAACTGTAAAGTGTTGCAACCATTTCACTTAACTTGTAGTAGGTGAACCAAAAAAAAAATACTTCTAACATACACATGAACCAAACTTCAATAACTTCTTTTTAGACCTTACAGTGTCATTATCCAATAGGGTTTATTACATTGTGTGTGTGATTTATTCATGTAGATAGCCAAGACCTTGCACTAAAAATTGGGTCCTCTATAAATATGTGTTCAATGAGTAATATGTAACTTTAGTAGTACTGCTTAAGAGAACTAGCTTGCCATCAACTGGGTATAATGTTATCACTCATAGTTAACCTTTATAGGTCATGAATCACTAGAATGATCTACCTTTTATAGAGGATTGAACATTTTTCAACAAGAGCTTGAGAACATTAATTTATACTATAGTACTGAGATCTTTTGTACTTTCTAATGCTATTTGATTGGTGAGCTAATATTACCAAGGTTCTTCAATAATAACCCCCTAAAATACAAATCAGAAATATTAGATGATATTTATTCCCCCTTTTCTAACTCTGTAGCAGAAATGTTAGGATCTATTATTTATAGTCAAAGCATCTTGTTTTCAAAAGTGGAGATATCTCTAATTATAATCAGCATTTTAAAGCTTGTTCACATACGATATTCTTAAGTAAAGCCCTAGCAAAGCTAACTTTCTATGAAAAAAAAAATAACTCAAGAAACATAGCTTACTGCTTACTGCAGATTTGAATATCTTCTATCTAAGAGAAAAATGCATTCAGTCATTTAATTCACTGCCTATGTCTTGAGTAGTTATTGCTTGCCAGGCTTGGTGCTAGGCCTTCAGAGTATAAGGATGAACACTCATGTGAACATGACAGGGTAAGTCTGTCCTGTAGAAGAAATCAGCTTTCCTAACCTGTGTTCTCTTCTGTTGTTAATCCCAGTCTTCGTTGGCCAGCTTCTAAAGCCAGACTCTTTCTCTTGAATTATTTTAATAACTTCCCAACTGTCTCTGCTTCCACTATCCACATGAAAATAAAAAAGAAGTGTCAATATGTCTTAACTAGAGTTTTACTGCTGTGAACAGATACCATGACCAAGGCAAGTCTTATAAAGGACAATATATATTTGGGGCTGGCTTGCAAGTTCAGAGTTCAATCCGTTATCATCAATGTAGGAGCATAGCAGCATCCAAGTAGGCATGGTGCAGGCAGAGCCGAGAGTTCTACACCTTCATCTGAAGGCTGCTAGTGGAAGACTGCTTCTAGGCAGCTAGGAAGAGGGTCTTAAAGCCCTTGCCAACAGTGACACACCTACTCCAAGGCCACACCTCCTCCAAAAGGGCTACACCTTCTAATAGTGTCATTCCCTGGGCTAAGCATATACAAACCATCACACAGTCTGTATGGTGCTTTGCTGCTGGGATGCCAGAGGTTAGCTCAGGGAAGGCAGAACACAATCTGTGATTGGGGTCTCAGCCCATGTTCTTCTAGGTGAAAAACAATAGTGTCTGAGATGGATGCTGTGGTTCTCAATCTCCTTAGTACTCAGAAACCACTGGGGACATCAAGGAGTTTGGAATGGGGGTTCTGAAGGCCTGAGCTTCTCCTACACAACAGGCAGGAAGGGGGTAACTGAGCCAGGGATAGGGAATCTGGTTTGGTTCCCAGTGAATTCAGAAAGTAGGAAGGGGCTGGAAGAGAGGAAGGCCGCCTCCCCCAAACCCCCTGCAGTGATCATTGATGAAGATGTCCTTGCTTGTCCAACTGTTTTATTCATGGCAGAGGTGAATGCATACATCTTCCTCAGGGTGAACCAGGGATTAAATACCTTTTGTAGGAAGGGATTCCCAGAAAGAGAAGCTCATAAACCCATGAGGCCTATGTAGATACCTCATTAGAGAACTGTAGGTTTTTATGCTATGTGACCAGTTGTCATGACCCTCTCAATGGGATGTTTTGGTTATTTGTTCCAGGACAGATAGACCTGGCTAGGAGCTGGATCTAATGCCTGCTGTTCTCAATTATGAGAAATCCTGGGGATTTGAACCTGTTTCAACCTTCCCAGGTCTTCTGTCTGGTGGCACAGTCCACTCACCCCACATGTAGCATTTTCACTTACTTTGAAATCATTCTCCAACTTCTCCTTACATTTTGAATAGACTTTCAGCTATACTGACTTTCATGGATCTCCCTGATCTTACCTTATCAACCTTTTTCGGACCTCCTGTGCTCTTGGAATGCAAGAGACTCCAGTCTATCTGGGTTTCCCTTATCTTGCCAAACTAATCCAATCTGTATCGGAGACCTTGGTGTGTGCTAAGAACTATCCACAGACTCCATTACACCATTCTGTTCTGAATCATTCTGTCAGATTTGTTTTATCATCATTATTTAAAAATGACCTCACTTATTTTTTTACTATTTCTTTTCTAGTCTTCCGTCTCCCTTAAATACAGAAACAACTAGTACAAGAAATATTCTTGGTTTGGGTTTTCATGTCAACCTCTGTCAACCAGAGCAATTGAAGGGCATTGTCTCAGGGCATGGATTTGTGCAAAAGGCCACCTAGAGATGAAATTTGTCATGAAAAGATTAGGGGAATAAAAAAATGTCAATATTCCTTAATGGAAGAACTGTATAAGCCCAGCATGTTATTTGTTACCAGTTTTAGGGGTGAATACAAAAAGATCAATCAAAATAAGGATGGGGGACTAAAGACCTAATGGGGAGTCTCAATTTCATATCCATGATGGAAACATTGCATCTTGTTCTACCTCTGAAGACTGTTAGGCAATGACAGATAAGACTTCAGCATTATTGGGACCTCCATATATTTACCAAAAAGCAAAACTCAACACATAATTAAATGGCAGCTTCCTATAGCATGACACTCTAATCCGATATTTGTTCTAAACTCAGACCAGATACCTGAACTCTGTCTAAGAAGAATGAGCACTGAAAAAGCTAGCGTATCTATGGTTGCACCTCACTGAGGGGGCCTTGAGCACCATCAAAACAGCTGGAGTTGCTGCAGAGATGATGTGACATGCCAGTGACAGCTTAGATCTAGAGGATGCTGTGCCCCAGGGTCTGAGGGAAGGCTTGATGGAGCTCTGTGTGGCTTTCAGAATAGCAGTCATTATTATGTATAGCTTTCAGAAAACCTTTCCAATCAGGCTCACCCTTCCTGTCAGTTAGAGGGTAAACTCCCTGTTAGAGGGCAAACTCCCTGTTTCTCAGCAGTCAGGTTGAGAAAGCAAAGAAAGAGAAGGGTAAAAACAAACAGAATTCTAGTCACTATGTTCCAAAAACATTGTATAAATATGCCACCTTCACTTGCTTTCATTCGGATCTGCCTTTTGGGAAAGAAACCATATGTCATATATAAAAAAAAGTCAGAGTTTCCTTTTGATTAATCTCCTGTAGGAAGCCCAAAGATATTAAATTTCAGTGTTCTCAGACTTTTCTCCACCCCTCGTAAACAATTCAATTGAATTGGAATTAATATTTATCAAGCACTGTGCTACCAATGGCAGTGTCGTGGATGCTGCCATACAAGTGCTACATAAAAGGGATAAGACTCATGGCCAGCCTTAAGAGAACAATCTATTTTATACAAAACAATGGGAATCACAGAGGTAGCAATCAGTACTCCAAAAGATGCTAAAAAAGAAGTTTGTTTATATTCAGTCACTATTAACTACACACCACATTCCAGAAAGATAAGTCCTGAACTGAATTTGTAAAAGTGATGTTGTCAATGACTAGAAAAAAGCAAACAGATTTTGTTAGGAGAAAAGTTACATTATTTCTAGAGAAAAGTGTTGTGCCTCATGTGTGAATAAATGAGGCTATTCCTCTTAGCCAGACATAGATGAAGAGAATAGCCTCTGTTGATTTTCCTGTAATGTTCATTTTTGATTGGTTTTAGTTTAATATTCTCAGAGATCGTTTTATGGCAAACCTTATTATTCCAAATAGTGCTGTCCAAACTATCCCAGGCTCAGTGAAGACAAGTCTAGCTCTTATTCTGACAATTTTAATACATCAGAATTCATGCTTATATGGTCAGGGGTTCTTAAAACATTTCTACTCATGATTCCTCTCACCCCAGAAACTTTTATATAACTTTAGGTATGTATGTATATAAAAAAGGTATCAAAACCAATCATTCAAGAATTTACTAATAATGAACCACGAAGAAATTGTTGGTTTAAATCAACTCCTTTTCCACACACGATTTCATTAACTTTAAAGACAAATGGAAACTTTCACACTAATGAGGTGCATATGATTGTTTGTGTTAGAACTTGGGGTCTGAAGCAATGGCTCCGTGGTTTACAGCATTCACTCTTTCAGAAGATCTGGGCTCAGTTCTGAGTACCCACATGGTGACTCAACCATTACTAACTCCAGTTCTAGTGATATCTTCTGACTTCCACAGGCACCGAGCATGCACATGGTGCACACACATAGGTACAGGTAAAGCACTCATACATAAAATAAATAAATAAATGTTTAAAGAAGGAATTAAATTTTGGTACTGGGGAAACTGCTGATTACTGAAGTGAACAAGATATCCTGTCTCCAATAATGTAGAAGAGAAAGACAAACACTTGGATTGTCTTCTGACATCCACAGTATAGCTTGACATGTGCAGGTCTGTATGCACACACTCGTATGCATGTACATACATACACATAACACACATTATTTTAAATTAATTTTTTAAACTGAAAATATTTACAAATAATTGAGCCTTTGCTGAATACTTAAAAATACAGGACATAAATCATCTTTAATGGTTTTAATACTTCATCAATATTTTGATTCAGAATTATTAATTCTGAGGGTGCTACTTGTATAAATATGTAATATAAAATGGCATTACATTTAGCACCATTTCAATTATTATTAAAAATTCTGTTCTAATTCCAAATATTCATCAAATGATTTTCTTTATGAATCTCACCTCTGCTCCTCAATTAGCAAACTCAACGATTCTAATATAATACAATCTAAAAATATACCAATTTGATATTTATGTGCTGAAGAATTATGCAAGAAAATATTGTCTTTGTTTTTCATAATTAAAGCATAATGTTTTTATAACAGAAAGCTTCACATGTTCAGCAGACACCCTGCAGTTCATAACATGTAAGTCTTACATCTGAGCTGATGTATTTCAAGCAATATCCCCTGGCACTATATGGCATCATAGCATGCACACTGCAAAGTGCACATGTGTCCTCAGAGCCAGTCCTGAAGCAAAGTCCCAACAATGCAACAGGAGAAAACATAGCTGGAGTCACCTGGGTTTGTCTCACAATTGTTTTTAATTAATATTTTTGGCATTGCATATCCTTAAATTTTCTACTTTTATCAAATATTCCTGACCCTACACCCAATCACATGATTCCACGTTGAGCTAAAACCCATTCTTTAAAAACCTCTGTGTATTCTGTAAACCCCAGCTCCACTAGTATATAATGGTAATAATAGCTCCATTTCTTTCTCATAATTATTTTGAGAATTAAATGGGAACTTACCTATAAGATTTAAGATTGTTACAGGTTTATAGTGACTTATAAATGTTGTGTATTTTCCCCAGGCCAATGTGGTAGCAATTAAGATATGCTGACCCAAATAATATTTAATTACTTTTGGAGCTTACCTTTCATCTGGGTGATATTTTATGAACAACAGATAGATGAATAGATGGTTGTCAAGCTAAACAAACAGATTCAAAGATACAGAAATAGTCACAGGTAGCTAATCAGGGTAATAGGTTATAGAAAGGAGATTTGCATTCAAATTCACCCACAGTGGGATAAGCTCTTGGGATTGGATGCCTTATGTGCAGGGAATTCTGGTGTTTTGGAAGTTAGTGTCTCTTACTTGGCTTCCTGTCTCGAAAATGACCATGGCTGCCTAAAGCTGTATAACCCAAGGATATTAGAGTTGTTCATGGTCAGGTTGAATTGGTAATTGGTTATTGTAAATACACAAGCCCTGACTCTACTCTTGAAGGCCTTTTTGTTTTGCTTTGTTTTTACTTTACATATCTTCCCCTCCCTCTTCTCTCATTTCCCCTCCCCCTTCTGACCTCCCTTTCTCCTCAGAAAAGAGGAAACCCTCACCCCATGGATATCAACCAGCCTTGCCATATCAAGTTGCAGTAGAGCTAGGTGTATCTTTTCCTCTTGTGGCTAGGCAAGGCAGGCAAGTTATGGGAAAGGGATCTAAAGGCAACAAAGTCAGAGACAGCCTACTCCTGCTGTTAGGAGTCCCACCTGAAAACCAAACTGCACAGCTGCTGCATATGTGCCAAGAGCCTGTCTGTCCAATGGATGCTCTCTGCTTGGTGATTCATTCTCTGTGTGCCCATATTGGACCAGATTAGTTGACTCAGTATATCTTCTTGTGGAGTCTTTGACCTCTCTCTCTGACTCCTTCAATGCTTCCTCCCCCTTTTCAGTAGGATTCCCCAAACTCCGAAGATTGATTGATTGATTGATTGATTTACATCCCAACTGTAGCCTCCACTCCAAGTCCACTCTTGCAGAGTTCCTCAACCCATCCCCCTTCCCCTTAGACTCTGAAAGGGTGCCCTCTACCCTATATCACCCTACCCTGGTACATCAAGTCTCTGCAGGATTAGACTCATCCTCTCCCACTGAGGTCAGACAAAGCAGCCCTCTGCTACATATGTGCCAGGAGACTCGGACCAGTCTGTGTATGCTATTTGGTTGGTAGCTCAGTCTTTGGGAGCTCCCACGGGTCCAGGTTAGTTGACACTGTTGGTCTTACTATGGGGCTGCCATCCCCTTCAGTTCCATCAATGCTTCTCCGAACTTTTCCAAAGGGGTCCCTGATCTCCATCCAATGTTTGTCTACATCTGTCTGAGTCAGCTGCTGGGTGGAGCCTCTCAGAGAGCTGCTATGCTAGGCTCCTGTCTGCAAACATAGCATAGCATCCTTAATAGTATAAGGGATTGGTACCTACCCATGAAATAGGTCTCAAAATGGGCCAGTCACTGTTCTGCCCTTTTTTCAGTCTCTGCTCTATCTTTGTCCCTGAATTTCTTTTAGACAGGACCAATTTTGGATCAAAAGTTTTGTAGGTGGGTTGATGTCCCCAATCCTCCACTGGAGATCCTCTCTGGCTACTAGAAGTGGTCTCTTCAGGTTCCATATTCCAACTGTTGGGCATTACTGCTAAGGTGACCTGCATTGATTCCTGGTAGCCTCCCTCATCCCAGGTCTCCAGGGCTTCCTAGAGAATGCCCCCATCCCAACTTCTAGCAGCTGCATATTTTCATTTATTCTCCTGGCTTACTGGGACTTCTCTACCAATACCTGATCCTGCCCACCCCATTCTCCTAGCTCTCCCTTTACCCACCAAGGTCCCTCTCTCCCTCTGCCTCCCATGATCATTTTGTTCCCTGTCTTAAGAGAGATTCAAGCATCCTCACTTGGGCCTTCCTTCTTGTTTAACTTCTTATGGTCTATGGTGTGCACCATGAGTATTCCAACCTTTTAGGCTAATATCCACTTATTAGTGAGTACATACCATGCGTGTCCCTTTGGGACTGGGTTACCTCACTCAGGATGGTGTTCTCAAGTTCCATCCATTTGCCTGCAAATTCATGATGTCCTTGTTTTTAACACCTGAATAGTATTCCATTGTGTAGATGTACCACATTTTCTGTATCCATTCTTCAGTTGATGGGCATCTGAGTTGCTTCCAGCTTCTGGCTATTATAAGGCTGTAATTAACATAGTAAAGCACATGTCCTGGGGGCATGGTGGAGCATCTTTTGGGTATATGCCCAGGTATAGTATAGCTGGGTCTTCAGGTAGAACTATTTCTAATTTTCTGAGAAACTGCCAGATTAATTTCCAGAGTGGTTTTACAAGTTTGCAATCCCACTAGCAATGAAGGAGTGTTCCCCTATCACCACATCCCCGCCAGTGTGTGCTGTCACTTGAGTTTTTGATCTTAGCTATTTTGATAGATATAAGGTGGAATCTCAGGGTCATTTTGATTTGCATCTTCATGATGGCTAATGATGTCAAACATTTCTTTAAACGTTTCTCAGCCTGAGATTCCTCTATTGAGAATTCTCTGTTTAGTTCTGTACCCCAGTGTTTGATTGGGTTATTTGGTATTTTGCAGTCTAACTTTTTTTTTTTTTTTTTTTTTTGGTTTTTTGAGACAGGGTTTCTCTGTGTAGCCCTGGCTGTCCTGGAACTCACTCTGTAGACCAGGCTGGCCTCGAACTCAGAAATCCACCTGCCTCTGCCTCCCAAGTGCTGGGATTAAAGGCGTGCGCCACCACTGCCCAACTGCAGCCTAACTTCTTGAATTATTTATATATTTTGGATATTAACCCTCTGTAGAGAAAGGGTTAGTGAAGATCTTTCCCAATCTGTTGGCTGCTGTTTTGTCAAACACTTTTTCAACATCTAGTGAAATGATCATGTGGTTATTTTTTTCTTTTAGTTTATTTATATGGTGGATTATGTTAATGGATTTCATCCATTGAACCACCCCTGCATCCCTACTTGATCATGGTGGATGATGTCTTTGATGTGTTCTTGGATAGGTTTGTAAATATTTACTGGAGTTTTTTGCATCATTATTCATAAGGGAAATTCATTTGTCTGAAATTTTCTTTCTTGGTTGAGTCTTTGTGTAGTTTAGGTATCAGGGTGACTGTGGCCTCATAGAATGAATATGACAGTGTTACTTCTGCTTTTATTCTGTAGAATTGTTTGAAGAGTATTGGTATTAGCTCTTCTTTGAAACTCTGGTATAATTCTGCACTAAAATCATCTGGCTCCGGGCTTTCTTTGATTGGGAGATTTTTAATAACTGCTTCTATTTCCTTAATGGTTATAGATTCAGATGGTTTACCTGATCTTGATTTAGCATTGAATTGGTATATGTCTAGAAAATCATCCATTTCATTTAGAATTTCTAATTTTGTGGAGTAAAGACTTCTAAAATAAGACCTAATGATTATTTGAATTTCCTCAGTGTCCATTGCTATGTCTCACATTTCATTTCTGATTTTGTTAATTTGGTACTGTTTCTCTCTCTGCCTTTTAGTTAGTTTTGTCAAGAGTTTGCGTTGTTGATTTTCTTAAAGAACGAAGACTTGTTTTTAATGTTCTACCATTTAAATGCCCAGCATGCCTGGTCCTGCTTTTACTCTATCTCACAAGTATTGATCTTCAGAATATAATAATACCAGACAAAAGTTAGAAATATTAATGTTCCACTGATATCCCAAGGACAATTTTTTAAAAGGCTGTTTTTAGCTTTCTCAACATGTAGCAAAGGAGAGCATAAAAATAGCAATCAGGTTTTACTTGGGTATTATTGTCTTGATTTGTATTAGTCTTCTGATCTTTTACCTATCAGGGTTTAGTAACAGTCACACAAATATAAACCTAGTGGTAATGAGCAGAGATTTGTCATATTGTTATTATGAAAATCATTTTGACTTCATGGACTCAAAAGAATTGGCCAAATGAATTAGAAATTAATAAGGAGCATTGTGTGGCCTCTGAAACAACATGTACAAAGTAGTTCAGATTATTTTCACACACCAGTATCTCAGTTTTTAAATGACACTGCCTGAGATTATTAGAACACAAATTTCCATGCAGTTGATAGGAAAGCAGTTAATCCAAGTCTCTTCACGTGTTTTGTAACAGCATTAAAATGACCCATTAAAAACTCACATGCGCAATCACTAAAATAGGGAAGAATTCCAGCGCTCATCAACTTTAAGTGAATACAAAATAAATAAAAAGTAACAATACACAGATAAAACACTGATATGTGCTACAATGTGAAAGAGCCTCAGAAACATTAGGCTACAACATGCAAGAAGTCAATCGCAAAAGGCTGCATATTTCTGGTTAGAAAATATTGAGAACAGGCAAAATCCTGTTGGGGTAGAAAGTAGGATAGTGGTTGCATAGCGTAGTAGGACTACTGAGCATAGCAGGGTGCAATGGTTTTCATGAGAGTGACAGGAGAAAACTTAAGCTCTATTAATGTTATACTTTAAAAGGATGAATTTCATGCTATGGGAACTCTGTGCTACTAAAGCTGTTGTGATGCTACGTTGGCAAAGACTTGATAATGGGACCTTTAAATAGGATTGGTGAGTATGTAAACTAGCGCAGCCATTATGAAAAATCAGTATAGATATTCCTCAAAAACCTAGAAATAGAAATGCCATGTAACTCCCTCATGAGTTACAATCTGAAGGAATCTCAGGCAGCATAAAATAGAGATCCCTGTATGACCTTCCTCACAGCACAATTCACAATAAACCCACCATGGAGTCAGCATAGGAGCCCACTGATGGCTGCACAGAAGAGAAAATATGATGTGTGTAATGGTACATTCTTCAGCCATTAAGCAAGAATGAAACCAAAGTAATTATTCCAGAATATGGGTGGAAGTAAAGATTATCCTGTTAAGCAATGTAGCTAGTATTAGAATGGGGGAGACGGCTCAGTCAGTAAAATGCCTGCATAATGGATCTGAGTTAAATCCCAGAACACACATAAAAAGCAAGGTACACACTTGCAAATCTAAGGCAACAGAAAGAGATCTGGGAGGATCCATGTAGCTTACTGGCCAGCCTGTGTAGCTGAGTTGTGGATTCAGTGAGTGCCTTGGTCTAAAAATAAGAATTTTTAAAAAGATGGACAAGAATAGAATATACTCAGTATCAACCTTCCATAAACACACACACACACACACACACACACACACACACACACACACACACAACTAGCCAGTCATAGACACATAACATTTCTTGCATATATAGAATTTAAGAAATGAAAGCAAAATTAACAAAAGCACAAAATCATTAATGTATAATGTAGAAGGGGGGCTAAAGAGATTAGTAGGGGCCCAGAAACGAGATAAATGCAAGTGTCACACGTAAGTGATAGGAGGGTAAGTAACAACAAAATATCTTACACATGTGCATGGAAAGGCCTAATGAAGTTCACTATTACTAATTTTAAAAACCTGTTTAAAATAATAATTTTGTTTCTGTGGACTCCTCAGGATAGATTGGAAACTCCATTTCCACATGATCTTTTAAACTGTTTACCTTTATAAACACAGGAGGTTAGAGGATCAACAGATTTTTCAGAAAACAAAATTTTCTGAATCACTGAAATTATAAAATTTCCTGTAATAATAGCCATGACTCACTCACTATTAACAATTGTTAAAACAATCCCGGAGTTGTCTATGTATTTTATATGTGAGTCTTGTTAACACTCTGGGTTGGATCACTACACTTGTACAGAGAAGGGAATGAGACTCTCTTCATTTCCTTAGATGGTCCAGGAACTCTTCCTATTGTTTAGAAATTCTGCCTGAAAATAACTATGACCTGACGGACCTTTACTTCCTGGGAAAGAAGAATTACCTTTTAAAGTGTAGTATAGTCCTTTCCAGAAAAATAGAATGTATGTTTTCAATTCTCAAGTTTTGAGATTCCTAATAGAAGAGAGTTAGGCAGAACACATGATCGAAGAGGCCGATTCCATCTAAGAGTGGACTGTCTGCAAAGATGGATTGGTAACATAAAGAGCTAATAACACCAAGGATTTTCATTGCTAGGTTATCTCTTGTACATTAATTATACAGCAGAGCCTGCTTTAATGGATATACTTTCTGTGAGGATGCTTTGTTTGAGAAAAGCTTCCCCTCTTTGCTCTGCACTTGAATGTGGAGATACAATCTGAGAACTATCAGAGAGGTTAGGTATGTAAAGCCAAGATTGCACCATTGGTAATGTAAGCTTATTCTTCTACATAACCAATGGGTCAGCATAATGGAAGAGGCTGTGTCCCTATGAGGGATTCAGTCGGTCTCATCACCCTATGCCTAGGCTACTCTGTGGTTTTATCAAATATTCATGACAACAGCTTGTAACATAGAAAAAATGTAATTACTCTTATGTGTGCTTCTACTATATAAGATAATATTGCCTTAGTGTCTTACTATATATAAATCTACTTTTAATATCATTCATAAATTATTTTGGCCTGCTATATAAAAATGACTGGAATCCTTTATGCATCTCTATAACTCACTGATGATAACACTCTCCAAACAATTAAGTAAATTAATACACATTACTTTTATTTCTATTCACGTCTCATCTGACACCAGGACTACTACCTGTATTTGGCTTTGCTTGTCCTTGCATTTTGCACAGAATACCGATGGGCTGCTTTTACTCTTTCGTAAATTATGCATTGCCCTGAAATCTAGGTGGGAGGATATGATGTTATGTATTGATTATTGAGTAACACCATCCTGTCTGGTTTATTATTCACATTGCAGTATATAGTATAATTCTTCTAGCCAAGAATGTCAAATACTTTCTTTTGTATTTGTTCAAAATAATTGAAAACAAAATCTAGTTATTTTTTGTTTACTTGTGTTATTCTATTTTGTCTACAGCTTTTCTAAATCCAGTTCTTATTTATATATCTTCGTGGTTTGTTTGTTTGTTTGTATGGTTTTTTTTTTTAGTGACCTAGCCTGGGCCATTTTTCACAGTATTTCTAGTTGCCACATGAATTTCTCCCAATCACAGGCTTTGGTGCCCTCCTGCCCACTTGTACATCCCCAGAGAGGCTTATAAATATAAAATGTCCATTGTGTATTCTTTGCGGTCTTTGCTCTCACACCATTTTACTTCAGTTTGCTCTTGTTAAAAAACAAAAAAACAAACAAAAAACATTGCCATAGTTTTCTTTGGAGGTTGACTTGGCTTGTCTTCTGGTCTTGTTTAGCTCTTCATCACCTCTAGTTAGCTTTTATTCCTCCTTTAAATATCAAACAAGGTGTCATATTTTGCTATGAAGACCAGCAGTCGTCAGCAGAGTTGATGCATATGTCCAATAGATCCTGTACAATTCATTTGTGGTTTAATTCACTGCATATATGCATGCACACTCTATTAAGATCAGCCAACTAACAGGTGTGATTCTCTCACAGAAGCATGATGGCCACTTCACCGTCATCCAGTTGGTCGGCATGTTGCGGGGCATCGCGTCAGGCATGAAGTATCTTTCTGATATGGGATATGTTCATCGAGATCTAGCAGCTAGGAACATACTGGTGAACAGCAACTTAGTATGCAAAGTCTCTGATTTTGGTCTCTCCCGTGTGCTGGAAGACGATCCAGAAGCAGCTTACACAACAACGGTAAGTTTCGGCGCCCTGTTCCGTCACCGTGTTTACTTTTTCTTGTTTAACACTAGTAGAATAATTGTTCCTGGTTCCTCGATCTCATATCCTCACTTTTTATTTTTCTAACTAATACGTTACTCGGCTAAAAGGATTTTCTATAATTGAAGGCTCAGAGGGTCATTGTTGCTGCTGCTGTTCTTAAATAAATAACCACACACTTCTATGATTTCGTCTTTGGGCTTCTGACATGTTGGAACTCTATGATCCCATGGAGATGTGCGGCATGACTTCCTTCAGATTAAACCTGCCCATGCCTGAGGTACTTTAGCTTTCAATAAGTATTCTTCTTGAAATATACTTCTTTATAGGTCAACAGCATTGCCTTTAATACTTCAAGGAGCCAGTGGTTCAGAAATATCTTCTTTTTAGGTGTCATTGGGTGGTCTATACACATTTATAAATGAATGACATAAGTTTCTTTGAAGACATATAAAGACTCTCTAACTCTCTAAAGCATTTTCCAAATAATACTTGGTGGGGGGAGGGGGGAGCCGGGATAAAAGGCTAAAGCTTTAAATCTAAAGTATCATCTTAAATTATATGATGGAAAATTCACCATGAATATCTTAAATATTTATGAATTCTCCAAGTCAATTCATTGTATTCATCTCCTTGGATATTGTTTTGAAGAACTGAGTCTTAACATCTCTACTGAAGTATAGTATACCTGTTAAGTTTTAGCTGTTACTGTCATTATTTGTTTATTAAAATTCTGGTCAGTGATTCATTTGAGATTTAAAACAGCTTCAATGAAAAAACAAGCTGAACAAACTATTCACATCATATTTATTCTTTTCCCCTTTTTAACCATGCTAATAATTTTTAAATGGCATCCCACTAATTAATTTATCATTGTTTTATTTTCTATTAAATATTTTGAAGTTTCACTGCATTCAATAAGCCTTAAGGTAGATGGAAGTTTGACACTATTGATAAAATATTTTATGTCCTTATTAGTATTTTCTTTATTGGAGTCTCCTATGATAATTTGTCAACATTTTCACAATTTCAATATAAAATAAGGTTCTGTGGAAAATAAATTAATCTCCAAGTCTGATATATAAGGTAGAAGTAGTCATTGATCGTTTAATTTAACCAAAAACTTTATGAAAATAAAAATCTATAGGACCTTAAAATACATTAGTCATTTTAGTGAAAAATTGATATCTCAAACTCCATCGTCTATTTGAAAAATATCATAATTATTTTCACTTTTCTAAAAACATTTTCTTTCTTCATCTTATAAACCCCATTAACTTATACCAATTATTAGGATTAAGAAAAATGCAGCCCTGATACTTTACATTTGTATACAATATTAATTGTAATATTTTAAAATTTTTTACACATACAATCTATGAAAAATACAACAAGAAAATAATTAATGAGCCCTTTGAACATATACATATATACTAATGTATATATGTTCAGTTTGATCAGCTTTAACATCAAAACTCTGAGTATATTCTGTTAAATAGCAAACAGAGTTCAAAAGTTTAAAACAGAGTTGCTTTAGATCCGTGGTTCTTAACCTGGATGTCATGCCTCCTGTGGGGGATGAATGACCCTTTCACAGGGGTTGCCTAAAACCATCAGGAAACAGATATTTACATTGTAATTCATAGCAGTAGCAAATTACAGTTATGAAGTAGCATAGAAGATAACTTTATTGTTGGGCATCACCACAACATGAGTAACAGTTTAAAGTGTCGCAGTATTAGGAAGGCTGAACACCACTGCTTTAGGTCTAGATCATATTTTAGAATTAAACATAAAATTAAGAAGAAAATATATTAGAATCCAGTGACAACTATCAAGCCATAGGTTGCCTTAAGAAATGTTTCTGAATTTAAAAGTTATCACTGAAACCAAAATAATATAATAGAGTGGTTTTTTTTGTTTTTTTTTTTACCAATCTCTAGATTACCTTATTACTCAAGGTAGTCAGTCTGATCAATATAATGAGTTACAGGCCAGGTAGGGTACATAGTAACACTGTAACAGAAAAGAAATGAAGGAAGGAAGGAACAAAGGAAGGAACAAAGGAAGGAACGAAGGAAGGAGAAGTAAAGGAGGAAAGAAGAAAGGAAAGAAACAAAGACCACTGCACATATGTAGCAGATGTGCAGCCTGGTCTTCATGTGGGTCCTGAACAACTGGAATGGGAGCTATCCCAAAAGCTGTTACCTGTATGTGAGATATGTTCTTCTAGCTGAGCTGCATTGTCTGGCCTCAGTGGGAAAGGATGTGCCTAGACCCACAGAGACTTGATGTGCCATGGTGGGTGGATATCCAGGCCCCTCCTGCTCAAAGGAGAAGGGGAGGGGGGATGGGAAAGGATTGTGAAAGGGAGTGATGGGATGGATGGGGACAGGGGCCGTTAGCGAGATGTAAAGAGAATAAGTAAAAAATAAGTAATTATTTTTGAAAAAAAAAAAAAAGATGGGGAGGGAGGAAAGAAAGAGAAAGAGAGAAAGAAAGAGGGAGGAGGGAATGAGGGAGGGAGGGAGGAAGGAAAAATGCCATTAATTGAATAGTTGCTTTTATAATGAACATCAATATTCAACCCTGAAATAACAAAACCATTTCTTTCAAAGACTTCCTTAAGATCAGACTGTCTTGTGCGTCCCAACACTTTGATATATTCACTGTTGTTATAGAAGTCTGAACAAGAAATATGGTGATAACAAGGATAAGTAGCCTAAACAAGGTCTTATTTAAAAGGGCAAAGATTGTATCATGACATATAAAATAAATTAGACTTTTGAATGAAAGACATTACCCATGAAGAAAGAAAGGGGAAAAAATATAGAAATATAGGTATGTGAACAGGCAGGTGGGCAGAAATGTGGACAGTTTGAAACTGAGTCCAGAAGTAATAAGTCCAAGTTCGTCAGGAATAATTTTCAAGGTTCTTGAATGGCACTGCAAGAAAGGTGAACATTTTTCTATAGCAATTAAGAAACAGCCGCTGATTGACATGTAAATGAATCTTTTATTCCCGTCGGAGGCTTACTGCCTTTGTCTGCTAACCTGGAAACTTCTAGCCTCTGTACACTCTAATCTAGGACTAGAATGTTCTCAGCCTCTGAGACTTACTGCTGAATAAGCTCACCTTTGCTACTTCATTCTGAACTCTGACAGGCTGGTTCAACTCAACTCTTCTAGCTCAAACTCCTCTCCAAGATGATTGATTCAATCTGTCTTCTCTCAGTTTCTCACTGAATTGTTCTACTTGGCCTCAAACTAACTCTGGCAATTTGTTCTAATCTTCTGGCTCTTTCTTATGCTCTGGATTCAACTGCCTCTGCTGACCTTTACTGAACTACATGAACTCATGAACGAACTCCAGTGCACTGCATTGCACTCAATGTAATGACTCCTAGCTGACTGACCCAACTCCATGACACTGAACTTAACTGACTGAACAGAACTGAAGTCCTCTCTCTTCCTGCACTGCTATTAAATAGCTTTATGTGCTGTTCTGTGAAAATTTTGCATATCAGATCTTGTCAAAGCTTTCTCTGAATGGCTGCTTTGTCGGTCCCTCAATTAGACATCATTGTTTGGGATTAAAGATGTGTACAAAGGTTGTCTCTATATTCCAGCCAGACCATACTGTAATCCAGAGCAGCCACAGTATTGGATTAAAATGTGTCTACGTTGGCACAAATACAAGAACAAAAAATGTCCATTCATATCATAGAAGATGTTGCTAACAACAACAAATAAATGAAGGGCAGAATAAGGAAAAGAGGAATTAGTAGTAAAATTTCCAGGTAGGCATTATTGCTACAGACCCAAGAGCTCATACAGGCTTAACTAGAGTAATGCAGCTAGAGTAAAGAAGAAAGAAAAGGATTGAAATCGTTATGACCATATAATATTCATGATTCAATAATTAATCAGGCATAAATTATATAGAAAAGGAGGAATTAAAGAAGGCATTATTATAAGTAGATTTAACAGCTAGTTGTTCAGAGACACTATTAATCATGACATAGAATCCCCATTAAAGATGCCCTAGATACAAGTATTAGATCACAAGTAAAATCATCACAAAGAAAATCATAGCTACTCTATCTCAGAGTCATTCAGATGACAGCAATCATCATTGTTGTGTTGAAACTTACATAAAACTTTTTTACTTTATGGACATGTACTTAGCCCCAAAATCATTTTTATTGTTCAGTTAAAAGGGATGGTATAGCTAGAAGATGTTATTGCTTGTGAAGCTATACTACAATTCATTGAAATAAATTCATTGAAATTAAGTTAAAAATGTGAATTTTAATGGTACTTTTTACTAAACCGTATAAATATAACATTTAAAATCAAGCTCCTTTCTTCAGTTATTAAAAAAAGTTTGAATCTACTTTTTAAAGTTAATCAGTGTATAGCATTCTTGGATTACAACTTTACTATAAATTCTTTTCTTTTTATATGAAGATAGTTTCTATTGTCTAATTATTTGTAATAGTTTTATCATGTTCATAAGAAGGGGATTGGAACAAAAACAGATCTGTGAAATACTTAAAAACAGGAAAACAGTGGGTAAAATCTGTGTTTGGTTTTGATTTAATTTTCTTTCTACCTGTACACTACACCAAATCTACCTTTTTAAATCAAAATAAAGGCCAATAAATAAGTATTTTTCACTAATGTATCTTTTACTTAAAACAAAACACATATTACAACAAAAAGCAAAGAGAATTCACTAAATACAGCATAGGCCCAGGGGACCCAGTGCTTACCATGGCACTGAACTGATGCACAGGCAGCCATAAGTAGAATGGGTATGTGATCCAGCATGGTTAGGCCAGAAGGAAATGTGAGCAATAAATGAGTCCTTTATATTTAAAATACATATACCTATAATATATGACAGTATTTCTACATTATGAAATTCCATAAAGTAGGTTAAGGGATGAGGTTTACAATTAAATATAACTAGAAATTCTCATGCACTTGAATGTTCATTGATCCTGATTTAGGTCTAAAGCCTATTCTTTTAATCTGTACCCAATACCATTCATTATGGAGCTACCACATTGGTACACTGTTCTTTAATGGATCAATTGTGGAGTGGGTTCTGATTACCTCTCATGAGAAAATACTCCCACTCTGTAGAAAATAGCAAAGCTTGTTATACTACATCAGCCTCCAAAAATGAAAGTATGCATATTACTTATACCCTATGATTCCTGAACTATATACAAGTCTAACGTACATTGACTACCTAATTGTCTTCAGTCAGCAACACAAGGTATGCACACATATGATAGGAAGCAGCTTCAAGGTTGACAGATAGGCAGCAGAGCACATAAGTTCTAGATTCACTGTGTGGGATCTTGAAAGCCACCCAGGGTGGATGGAGTCTTAACCAGTCAAGACCTCCTTTATATTGCCAATGAGAAACACTGAATTGTAGGCAAGTCCATGGTGCATACCTCCAAACAGCCTGGCTTAGTGGCCAAAGCTTGCAAAGACTTTCTGCATCCAAAGAAGAAACTGGCTCCCCGAGAATTCTTCCCCAGCTCTAGATGTTGCATAACCTAGAAGGTGTAGGCTGGCTTCTGTTGTTTGAAACAATCCCCCTCTTGGGGTATTTACATTCCCAGAATGTTCTATTGTGATTCTTCAGAACTAAAATCAAGAAGAGGTGACTCAGTGGTTGCAATACCCTCCAATAAACTATCTGTTCTAACGAAAACTGTAGGTGAGAACAGATGCATAGCTGTATGGAGACAGAACCAAGAATAACCAACTGCAGCATATAATAGAACTCATATCTCTGCAGACAAGAAGAGAGGACAATGGAGTTTAAAAGGAACTGCAGCAATAGCAGATGCTTCTAGTAAAGCACTTAAACCCTGAACTAAAATACATCAAGCCTCTTCTAAGGGACCTTGGGACCTGCTAATGACAGTGACACCAAGAAATGTAGGATGCAGGCCAAAGATAGAAGAAAAAAAGTGACACAAAAATAGGGTCTTGACAATGAGAAAGGCCTTACTTTTCTGTGCCAATTCTGTGAAAAACATATCAGATTCTCAGAACAGTAGAGACTATGACCCTTACCCAAAAATACAAATGGAGTTATCATTTTTAATTAAGTTAATTTATACAGAAGTTATTGACTCTTTGGATGTTTTGATATTTGTTTTGTTTTGTTTTGTTTTGTTTTGTTTTGTTTTTCACATTCAGTAAAGAGACTCCTGTCTGGCAAAAATTTAAGTGCTGAAAAATTTCTTCCATTTCGAAATCTGACACATATTCACATGGACAACTGCTTTATAACCAGTCCAAATAAGGTACCCTAGCTCATTTAAATATTGCTAGGCAACTGCTTCTTATACTTATATTGAAAATGCTAAGCCTCTTTGCTTTCAGTTATGGAAATGAGGTCCTATTTACCTTAAAAAGAACATTAAAACATATATTTTGGCTCACACTCACATGATGTAAGAGATAATTTTTATTTCAATATAATGGTAGTGTTATTTTTAATTATAATGATTTCTGTTATATTTAAAAGATTAAAGCAAAGTACAGGAATCATTATATGATGCCTGACAAAATTCAGTGGCTTTTATTACTACTTTTCATGTTACCTGTGGAAAATTTTTGTTTATTTTTCATCAACAACAGTAATAGCATATCAGTACTTTTCTTATTAGAATACAGAGTATAGTAATTGATAACATAATCTGGATACTTAGATTTCTGTTAACATCTTAGTTTTGCTAAATTTGACTTCATGTGCTCTCTTTCCATATTCTGTAAGAAAAGCAATATGAGAAATGTTAAGTCTACAATCTAAGAAGGTACCCAACATGTAGATTATTACAGCTAATAATGTAAGACATTGGAAGGGGCCTATGGACATTGACATACTGACATTAATTGAGAGCTCAACTCCATACCTAATTCAAGTGTTTATGAATTGTCTTGACTTATACTGATTTTTAAATCTTGAAATTACCTTTTTCAAGAAAAAGTGTGCTTAATGAAAGGATAAATTTACAATATTCTGTTAGCTGAGCATGATGACATAAAGAAAGGTGCCAAAAATAGCAATATTATCTGAAAGCTATTGATAGAGATTAGAATAACTTCTTGCTCATAAGCAGGTGATGACAATATATACATTGGAAAATGAAAAGCAACAAAATCCAGGCTTGAAGAATCAGATCTGCCTTGAAGGAAGGCACTTACAGTTAGGGAAAAAGAATAAAATGATGTTTAACACAAAGAATAGAATGATGTTTAACACACTCACAAAGACAGTTCTTACTCAACGATCCTAGATAGCTGTCAATCAAAAGAAGTTAACTCCCAGGACATTGTAATTAACTGAGGAGAAAAAGAAATCATATGTGTCAATAGAGGTTTCCTAAACTGAAAGGAAACAAAGTATTCTTGAACTAAGAGAGAGAGAGAGAGAGAGAGAGAGAGAGAGAGAGAGAGAGAGAGAGAAAGAGAGAGAGAATTTAATAGGCTAATATATAAAAAGAAAATCTGAGTATTTGAGTTCTTATTGGTTTTTTGCAATGTGCTATTTTGGTCACATAGAAATTCTAATGACATAAGTCATTTTAAATATATATGATATATGTATCATATATGCATATATACATATATGTATATATATATGTCTTCTAAGACTCATAAAGTTTCACCAATATAATTGCCTAGACATGAGCTTAACAACAACAATAGACATGCTAAAATAAATAGGAGAAAACCATGATGCCTAAATTCTACAGAACTTATGAAGCTACAAATAACTGAGTAAAGCTGAGAATATGAGAAATAGTCTTCATCAGGAAAGAGTATACCAAGTGCTCATCTTGAAAACATACATGAGTAACATTGTATAGACTGAGAAGGTTATATTTAGTAACATATGTGTGTGTATACATTATATATATATATATATATATATATATATATATATATATATATATATATATATTGCATGTAATAACAATGAAAAAGAGGCTTTTAGTTTGAAAGCGCTAGGAAGGTGTGATGACTATTGTTGGTTGTGAACTTGACTATATCTAGAATGAACTACAATGAAGAAGTAGAGGGCATACTTGTGATCTCAATTTTGAGGCAGGAAGACAACATGTCTTCGATCTGGATCCTGAAGGTGGAAGTCACAGGCTTTTGATTTGGATCTTGAGATATGAAGATACACCTTCTGCTGGAAGCAATGGATGACAGTGGATGAAGCAAGGGTCCATTTTTTTTTTTTTTGCCTGCTTGCACTTGCCTTTGCTAGTACATCCATATTCCATCACTGGCATGGGATCCTACTTCTTCAGAATCCCAACAGATACAGAAGACCAGCTGAGGTTTCTAGACTTGTGGACTGCATAGCTACTATATTCTTGGACTTTCTATTCACAGCTTGCTATTGCTGGATTAGCTAGACTGCAGCCTGTAAGGCATTCCAATAAGTTCCATGTGTGCATGCATGTGTGTGTGTGTGTGTGCGTGTGCGTGTGTGTGTGTGTGTAATATATGGAATATAGATAGATGACAGATAGATAGATAGATAGATAGATAGATAGATAGATAGATAGATGGATAGATAGATTCATTCCATAAGTTCTGTAACTCTAGAGAACCCTGACTAATATAAAAAATATATGAAAGGGTTTTGAGGGAAGGAAAAGAAGGAGAAATTCATGTAATTATATTATAATCTCAAAAATAAAAGAACTAGATTTTAAAATTATATTTCTAGAAACTAATGGGTTCCACACATTGTATCATAATACCAAGAAAAAAACTTATAATATAAATAAAAGGACAACAAAGCTCTATAGCAGCCACAAAGAATATGTCTAAGTGCAGAGGCAGAGGCATCCCCTGTGGTGAGCGCCATGTGTACTAGGCTAGATCTCAGACTGAGAGAAGCAAAACCTTAATGGTGACTCTCCTGAGAGTCAGTGGAAAAGGGTGTGACCTTTTAGAATACAGCACTTGGGTTACTCAACAGTGGCAAATCTTAAGCAAGATAAAAGCAGAGGCTAATACATTTCCAATGAAATGGTCATCTAAAAAGTCACCCCCTGGTGGGGTGCAAGTCAGTGGTAAAGCATTTGCATAGCCTCTGCAGAGCCCTGGAGTCAATCCCAATGAAAACAAATTAACAGCATACAAGAAAATAGTCACTTCTTAAAGATCTCTCATCTCTGAGAATTAGGAAACAATAGTTTAATAGCTCCAGTGCTCTTTGTGGGAAGGGAATAAAACAATTTAATAATAATCACTCACAGGGAAGGAAATGATATAGACTATAAGACTAGCTTTTCAGGTTAGATAGGACAATCTAAGTCAGGATAGACAGGATAATCAATCTAAGGCAGGGGTAATCTTAAGAAGGTAAACAGTGCTAAGGAGAGTATTTCATTCTTTCATTTATGAAGAGTAAGCACGAGGCCAGCCTGGTCTACAGAATGAGTTCCAGGACAGCCAGGGTTACACAGAGAAACCCTGTCTCAAAAAAACCAAACAAACAAACAAACAACCAAAAAAACCCACCACCAACCGAAGAATACACATGGAGGGACCCATGGTTCAGACCACATATGTGGCAGAGGAGGGCCTTGTTGGCCATCAGGGGGAGAAGAGGCCCTTGTGCTGAGGGTGTTAGAGGCCCCAATATAGGGGAATGCCAGGGTGGGAAGACAGGAGTGGGTGGGGGAATACCCTCAGTTAGAGGCGGGGGGGGGGGGCAGGGGATAGGGGGTTTCCAAAGTGGAGACCTGGAAAGGGAAAACATTTGAAATGTAAATAAAGTATCAAAAAATTAAAATTAAAAAAAAAGAAGAGTAAGCACTACAAGAAAAATATTCTTGGTGTAATCCTATCTATTCAATGTGTGTTTTAAAAAACACTCTAAGGCCTCAGAACTGGAAGACATTCTTTAAAAAGAAGACTGTGTTAAGAACCCATCTTTCTATTCAGCATATGCATAGTTAGTTTACTTTGTTCTTTTTATTTTTGTTTTTGTTGTAAGGTATTTTGGCACTTCAGATTCGTGTACAACCCTGGAAGATACGAGATTTATTTATTCTTGACTTTTTACCTTTATTTATCATTTGTTTGTTTGTTAATGTACAGGGTCAGAGGATAAGACTCAAAATACCCTTAATTGCAAAGCCATCTCTCCAAACCCTCTTCTTGACAAGTCTTAAAATCTGTCCAGTATGTATACTGGTTTACTATAGTGACTACTTAATTATTGTGAATAAGAAAGCCATGAAGAAACAGGTGGGAAGTATTGAAAATATTAGCATATTATCCTCAAAAAAACCACCATTATTTCTCTGTTGTTACTGTTAACCCCCACCCACTACTGGGTAAACCAGGAAGAACCCTAAATAAAGTGTAACAAAATGAAAAGTCTGCAATACAAAGAAGACAATGGAACCACTAATGAAGCATTAATAAGGATGGATTAGGATATTCACAGCAAAGAAGAAGATACTATTTTTCAAAATCTCTGAAAATTTATACTAAAATACTTTGAGCACAACATGGATAATCTAAGACAGATACAATGCAAAATCACAGAATGTATATTTTAAGAAAAAGGCAGCCAGTGCTTCTTTTCAAATTTTTTGAAATTAAAACACAATTACATAATTTCCTTCCTTTTCTTTCCTGTCCTTCCTCTAACACTTCCCATGAATCCCTTTCTCTCTCATAAAATCATAGCCTCTACTTGTTTGTTATTGCATATACATAGTAATACTATGTATATTACATATACATAGTAATAACAGTCTATATTCCTAAATATATAAATACAATATGCTCAGTGTGTATAACTGATGTTGGGCCCTGACATCACACATATGAATATTTTTTTCATATATATATTGATATATATTCATATATATATAATTTCACTATGCATAATGTCAATAATGAATGTATATAGATGCAGATCACAGAATTTTATATATTTATTTAATTGTTTTGGTACATATTATATGAATATGTTTTCAGGGTTAAACCCTAAACATCCATTACTTCTAACCCTGATGCTAATCATGAAGGATGTTATCTGAACTTTTAAAAGGGGCAATACAGCAATACAAAGCACCCTGAAGAACTAAAAGACATTATACAGAGTGAAATAATTCAGACACAGAAAAAAATATACAGCTTATCTCACATATATATAGAACCGAAATTATTCCATACCACAGAAGTAGAGAGTAGAACAGTTGTCAGAGACTGTGTGGAGAAGAAATGGAACATGTTGGCCAGAGACTATCAAATTTTAATTGATCAAGGAAAGATCTGTGATAGGAATAATACTGTACTTTATAGTGACATTTAATATGAGGGTTGAATTATTTCTTCTGAGAGGAAAGAAAAGAGGGAGAGAAATCCTGTCATTATAGCGATCATTACATGTACATGAATTCACTATATATGAAAGCATTATTCATATATACATATATAATTTTTTCCATTTTAATTCATTAGGCTTGCAGAAAGAAGAGTTTCTCAGAATTTGGGAACAAGACAGGTATTATATGATCAGGTTCTTGAATCATTACAACCTGATAGCTTGTAAAATGAATGGATAGTAAGTGTTCACTGGGTTCCAGACACTGTCCTACAGATTTTCCAAACAAGTTAGTCTCTTAGACTTTGCGGTTTTGAGTATGTTGTAATAAATATGTCTTTAAATTAAAAAAAATAATTTTATGCAATTATAAGTATAAAATAATAATAATCAGTAAATATCTTGGAAGACATGGCCAGAAAATACTTCTTTAATTGAAACAAGACCTGAAAATTAGGAAGGGGGCAGCCAAGAAAATATCTGAAGCCAGAATGTTCTAATGCAAAGAAAGAAAAAATATAAATCTTCAGGTGGGAACGAGCGTGGCATGTTTGCAACTAGGACTCAGGCCAGAATGGCTAATGCACAGAAGTGACAAGAAGGGTCCCCCAGGAATTCAATGTCAGGGAAAGGAGTGGGAATTTTACTCCAACTACAGGCAAAACCACTGAAAATGTGACAGAAAAGATGACAGAACTGATGCTGTAAGAGCTCCCTGTGCCTGGCACGTTGAGAAGAATGTATAAAGGGACAAGGGAAGACACAGGGATGATGCCTGATTCAGAACTGGTGCTTGGTGTAAATCGGGGTAAACCCGAAGATGAGAGAGAAGCGGGCAGCCTTGGGGAACAAAGCTCTGAGAAAAGAAAAAAGGCAGGCAGAATAGACACTATCCTGATCATTCGTGGTGTGTGTGTGTGTGTGTGTGTGTGTGTGTGTGTGTGTGTGTGTGTGTGTGTGTGTTGCTTTTATAGGTTAAGAAATTGAGAGTGAAAGAAATTTAGTGATATGCTCAACACGATTTCATATGGTTATTTCATAAAATCTAGAGTGCCCACAGCAGTATCTAAGACCCAGTAGGCACTTACTACACACATATTTCACAAGATCTCAGGAGATTCAAGAACATGGTCATATCATGCCTGTCTTGTTCCAAATTCTGAGAACCTTTCCCTTCTACAAGCTTAATGAATTAAAATTGAAAAAAATTATATATATATATATATATATATATATGAATAATGTTTTCATATGTGTCATCAAATAGTTTTAAGTAATAATATTAAAGGAAGTATTTGTCCAAGAATCAAATAATAATCCTCCAAATATTTCCCTTTTTTCAACTTTCAGAACTTCCCTGTGCAAATTCTTTCCTTTCATTGTCAAACTCACCTCTGTCTGTGACCTTGAGACCCTCACAGAACAGGACAGCAGCCATGAGAGCTTTGGAAGGTTTAGAAATGCAAAGAATCATTACTCGAGACATAGACAGAAAGATACAGATCACACAATTCTATATGTTTATTTAATCATTTTGCTTTGTTGAGGTTGTAGATTTTCCCACAGTGCATATTTTACTTTTATGCTAAATAAATGGAAATACTATACATCTTAATCATAGAGAAACAGCTCCTGATAGAGCTGCAAAACAATTTCTTCTGCTAGGTATCAGACAGTGACTAAGCAATATGTTAATGTGGCTTCTCTACCGACAAATCTGGCTGGAGATCATTTTGCTAGATAGTATTTTCTTTTGACTGAAAGACAAGATGATAAAGAAAATGAACATTACTATCTCACTGATTTTTTCGTGGTATTCTGGAACATAATTCCAAAAGGTGCCGGGTTCCTTCAGAGATTTACATTTAACGTCTGGTCTTTGTTGTCACCAATATAATTACCATCATAGTACTAACTTTTTTAGGCTGATAGCATGAGTCCAAGATGCAAGCTAAAAAAAGAATGACTGAGTCTTGAAAATCAAACATTACAAAACTTTATCAATAACCTTGTTAACAAGGAAGTACCCTTGCCCCTGGTGGACTCTGTTTCTCAGCTGGCTATCTGTTGATGAGCTTATGAAGGCCTTTTACTTATCAGGATTTTCCAGGTAACATATTGGCACATACCAAAGATATCAAGGCAAGAATTACCTTTATCTCCATAATCCTTAGGTTACATAATCAAGGTACTTCAGTATTCCCGTGTGGATGCTTTGCCATTATAATAAAGAAAACACTATAGACAAAATATAGTAAACAGAGAAGTATAAGCTTGGAGCTCTGATTTTTAATCTCAATTTGACCATAATTTAGTAAACAAAATGAATCACTCATTTAAAATCCTCGTGCTTCAGTGGCTGCATATGGAATGGAATTATTAAAACTGTCCAGTTGCCACAGAAACGCTGTAACAAGATAACGAGCTAAAGTTTGGCCACTGTTGAAACTGCCCACTTAAAAAATGCTTTGAATCATTTATAGTGCAGACTTCTCATTTTGGCCAAGATTCATCTTCATTCATCAGGCCCAAGAGAAGAGTAACAACATAACTATCAGAAATTTTGAGTTTTCAATAAACACCCAGGCGACTGTGATTCAATTTATCTGAGGACTTCATCTTGATTAGCTAGGCTAGCACAGTCTAGACCCACACCCAATTATTTCTTCCTGCAGCTTTGTGCATCAATAAAGACCACAGAAGTTACAAGCAGATAAAAGACTTGTCAATACAGTGGGGAGAGGAATAAAGAGGAAGGGGAAGGAGGGAAAAACAGAACACTAGAGTCTGCCTCATTCAATTTATAAGAACAAACCTCCAGCAAGCTAAAGGTCTTCTCTGGTACTGTTTAATATATGACATTCCATACAGCACAAATACTTTATTTTCAATTTCTGAGAGAAGGTTGATTCAAGCTTAGAATGTATTTCATAATAATGAAACCATTAGCCCCGATATTACATCTGTACATGGCAAATTTAGCATTCTCAAATCTAGATTCTTCTAAAGATTTTCCCACTCTCTCTTTAGAAAACCTGTGATACTTGTGCTCCTCCCTCAGCACTTATTAACAGTCTGTAAAATTCTATACAAATATTTCATGTCATAACTATAAACTGTAGGCAAATAGCAATACCTTTTTGCAGATAGCAAAAATTCCTAAAGTCGCCTCAGGACTGAGATTTTATCTCAGTTGTATTAAGGTAATTATGTGTATTTCAAATTATGTAATTGAACATTTAATATCTGTAAAACTAATGAGGTTTCACGATACTAGAAATGATCAGGTTTTGCTTGCACTTCAGAAGGTCTCGCTTTAGGAGCTGTGCTTATGGTCCCTTTATGAGAACTAGGAATGCTGAGGTGGAGGGATGCATAAAAGCTGATAAATCCCATCATGACGGTCCATAAACAGAAGCTATCAAAGGATCATAAGGCTCCCAATACTGCCATGGCTTCTTACTGCCCCTGAATGGGGCACTTTAAAACTTTTCTGGATACACATAGTTTGTTTTCTTAGTTGAAAATTACCAAAGATAAATGACACATACTTTATGAGAATTAATTAAAAAGTATTTTTCATGTGAATCTTCTTAAAGACTAAAATTCCTGAACCCTATTCTATATAGGAAAGAACAGAGCAAAGGACTCCATCTCTTAGTTTTTCAGTAAGACGTTTGTCAGATTTCAATTGAGATTCCAACAGCTGGCTCTGCATTGATTCAGTCAGTGTTTTCATCCATTAAAAAACAAATAAATGTTTAAATGGATATATAATCTTGGTGAAATGATCAAATGTAAAATTTCAGAAACAAATGAATTAAGTGAAGTGTACTTATTTAAAATGAGAAAGATGAAATACAGGAGAAATAGAAATTTGTATAAAAAAATAAAATAAAACGCATAGGCTTTTCAATGAGTTTTGTTTTTTGTCTTTTGTTTTGTTTGTTTTTGTTTGTTTGTTTGTTTGTTTGTTTGTTTGAGACAGGGTTTCTCTGTATAGCCCTGGCTGTCCTGGAACTCACTCTACAGACCAGGCTGGCCTTGAACTCAGAAATCCACCTGCCTCTGCCTCCCAAGCGCTGGGATTAAAGGTGTGCACCACCACTGCCCAGCTTCAATGAGTATTTTAAATGGCTAATTTTCTTTCCTAGGAAAGAAATAGTTTCGAGAATACTGAAAGCATTCCATTGGCCATGGTTTCTCAACCTGAGTTGAGACCCTTTTACAGGGGTCATGTATCAGATATCCTGTATATTAGGTATTTTCATTACAATTCATAACAGTAGCAAAATTACAGTTAAGAAGGAGCAATGAAAATAATTTTATGCCTGGAGTCAGCACAACATGAAGACTTGTATTAAAAAGCTGCAGCATTAAGATGGTTGAGAACCACTGCCATAGGCAGAAGGACCGCCATGATCCTAGGAGATGTGAGTCAGTGGACATGTCTACAGACTTGGGTACTTTAAATCCAATGTCACAAGTCACACTCTCATTGATACAGATAGGGGGAAGTGTGTAGAGAGTCCCACTGCTGGATTAAACCCTAATTATAGAGTCAATAATTCAACTTGAAGAAAATGTTAAATTACCACAGTGAATTTTCCATGTGTTGAAAAAAATTACCAGAGATTAAACAATGAAAATGCAAGCACTAATTTTAGGAGAAAGAGATATTTACACTTTCCCCCAAATTTTATGGTTATACCTCTCAATTAATTTATTGGATATGACAATATACAGATTAATTTTGTGTGTTTAATTTTTATTTTTTAATTTATTTCTATTTTATTTAGGGGGTATGCTGTGTTGTAGAAGAGGCATGTGGTCCATATACATGAATGTACAATGTTCTTATGTGAACGTGTCAAGGTCAGAGCAGGACTTGGATATCTTCCTCTGTTGCTGTATATCTTTTTTACTTGAGATAGGATCTATCTCCAAATGAGAAGCTGGTCAGTTTGGCTAGGCTGGCTGACCAAGAATACCTTGGGAGTCTGCCTGTTTCTGCACCCCAACACTCAGGTTACAGGCATGTGTAGCCATCCTTGGCTTTTTACAAGGATGCTGAGTATTCAGACGTGCCTCTTTACCCTCTGAGCCATCTTCCCTGTACTCGTTTGTTTGTGGCAGGTTTAACTAAGTACCCCTGAATGGCTAGAACTGGCATTATAAAACAAAGTGGCTTTGACTTTATGGCAATCCTCCTGCTTTTGCCTCCTCAGTACTGAGATTAGAGGTGTAGTCATTTTGTTTTGTTTATTGGTTGTTTGGTTGATTGGTTAGCTGGTTGGTTGGTTGATTAGTTGGTTGGTTGGTTTTTTGAGACAAGGTTTCTCTGTGTAGCCTTGGCTGTCCTGCAACTCGCTCTGTAGGCCTGGCTGGCCTCAAACTCAGATCTGTCTGCCTCTGCTTCCAAAGTTCTAGGATCAAAGGCGTGTGCCACCACTGCCTGGCTTATTTCTTATTTTGTTATCATAAGACAAATACCTAATAGAAATGCATATTTTCTATTGTATTTCAAGTCTAGTGTCTAGCTATGTTTTCATTTTTGTGAAATATTCTTTAAAATATGTTGACAGAATAATTATAATAATAGTCACATAGACTATTATTCCTTATACTTTGCTCGGCCTTTTATATTGTTCCCCTGATTTTTAAAAAAATCACAATATTCTTTACTAGCTTTCTAGCTTTCAATTTTAGGGATTAATCCAGGTCATATTCCAACAACATCAAATACATTAAAAAAAAAAAAAACTCATTACATTCCACAGCTCCCTAAATCATAATCTCCCTGCCATTCACACTGACAGGAGATGCAATGCAATGAAGCTGAACTTCACAACCTGAAAGGTGTTGGGACCAGATTGCAAAGCTTCTTGTCCCTTGCTGTGGCTTGAGTTTGCTTGTCTAGAACAAGGCAAATTTTTAAGAAGTGAAAATTGGTTCATTTCACAATAGATACAAGAATGAGAAAAACACCAAGAGGGACAATGTGACAGTCATATGCCCCATCCAAATAGCATCTTGTAAAATGGACTGAGCCTGATTTGTGTTGGCCATAGTGTCTTCCCTGTTGTAGAAAACAACCATGAGTTGATTACATTAATAGATGACGTTTATTGATTCTTTTCCAGTCTTGAAATCGTTTGGATGATAAAAGTTTTCCTAAAATGTGGAATGTAATTTACTATGCAAGAAGTTAACTACAGATGCCCTTAACACTAAAAAAATGAGATCTAGGTTCATAGATAAAGGACTTTTCCTTGCACAGAGCCCTGGGTTTGGTCCCAACATAAATAAATAAATGAGCAAATGAATAAATGAGTATCAATTATTAAATCCCAACTTCTTTTAAGTAAAAATCAGAAAAGCTGAAGCTAAGACAATGTTTTTATTTTTGTCTAATTGAATTCTTCCCATTTTCAATGAGTCTTCTCTCTGTCTTGTACATTAATCAATGTCTAATACATTTGCACAAAGCCCTTGTTAGGTGTGATCTTTTCCACTCTACTTCCTCCAATGAAGTATTAATTCCCTGTTGTATTTTACAATCCATAAATAACATCTCTCTCTGTATGGTAAGAGTGTACCTCCAATCTCCTTTTGTGTCTTCACACTGTACATCTCATTTTTCACATAAATCATGTGTAATGTTATCAAAAGAATTTCAGAACAAGAATCATTTAAATCAAGGTAACCCAGATCAGAAAGACAGATTCCTTGCTCTTTCTCATCTGTGGGTCCTAGTCTCTAACCATCAAGTGTATCTGGATGGAGTAAATGTAAGTAAAAGCAAGGGAATCCAAAATGGGCAACAAACTTTCCAGTCTGTTCTGGTTTTGAAGAGGTTGGGAGGACAAAAGAACAAATTAGAATACTTACCATATGTTAAGTATACAGAGAGCTGAGGAGGTAGTACAAGAATCATCCAAAATGAATTACATATTCTCCCTTACTCCCTATCAAATTTATGTCCCCTTCTTCTTCAATTATTACTATTTTACACACACATGAGTATGTATGTATGTATGTATGTATGTATATACATACAACTTGATGACTCATTGTAGTGTTGCTCATATGTATACATGTCTTTTTAATAATATTTTTACTCTGTGAAAGTTTCATACATTAATATATTGATCGTACTCACCAACCACTACCTTCTTCCATCCTTCCCTAGTGCTCCCTTGATTATCTTCCAGAGAATTTTCTGACTTATTTTAGTTTGTTATATATAATTAGTTCCATATTTAATATATAATATATATAGTTATATCTAATCAGTTATGCACATATGCACATAGATATCTAGTCATTCACCAAGGAATAAGTAACCTGTCGAAAGCAATATCACAAAAGGAGAGCAACTCTCACTACTTCAGCAAACATCAACTTTCAGCTTTTCTGAAAGAGGCGTGGCCTTGGGAGCCCCTATCCCATTCAAAGAGCATTGTTTAATATATGGTTTAGACCTGTAGACTATCTATATTTCAAAGCAATCCTAAGCGCTGAGGGAGTAAAATGAATGATGAAGAAAGACAAACTAATCAACCCTCCATTATTTGGGGATTAAGCAATCAACCCATACATGTTTGCAAATATCTCCTGGCTAATGCTATTAGGGTGTTTTGATAAGCAATGATCTTACACATGACAACACAACAAAAGCAAAATGCTTGTGTTTAGTACAATAATCGAAGTAGTCAACAAGCAGAGAAGATAATAAATCTCTGTGAAGGTTGGGTTTTTCTTGGGTGAGGTGAACTTACGTGTCAGGTTTCAGCCCTGAGCTGTGGAATTCAGATGGAAGACATCCCAACACTGACTGTGAGGCTGTACCCTGGCTTGCTTCATCTATACAAATCAAAGATAAGCAGTCTCACATCCTTCAGCTGATTTTTATGGAAAATAATTCTATAGGGGATTAATACCATCTCTTAAATTACAAAATAGATAAATCTGGGAATGCTTACAGATACAGACGTTTGTGTCATACTCTTAATAGCCAGTCATATCCAGAGAGGAGCTAGAAAGGGAAAATGAGTGGATATGATCACATTTCATTGTATGTACTTTTGTAATTATCAAATAGTAACCTAATGGGGAAAACTGAACTACATACTCACTTTAGTATATGTCCACCAACAAGAAAACAGATAACACATGAGGTGTTATCGTGTACTGATTACACAGAAAAGGTTGACAGTGTACAGCCCAAATTCATCGTCTCTCTTCACAGTCTCTTAATATATATTTATTCCCACAGTTATCACCCAGAACCTTGTCCAGAGACTGTCCTGAAGGCTACCAACACCTACTCTGTCTATAGGCAGAGAATCTGGGAAGCAATTTGAAATTTACATCTAACTAAGCGCAGGCTTTGACCAGAGACTAGCAGAATCAGGGGTATAAAGATTCCAGCTGTGCCTCAAGACAACTCTGAGTGGAAATGCAGAAAGGAGAACACAGGGAATAACAGAGAGAAGTGAATGAGGAAGTCTGGGTTGGGATTCAATTGTATTAGAGATAGCTCAGGTGTGTGTGTACATATGTGTGTGTGTGTGTACATATGTGTGTGTGTGCATATGTGTGTGTATGTGTGTGTGCATATGTATGTGTATGTGTGTATATGTATTTGTATATGTATATACATGTGTGTGTGTGTGTGTGTGTGTGTGTGTGTGTGTGTGTGTGTGTGTGTGTGTGTGTGTGTGTGTGTGTGTGTGTATGTGTTCTGCAGACATGACTGCATGTATGTGTACAGATGTACTGATCCTACAGGCCCATGTGGAGCATAGAGGGTGGTATCTTCCTCAGTTATCTCTTCACCTTAATTTGGAGCAGGATCTCCATGCTATGCTCACTATTTTGGTTGGACTGGCTGACTGGTAAACCCCTGGAATCCACCAGGGGCAGGGTCCCAGTCAGCCATGTCCAGCTTTTATGTGGGTAGAGAATTTGTACCAGGCTGCCTATGTTTGTTCTCTGAATGAGCCTTGAATCTTCCTTCCCTTCATCCCTGGTCGGTATGCAGCTCTAACTAACAGACATTTCCACTCTCCCTGATTCTGTGTAACCAAGTGACTGAATGTTGTTTCTTATAAGACAAAACTCAACCAATAGAATTCTCTGCAAACTTGGAAAATAGGATTTATTTGGAGATAAAAATCTCTGTGTTGTTAGTTCCTTCCCGATGCTGGTTTGCTACGAGCACCTTACAAAGCACCACAACATGGGCAGCTTAACTAACAGGGCTGGTTGTCTCATAACTCTGATGGTAGGAGTCTGAGATCAGGTGTGGTTCATTCTAAGGGTTGTGAGGGATAATCTGCCCCTTGTCCTAGGCACTGTGGTTTGTTGACCATCTTTGTTGGGTTTTGACTGTAAAAGCATTACCTCTGTTTGTACCTTTCTATGCACAGGGTATTTTCCTGTGTGCATGTCTGTCAGTATTCCCCTCTTCATAAAGACTGGAGTAGGGTCACATCCTACTCTGATGTGAACTCATTTTAATTAATCAGATCTACAACCACCCTATTTCCTAGAAAAATCATATTCTGACATACTGGGCATAAGGTTTTCAATATGGAAATTGAAAAGAGACACCAATTAAAGACACAACAAGCCGTTATGTCTAATATTAAAGACAATAGCAGATTGTCTTTTCTTGATCTATAAACCCTCTTTAGTTTCTCTCTCTCTCTCTCTCTCTCTCTCTCTCTCTCTCTCTCTCTCTCTCTCTCTCTCAGGGGGATTGTATGTGGGTGTTTGTGTGAGCTTATTTCTGCATATGCATACTTTTATATGTTTGTGTAGATGTATGTTTCCCAATAAATATTCCTAGTACTCAATTTATATAACTTGAAGACCCTTGAAGTCATTTTCTAACATGAGTCATTTTGTTTTGTTTTATTTCGCATTAGCTCCTGTGTTATTGTCATGTGCAATATCCCAAGTACTTTTTCTCTATATTCTGACCTACCTCTTTTTATTAAACTGGAGGACATTATTTCCTACACGTTGGAGCCTTGGAATTCTATCATAATAGTTTCCCTAATGGGTTCTTCCGACTTACAAACACCAGGTTTATTTTGGCTTGCATATGAAGTTTGATTGCTTGCATTCATAATTGAGTTCCCCCTTTGATATATTAATCAGAACCATCATATTTCGAGATGATAATTAGTTGGCAAGCTGTGTCAAACATTTATGAAGTTATTTATAGATAGCATCCCCCTTCTTTCTGCATGGTAACATTGTTTGATAAATCAAAGAACTATAAAAGTGACAAATTTCACAGACGAAAATCTCTGACTCTTGCTGGAAGTGTGGCTTTCATAAATACCTACAGTGTCTGTAGGTTAATCACACTGCTGCTCCACAGTTTGACTCTTATATTTTTATATGACTTTACAGATATTATATATTCAAACATTTAAAGGTGTTGGGTTGCATATTTTAAGGTTATTTTATATATTACCTCAGAAGAGGCATTGCTAAAAATAAATAGACATAACATTTCTAGTTTTCCATTTACACTTTCTTTTGAACTATAGAAAAACAAATTTATCATGCAACACATTTGAAGAGTTTCAAATCTAAGCCCCTAAATATAAATATATGTATGGAAAGTAGTAACTGATACATCTCTTTTTCTGGACAGATTTACTGAAAGCATTGTTTTTAGTTAATCAAAAAAATTGAAAACCACCCAGCTAGAGCTTTCAAGTTTCATCATCATCGCTATTATCAAGTCAAGAGGTGCAGGCCAGAGGAAAAGCTAGAATTTTACCTCTACAATACCACCCATCTTCTATAAGACAGAGTTGTTCTTGGTTTTGTGTTCACCAATTAGTCTAGACAGGCTGGCAGCAAGCCCCAGGATCCTCCCATATCCACTTCGCCACTGCTTGGATTAAAGAAAGGCTGATTACCTGTGGTAATTTTTCCATGGGCTCTGGAAATTGAATTCAGGTCCTCATTCTTGCATAACAAGTACTATGCCAACTGATGTACTTCCCTGGTGCCCTGGTTACCTTTAAAATACTTTTCCCAGCAATTGGTAGAGGTGGGAGACAGAAACAGACAAAATAAGAGGGAAGGTTCCTTCTGTGGTGAGTAGCTTGGGAAAGTTCTCATGGAACAGAACAAATGAGGCATTGCAAAGCCTGTGGATCAATATTTTTAAAAAAGTCAAATTCATACTTTCTTGTGTTTCCTCTTTGTCATGGTACAAGCCACAGAAGCAATTATCCTCTTTAGAAGCCACCTATATTCAAGTCTGTTGATATTTAGAGATCGTCTTTGGACCAAACAAAGCAGGATATTAATTCTGTTTTGGAAGCTTATCCGTACTCTGAAACCATAATAACTCATGATAGGTTTTTTTGCTGTGTAAGTGAAGCCACCAGAACCTTTGAGGTACCTCATGTGTGCACATTCCTCAAACAAATAGCAAATAAGTGAATATATAAATGTTTATGTGTAAAACCTTCATAAAAGTTGTCCATAAAATCTTTAAATTTCCATATAACCACTCAAAGAAAGGTTTTTTTGTTTGTTTCAGAAGTCTTGCCTGGGGGAAAGGGGGGAAAGGAGCCACCTAAGGCCATTCCAAACCAAGATACTGTGACTCTCTGTTCCAGACAGTCTGGAATCCTTAGATTCACCACTAGAGTTCACTGAAACAGTTTTAGAAATTGGGACGTATATGTCTGGTAACAGCATCCATCCAGCCCAGTTATGGGAAAAAAGTAAAAACTAAAACATTTCCAAATAGTTTAACTTATCCACATTTCCTGACTGCCACCAATTACACCACTTGCAGCCCATTTTTAATACCCATTATTCTGTATAACAATCTACTATTTTAAATAAAATGTCTTCCTTCACATACATTATGCTAATCCTTTATCACTCTGGCATTGACCTAGTATAAAGGCCTGAGTCAGGTGTTGACACTTCTCCTGAGTCCTGAACTTCCTGGGAGAATACTACCAAGCTGCTTCTGGGTAACTCATCTGTCACTCCTACGTTAGCATACATACAAACTGTGTATTTGGATTAGTTACTTTTCTATTGCTGGGATAAAGCACCATGACTGAAGTAACTTACACAAGAAAGAGCTTAATTGGGCTTAAGACCTAGGGGTTTAGAGTCCATTATAGGAGTGAAGACATGGCAGCAGGAACAGCTGAGAACTTCATAGAACAGTAAGCAGAAGACAGAGAGCACCCTAGGAATGGTGTGAGTCTTCTGAAACCTCAAAGCCCCACTTCCAGTGGCATACCTCCTCCACCAAGGCCACACCTCCTAATCCTTATAAGCCAGTTCTACTAAGTAGGGACAAAGCATTCAAGCATTCCAGCCTATGGGGCCATTCTCATTCAAACCACTACTTAGCCTAAAGAAACAGTAAATTATAGACACCACAGCATTTTAGCAATTCTCTAAGCTATTACAATCTTTTGTGGTTTTCATCAGGCTATTGCCTGTTTCCTTTTTTGTTTTTACTTCTTTTGTAATTCTAGTTAATGGAAATATGCAATCTTATGCGAGCTATTTTTATTTATAATTGTAGGTCATTTTATCTCTGATTACTCATCTTGTGACACTCAGGAAATAAGTATTTCCAGTTGCCAACTAAAGTAGTATGTATTTTCTTTAAAAACGGACTCTACAATACTTTCTTGGGAATACTCTGACATAAATTTAATGATGTAGATCCCTGAGAACTACTTGCAAGACTGGTCTACAGCCCACTATTCATAAGCCCTCTAAGTCTGAAGCCACATTCTACTTTGTGTGTTCCAGTTAAATGGTAGTATTCTTGTGAAATGGGAACTGTGCAAGTTGGTTTTAGTCACTATGTTCACTTAGAACATCTACTTGGAAATACACTGGGCAATTTCATAAATATTCAGTAATGGCAGAGCAAATTCTCAATTATTCAGATGTGACTTATCTAGCTGATAGAGTATCCAGCTCTCAGGTTCTCCTGCCTTTTTAAAATCTAACTGCCTGTTTCTCTGGAGGACAAATAACCAATCTTTTGAAGCTTGTTAGCAAATCCAATGACACAGTAAACTATGATTTGCAGATTATCTGTGCAATATTCTATCAAAAGAACTATCTCTCCTATGTACAATAAAGGAGCATTAGCTGTAATATTCATCAATCACACAAGGTCAGAAAAGTCTGACATTATCTGCATGCTAGAAAATAAAATACTTCACAATTAGCTCTGTAACTGCCAATGAATATTGCTAAATATGCAGATACAAAGACAATACACATAAATAATTGTGAGACTAAACAATTGTTTCTGGCTAGGGTTTAAGAATAGCATTCCTATTCTCATCCAAATTTGCAAAGAAATAAAATTAAAAGTACAGAGACAACCCTTTCATCTCAGGCACATCTGCAGAAATTCAGAGGGAGAAAGTAAAGTATCTAAGCCAACTGCACCTATGTAAATAGGACCTAACCCACTTTCCACTTTTTCCATCTCTTTTGCCATTTGTTCACAGAGACTTTAGAAGTCTCCGGGTATATCACTATCAAATTCAGGCTAACCTCTCAGTTGTACACCAGCAAGGTTGTTTACTCAATACATGCATGGGTACAGCTGCAAGTCTCTGGTCATACAACATTTAGGACACAGATGATGCACTCTCAGCAATTTATGAAAAAGACTTAAAAGTTCATAAGATGTTCAAATAGAAAACCCAAACTCTGAACTGAATGATGTCTAAAATCTTAATGAATGGTTTTGCATTGTCATAGCACTCTTTCTGTTCTGTAGCCACAGAAGTTATTCTGAAATCAACAATATCAATACACACTTTTATTTATATACTTTAAACAGATACTATAATGATCCTTTTGACTTTATGTTTTTACTTGACTACTGCTGTTTGTCAGGACTTCTATACCTTCCACAAAAGAGAATTTCAATTATCAGATCTGGGGGCTGTGAGAGGGCAAAATATCTTCTAGAAGATCTATAATTAGTTTCTTTCAAAGATCCTTGATGGCCTCTCATTGGTGCCCACCCGGATACAGACCATACATCTTGTGTGTCCCTCTCAGAGTCAGCATTTTCCCGTTTGTGAATACTAATAGCCATGGGATAGACTGTTCTAAATTTAACCCATCTGTGTCATAGCCTCCTTTGAGCACACAGCTGGCTGAGACAAACAGACTGGGATTTAGCAAATATGCACAAATAGCCCCATACTATCACCATTTTCCTCTTCCCTTGGTCTTTCTTCTATTCAACTCTATCATCCCAGAAGGACTAGGCAACTTTATGAGTTGGAGGTAGAATAATAGATTTAAAGAACACATAGATTCTATGCTATGGTTTCATGGCAATTGAATGAGACAAATTCTTTTTTTTTTTTTTTTTTTTTTTTTGGTACTTTATTTACATTTCCAATGTTTCCCCTTTTCTGGGTCTCCTCTTTGGAAACCCCTTATACCCTACCCCTCCCCGCCTTTGTGAGGGAATTCCTCCTCCCACCCACCTGCCCACCCATCCCCATATTCCCACCTTGACATTCCACTTTACAGGGGCCTCTAGCACCCTCAGGCCCAAGGGCCTCTCCTTTCTCCCTGATGGTCATCAAGGTCATCCTCTGCCACGTATGTAGTCCGAAAAATGGGTCAATAGATGTGTATTCTTTGGTTGGTGGTCCGAACTCCAGGATGACCGGGGGGGGGGGGGTTCAGGCCCATTGACGCTCTTGCTCTCTCCATGGGGCTACAAATACCCTCAGCTCCTTCAGACCTTTCTCCAACCCCTCCATCTGGGACCTCACTCTCAGTCCAGCAGTTACTGTTAAGTGAAACTGAGACAAATTCTTTTCACCCAGTCACTAAAATGATTTCTAATCAAGCCTGAGTTGGGTTTTTCTGATTGCAAAGGACCATATGAGAGTTATGTGCTAGAAAATACAAGTTTGAGCTTATAATAGCATATTCAATAGGATTATGCAAGTGGCATACTTAGTGACAGAAATAAAATATAATACATTTAACTTAATCATTGATTTATTACTCTTTAATAATAATAATAATATTTAATCTTTTTAGTATCCTTTTGCTATAATCTTGGTATTGTATTATGGAAGATAGTACTTTATGAAACCTTTGACTCCACATGAACTCTGAAAAAAATAAGGATTTTTTTTAATCACTTCTATTCATGCAAGAATTGCTAAGCAATTGGTGCTGTAGACAAGGGGGGAAGGAGATATAATCCCAGTATAGATTTTTCATTGTCCAATGTAAAAAGAGAGCAGAACAAGAAGCTGTGACTTCCGATCATTTTCTACCCAACAAGCTTGACTCCCTTCCCTATGCAGCCCACAAAGCTGTTTAGATTCTCATTTCTGTTCAGTTCTTTTGGCTGCCCCACTGTGGCTGCGGAGAAGGTGATTTAGGATGTACTGTGCTCTGCTGGATTATGCCGTCCATCACTGCTCCTGACAGGATGAGCGCTTGGTGCTTTCCGAGTGAAAAGTGGAAAAGTTTGAAAGAATCTAGTTAAATCACAATTAAATTTAGATCCAAAATTGTATTGTTCCTTTCCTAGCTAAAGAGACTGAACTATACAATAAATTGTCTTTTTCGATTCCAATTTCGAGATCGGCTTCCCACCTATTAAATCACTCCAAGTGCTTTTGCAGGTCTACCAAATAACATTCCAACTTCCAGCCCTGCAGAATAACACCATCTCCTGTCTACCTGTGCCTCTGCATGGCAGTCCTATGCTTATCTCCCACTCTGTTTCTTTATATAGTTTTATTCTGACTAGTTCCTTGCCTAAACTATTATTTCTGAAAACTAAGAGCAGAGATCCATCTACTATAATTTTTTCTAATTATTATGGGAAACAGAAGAGAGAGAAATTAGGGGTAAAGATATAAAAATGTCCCAGTTCATGAAAACAGCAGTAATGTTCACACAGAAGAAAATAAAGGAAGTGCATGGCAGTGATGGTCGAACATCTTAAAGTTCATGCCAACGGCCCTTGAGCTTAAAAACAAGTACAAAATAGCATGGATTTGCTCATATGTAGAGTATAGGTTTAGAAATCAAGGCATGAAAGTAGACAAGGGAATATTGGGGAAGAGGAAAGAGAATAGAGAGAGGAGGAAATTACAATGCAGGCTGGGGAGTATGACCAAAATATATGCATCTATGCCATATCACAATGAAATCCACTATTCTATAGCATATATTAATAAACTTTTTAAATAAAAGAAATAAAGAGAAACAGAGAAAGGAGATAGGGAATGAGCAGAGAGACTTTTGAATGTGGAAAAAATTCTTCTTTGAGACCTCCAGAGAGATTTTATTGATCTATTTTATATTAATAATTTCTTAGTATTACGTGAGAGCAAAAACTTCTTGTTCTTAAAAAAAAAAAATGAACTATTTGGTTTTCATTAAAATTTGTTTTGTTTAAGTAGAATCAAAATCTCACCTTTGGGGTTTGAAGGTGGAACAATTTGATGCTAGAGCTCCTACTCAGATGCACAGGCCTTTAGATTAATTCAATGACCAATACAACAACAGGACACAAGAAGCTACATTGCTCCACATCTATCAATTCACAGCATTCCTCAAAGACCAGTCATTAACAAAACCCTGTAGAGAATCATCCTTTTAAATGAAAAGGCCTCTTGAATATATAAATTACCCCGTTTCCTTTTTTAAAGTAAGAAATGGGTATGTAGAATTTGCAAAAATCTATTTCTGAAATTTCATTAACTTCATTGTGGAAAAAGCTTAATGAAAGGAGACATAGGGGCTGGAGAGATAACTCAGAGGTTAAGAGTATAGCAGTTCTTCCAAAGGACCAGGGTTTGATTCCCAGCACCCAATGGCAGCTCACAACTGTCTATAACTCCAATCCTAAGGGATCTGATGCCCTCTACCAGCCTTTACAAGCACAAGGCATGCATAGTATTCGGACTTGCATGCAGGCAAACTACCCATACACATAAAAGAATAAAATATTTTTTTTCTAAAATAAAGAAGGCCTGGAGACAAGAAGAGTAGAAGAATGAAGATTAAGAAGAAGCAGATGTTGGCCAGGAAGAGGAATCCCAAGAATGTTTTAGCAAATTCCAGATATAATCATAGTAGGTAGCTAAATCATTGCTTTGAATAAATAAATCCTCATCCACTTTTCACTGATGAAGGATGAGCTGGGTTAGTAGCTATTGGACTGTGAGACTCCTTTGCAATTTTTCAGCCAAGTGTTTCAATTTCTTGGCAGCAGCCTAACTTAACATAGTAAAAAAAAAAAACCAGAAGAATCTGGTGGGGGCTGGGGAGGCAGCTCAGGTGCAAAGGGCCTGCTGCATAAGCTTGAGAACCTCCTTAGTCAGGGTTTCTATTACTGTGCAAACATCATGACCAAGAAGCAAGTTGGGGAGGAAAGGGTTTATTGAGCTTACACTTCCATGCTGCTGTTAATCACCAAAGGAAGTAAGGACTGGAACTCAAGCAGGTCAGGAAGCAGGAGCTGATGCAGAGATCATGGAGGGATGTTCCTTAATGGCTTGCTTGCTTCTCTTGGCTTGCTCACCCTGCTTTCTTATAGAGCCCAAGACTACCAGCCCACAGATGGTATCACTCACAAGGGGCCCTCCCCCATTGATCACTAATTGAGAAAATGCCTTACCACTGGATCTCATGGAAGCATTTCCTCAACTGAAGCTCCTTTCTCTGTGATAACTCCATCTTGTGTCAAGTTGACACACAAAACTAGCCAGCACACTCATCAACAAGACATGGCATCTGGTGTGGTGGCAGGTTCTGGTACTCACCATCACTGAGAAGCCATTTGTTTATATTACGTGTGCTGCCCCCTTCCCAGCACCCCCTCCCAGAGTTTCCCCCCAGTATAATTTCTCTCCTTCGCCTCTTTGAGGGTGCCCCCCCAGGGATCCCCCTTCTCTGGGGCATCAACTCTCTATGTAGGACTAGGCTCATCCTCTCCTAATGGAGCCAGACAAGGCAGTCAATCCTCTGCTACGTATGTGCTGGGAGCCTCCTACTAGCCCACATATGCTCTTTGGTTGATGGCTTAGTCTGTGGGAGCTCCCATAGGTTGGGTTAGTTGACATGGTTGGTCTTACTATGGGGTTGTGATCCCCTTCAGCTCCTTCAATCCTTCCCCTAGCTCTTCCATAGGGGTTCCCGACCTCAGTCCAATGGTTGACATTAAGTATCTGCATCTGTCTCACTAAGCTGCTGGTAGAGCCTCTCAGAGGCTATGCTATGCTCCTATCTGCAAATCAAAATGACCCTGATATTCCATCTTACACCAAACAGAATGGATAAGATCAAAAACTCAAGTGACAACACATACTGTTGAAGATGTGGAGGAAGAGGAACACTCCTCAGTTGCTGGTGGGATTGCAAACTGGTACAGCCACTCTGGAAAGCAATCTGGAAGTTCCTCATGGGTCTTTCTAAAGAGACAGCCTAACCAAATCAGCAAGCCATGGTTCCATTGAGAGACCCTGGCTCAAATAACAAAAGGTTAATGGCATCTAAGGAAAGATGTCCAAAGTTGACTTCTAGCTTCTATACAAGCTAGAACATAGAACAAGCTGTACATATGTAGACACACACCCAAACACATTCACAATGAACACAGACACAGACAGACAGACAGACAGACACACACACACACACACACACACACACACACACACACACACACACACATCAGGTAATGAGTCAAATTTAAGGACAGGCTCATTTCAAGTGGAACTTAAACCTAGAGAAGGTCCCTTAAATCAGGGTGAACCTTACTACACGATTGTCTATAAAATGAACTGCATCCACTCACAAGCTAATCTCTGTATGACTTGTTTCCTCAGGATTTAGTGCAATTTGTTAATGCAATTCTGGAGCAAAGATCTCATATGCCAGCATGGCCAGCCAAGTCCAAGTATTAACCTTACATGGATCTAACTGGTCTAATAAAAACTGATTTTCTATAATGGGTTTAAAATATATCTTTCTTTACCATTAATAAGAAAATATTTCAGGAGCTGGAGAGATGGATTGGTGGTTGAGAACACTGATTGCTCTTCTAGAGGACCTGGGCTCAATTCCCAGCACCCATATGGCAGCTCACAAATGTCTGTGAGTGCAAAGTAAAAGAAACCTAGAGTGTGGGAATATACAAAAAGAAAAAGAAAAACCTAGATGATTAAATAGTAACACATCACCTTAGAAACTATATTGATATGGATGGTAATACAAGCATAGAAACAATACAGTGTTTCTTTTCTAAGTATCTGAAGCTACATCTCAACCAACTATACATTGTCTCAGTTTTCACATGTACAGATGGTAATGAGGATTCACCAGCATCTACTTACTCATAAACTTCATGATATATGCAGGCAGGGACATTTGCCATGAATTTCTTCCAACAGTTCATTTTTATCCATGTGAGCATGGATGAAAACCTATTTAACAATATTCAGATAGTGCATGCTATCCAAATAACTGTCCTGTTCAGGAAACAAAACATTTTACCTAATCATTTTATCAATGAATAAGGCCCATGTTTTACATTTTCAAGCAAAAAAGAGTTAAAAACAAATTCTGTCTAGACTGGACTATTCTCTAATGCTTTCTTCAGTGTGATGCTCCCAGGGACATAGAGAAATCAGCAAAATTCAATTACTGAGCTAAAATCAAGTCTTTGAAAAGTACAGTACAATAGCATCTGCTTACTTCAGTCACTTGAGAAAATGTTTTTCAGGTTGAATGACTGACTGATTCAATTAGAAGCAGACAGGAAAATGATTATCAGAAGCAGGCCGTGCTTGCTGTTTACCGTCACCATCGAAAGCACATCTCTGAAGCCACAATCTGGTAAACCAGTGCACCTCCATCTTTCCTCATCCCAACCTATTGGAAGGCAGAAACCCATTCTGACTCACTTCACCAGTAATTCTCTGCCAGGGAATGCCTAAACATCAGATTTCAAGGTTCAAGTTTATACAAAAAAAAAAATGGAATCTTTCAATATTCAAATATATTAAGAGTCACACAGTCATATAGGAATCCTTACTATAGTTGCATGAAAATAATATACTGTCACTATACGTTACTGCAAACAAATTATGAAATGACAATGCTTTTTTTGGTTTTTTTTAATTTCCAACAAAACACAACAGAAAGCCTTTTTAAATACTGATGTTATAAATGAATGCATAGCTCCTTGGATTAGAGCTTAAAAGAGCACCAGGGACCAAACAGAAAGAGATACCTAAAGGTATACACAATGTAATATTTATTTCATTTTTTGTTGATATTGCTGATGTGATTACTAACAAAGCAAATATACCAACCAAAACCAGATGAGACATTGTACATGTCAACAGTATCACATTGGGTTTTGATATTTAGTTTCTTGAGTTCTTTATATAGTTAGATGTATAATTGGCAAAAAAAAATTTCTCGTCCTGTAGACTGCTGCTTTGTTCTATTGACAGTGTCTTTTGCCTTACATATGATTTTCAGTTATTAGTTGATCTTAGTGCCTGTATTATCAGTGTTCTGTTCAGGAGGGTGTCACCTATGTCAAGTTATTCAAGGCTGTACTCCATTTTCTCTTCTATCAAATTCAGTGTAGCTGGCTTTATGTTGAGGTATTTGACCCACTTGGACTTTGAGTTTTGTGCAAGGTGAGAAGTATGGCTTTGTTTGCATTCTTCTGCTTGCAGCTTGACCAGCATCATTTGTTGAAGATGCTGTCTTTTTTAGGTTGTATTTCTAGCTTTTTTATTAAAAATTAAGTGTGCATATCATGTGGATTTATGACTGGGTGTTCAATTTGATTCCATTGATCCATGTATCTATTTTTATGCCAATACCATGTGGGTATTTTTATTACTGTAGCTCTGTAATACAATTTGAAATCAGGGATAGTGAGACCTCCAGCAGTTTTGTTGTTGGTTAGGGTTGTTTTAGCTCTACTGGGGGTTTTTTGTTTGGTTTTCCATACGAAGTTGAAAAAAAAGTCCTTTCAAGATCTATAAATATTTAATTGAAATTTTGATAGGGATTGCAATGGATCTATAGATTGCTTTTGGTAGGATAGCCATTTTTACTGTTAATCCTGCTAATCCATAATCATGGAAGCTCAATCAGTCTTCTGATAGCTTCTTCAATATCTTTCTTCAAAGACTTAAAGTTATTATACAAGTGTTTCACTTACTTGATTAGAGTTACCAGAAGTTATTTTATATTATTTAAAGCTGTTGTAAAAAGTGTTGTTTCCCTGATCCCCCCCCCCCCGGTCCCTTTGTCATTATATATAGAAAGGCTACAGTTTCTGTTTTGTTTTGTTTTGTCAGTTAATCTTATATCTAGTCACTTTGCTTAAAATTTGTATTAGCTGTAGGGATTCCCAGTGGAAATCTTAGGGTCAGTTATGTATATGATTGAATCATCTGTAAATAACTCTCCTTTGACTTCTTCCTTTCCAGTTCATATCCCCTTGATCTCCTTTACTTGTCTTATTGCTCTAAGTAAGAGTTCAAGTCTATATTGAATAGAGTTGGAGAGAGAGTGGACAGCCTTGTCTTCGCCTTGATTTTAGTGGAATTGCTTTGAGTTTCTCTCCATTTAATTTGATGTTTGTTATAGGCTTCCTAGAAATTACTGTTATTATTTTATAACATTTTTATATAATATTTGTATTCCTAATATCTCAAGGATGTTTATCATGAGCAAGTGCTAGATTTTGTCAAATGTATTATCTGTATCCAATGAGATGATCATCTGATTTTTATTTCTTTCTGTTTGTTTATATGGTGGATTGCATCTATTGAGTTTCACATATTGAGCCATCTCTGGGATGAAACCTACTTGATCATGGTTGATCTTTTTTACATGATTTGGGATTTAGTTTACCCAATTCTATTGATCATTTGTGCATCCATGTTCATAAGGGAAATTGGTCTGTAATTCTTTCTTTGTTGAGTCTTTATGTGGTTTGTATATCAAGCCGACTGTGACCCCATAAAATGAATTGGTCAATGCTACTTCTGTTTCTATTTTGTGGAATAATTTAAGGAGTATTGGAGTTAACTCTTTTTTAAATATTTGGTAGAATTCTGTGCTCAAACTACCAAGCCCTAGGCTTATTTTTTTCCATTTCGTTGGGAGACTTTTAATAGTTGCTTGTATTTCTCTAGAAGTTTTGGTCTATTTAAATTGTTTGTCTGATCTTGATTTTACTTTGATAAATAATACCTATCAAGAAAAATTATCCATTAAATTTATACTTTGCAATTTCATGGAGTACAGATTTTTAAAATATGTCCTTATGTTTCTGTAAATTTCTTCAGTGTCTTTTGTTAGGTTTCCCTTTTGGATATTGATTTTATTAATTTTGAAATTCTCTATTTTTTACTTAGTTTGGGTAAGGGTTTATCTATCTTTTTGATTTTCTCAAAGAACGGACTCTTTGTGTTGTTGATTCATTGGGTATTCTTCCTTCTTTTTGTATGAGAGCTTTCAGGTGTACTGTTATGAGATCTCTTCAATTTTCATGTAGGCACTAAGTGCTATGAACTTGCCTCAGCCACTTTTATTGTGTCCCATTAAGTTCGAGTATGATGTGTATACATTTTCATTGATTTCTAAAAAGTCTTTAATTTCTTTCTGATTTTTATCTTGACTCATATTTTTGTTCACTGGAGAGGTGTTCAGCATTCATGAATTTATAAGATTTCTGTTGTTTCTATTATTGACATCCAGCTTTAATAGATTGGTAGTCTGATAGATGCAGGGAATTATTTCAATTTTTTTACATCTGCTGAGACTTTGTTTGTGTCTGAGTATGTGGTCAGTTTTGGAGAAGTTCCATGAGGTAAAGAAAGAAAGTTATATTGTATTTGGGTGAATTTTTCCATAATTATATATTAGGTCCATTTTGCTTATAATATCTGTTAGCTCCAGCATTCCTGTTTACTTTTTGTCTGGGTGACCTGTCCCTTGGTAAGAGTTGGGTAGTGAAGTCTCCTACTATCATTGTGTGAGGGTCAATATGAGATTTAAGTTGTACTAGTATTTCTTTTGCCAACTTGGGTGCCCTTATGTTTGGGGGATAATTTTTAAAATTTGAAATATCATCTTGGTGGCTTTTACTTTCATGAGCATGTAGTTTCCTTCCCTATCTCTTTTGATTACTTTTGTGTTGAATTTTATTTATTAGATATTAAAAATAGCTGCAGCAGATTGTTTCTTAGAACCATTTGCTTGGAACCTCTTTTTCCAACTTTTTACCCTGAGATAATAACTATCCTTGATGTTAAATCATGTTTCTGGATACAGCAGAAAGATGGATCCTGTTTTCACATTCACTCTGTTAGTCTGTGTCTTTTTTGGGAGAGTTGAGACCATTGGTATTAAGAAATATCATTGGTCAATAATTGCTGATTCCTGTTATTTTGGTGGCAGTGCTGGTGCTGGTGCTGGTGCTGGTGCTGGTGCTGGTGCTGGTGCTGGTGCTGGTTGTGGTGTGTGTGTGTGTGTGTGTGTGTGTGTGTGTGTGTGTGTGTGTATGTGTGTGTGTGTGTGTGTGTGTGTGTGTGTGTGTGTGTGTGTGTGTTTGTGTGTGTTTCCCTTCTTTTCATTTTTCAGGTATAAGTTTGTTTATTTACTGTGCTTTCATAGGTATACTTAACTTCCTTTCGTTGCAGTTTTCTTCCTAGTTTCTTCCATAGGGCTGTGCTGGATTTATAGATAGATATTGTTTAAATCTCACTGCATCATGTAATATTTTATTTCCTCCATCTATACTGATTAAAAGTTTACAGGGTATAGTAGTGTCGACTGGCATTTATGGTCTCTTAGAGTCTGCAGCACATCTGTCCAGGCCCCTCTAGCTTTTGGAGCCTCTATTGAAAAGTTGGATGTAATTTTAATAGGTCAGCCTTTATATGTTACTTGGCCTTTTTCCTGTATACGTTTGTCTCTTGCTGGTAAGTGTATCAAATCTCTGTAGCTACTGCTTGCTGATATTGTTGCTGCCATCTTCCACTAAATCTGGAAAGAAGATTCTTCATCCCCCCAGCATACACTGAAGACCACTGGTCTTCAAAGAATCCTTAAGGCCTTCAGGGTCTACTTAAGCATACAGATTTACAGACTGAGCAGCTAGCTACCAGTTTCTCAAGCTTTCACCATGCAGATAGCCATTGTTGGACTACCTAGATTTTACCAATTTAATATATCTCCTATGTTATATATATATATATATATATATATATATATATATATATAACATATATATGTCAACTAACATCTTATATATATATATATATATATATATATATATATATATAACATATATATGTCAACTAACATCTTTCATATATTAATCCAGATGCCTTTTTGTCTACCTCTACTCTCCTTTGGATGTTAAGAGCTTATTACAAAAAGATAAAGTGGATATTTTAGAATAAGATAATGGAAACTCGTTTTCTGCTCTCTGTATAGATGGCACAGAGCATTAAAACCACAGCTGGGACATAAAAGTGGTTCAGAGGATCATGTGATATGAAGCGAAGTTTACATTCTTGGTTAATATGGTAAATGAAACCTCAGAAAACAGACAAAGGCCAGCTCATCAGGTCCAGACATTTGGGGGCAAGGCTCTAAGATTTAGAGATGTGGGTATACAAGAGGATGGTTGACCCAAGATCCTGGATGTTCCTGTGGCAAACAATATGATATATATATATATATATATATATATATATATATATATATATATATATATATATATATATATATATATATATCACATAGATGTAAAGGAGCCAATAAAATAGGTCATGATATGTTACAGCATGTTGTGGGGACAATCCTGTGCATTCTCTGGTTCTCTGGAGCTCTCCACCATTTCTGCTATGGATGCAATGAAGACCATGATGATTTACTGGTTTCTTTACTGAAATCTCATTTAATTGAGGGGAAAAAAAGCTTCACTTGATAATGGTCTTTGCCAGTCTTTTCCAGTCTTTTCCTAGGTCTCTAAGATTTTTTTTTTTTTTACATATTTTGATTCTGAGCATGTGATTTACAAAATTTTTGATTTGTTTTCAGACCAATTCTTTTTTCTATAAAGAAAGCAAATCACAAATTCACATTTACTTTATAGATGTCTTAAAATAGTATTAAACTTTCTTCTGAATTTAATCTTAAGGAATCATTTTATTTGTATGCATTGATATACATTAGACTTGATCTGATACTCTCTATCCTTTAAAGATGTATTTATTATTTTAAATTATGAGTATATGAATATGTGAGTATGTGACTATGACTATGTGATTGCCCACCAAGGCCAGAAGCACCAGATTCCCTGGAGCTAGATATGCAGCAGTTGTGAGCCAAATGTAGGTACTTGGAACCGAACTCAAGACCTCTGCAAAAGCAATAACTGTTCTTAACCATGGAATCATCTTTCTTCCTCACTCTCTATTCATTAATAGAGTTTAAGCCATGTCCACTTATTGTACATATATTTACATGGTTGTGTATATTGAACATATATGTACCTTGTTGTGTATATTGGACACATACGTACATTGTTACACCTGCCACTCCCTTCTCCAATTTAATATCATGTTCTGAGTTTCACCTTATAAATCAAAATAACTACTCACTCCTGATCTCCAAGTGGTTTAGAAGTTGTGCATGGTAATATTTTCTGCTAATGGTTAGCATATTTTGTATTGCTAGCAAACTTGAAAATAAAGTTTTCTTAGAGTTTATATTTCCCCAGCATTTCTATTGGGAAATAAGCCAGAATCTATTTGGTTTCCTTGCCAACTTCAGTGGAAGTTTGGAATGTCAAGGACTTAGTTACACAAGTAATTTTCCCTGAGCTGGATAGAAATCATGAACTCTATGATTTCAGAATATGAAGTATGTTAACTGACCATAGTGTCTAAGCCAATAAATAAATCATCATTTCTAATATGTGGACTTTATTCTGTGATGTGGGTGGGCATGATAAACAAGTTCAGGAACCCACTTAAAAGTAAGTTTAAGTATTTTATGCCCGATTAATGTATGTGGTATGGCATGTGCTTAATGAAAGAATCATTAACTAGAATATAACTCGATGCTTAATTCAGTCTCTAGCCAATCGTTTGTTTTTAAGTACACCTAAGAGTAGATAACTTTGACAGCTCTGCTTCTTACCTTCGTCATCTCTGGAATATGAACAGAAGGGAACTAACAGTGTGTGCATAGATATGGGAAGCCTGACAGACAAAATGTTTGGGTCTTTTTTCTTTTTTCTAAGAAACATTCCCTTAGGATAGCTGGCAGTGGGTTCTGCATTTGAGCTCCAAATCAAATCCAAGTCTAGTGTTTTTCTCTTGGTGATTCATGGAGGAATCTTAATTTATTAAAGGACTCGACATTCAGACACTTGGGTAGCCCTTTGTGAGCCCAGACTATTTGGCGATGCAGCCCTTTGCTTCTCTATCACTGCCAATTTGTTCTCTGTGGAAAGTATTTGGGAAGTGCTCCTGCATGAGGTCCTGTTAGGAAACAACCACACCAGCCTCTTCTACTCTTCTGCTTTTGATTACAGCTCTCCCAGAGTATCTCTTGCATTTTGATGCCTTAGCATTTGATGAAAACCACTGTCAGTTTTAACTTCCGATTCTCCTTTCACCTCCCTTGCTAAGGTCTGCAAACAAATATAAACTGGGCAGTATGGATGGAACAAGAAATTCCAACCACGGTCCTAGACACTCAGAATCATCTCACTCCTCTGATGTGTAAGGCTCTGTCGACATGTCAACATCCTCAATTCATTCTTTATTCCTTACTGCCCCTGGCCTACAGGTGTTAATATCATAGTTAATATTTTTTAGGATCTCTCAAAAGTGGGTTTATGTCTGTCTTTCCAATTCTCCGTTATTTGTGGGAGTGTTTAAAATCACAGTTACTCTTATTTCTCCGCATTTACAATTGAGATTAAGTATTCCTGAAGGAATGGGTCACACAACAAATACAAAACAAAAAAATGGCTTCCCTGGTTTTCACTGATTTCAGATTAAGGCATTTGACCTAAAACTGCCAGAGTATGATTCCACTGTATTGTATGGGTTTTCTTGCATTCCAATACCCTATTGTCTAGAAGCAAAGTGATGGCAGGGCACATCCTCCATGTCAAATACTTTTTAATGAAGTACAAATGAATTTGAGACTTGAATTTCTCTTTGCCACCCAAATATGGGGCATGTCGAAGTGATTTAAATGAAAGAAGACATGATTAAAAATAATTTCCTTATAAAATGGGAAGACAACATCTTTGAACTCTTAATGAATTTTACTTTTGTAATGAAAAATCTGTCAATCACTTTGAAGTGATAGAAATCAAATCCAGGCCTTGTGTGTGCCAGGCAAGCACTCTGATGACTGAGTGGCATCTCTATCTCTATGGAGTGTCTTCTGTCGTAGCCAAACATTTACAAGCATACAGAAATATACAAAATGAGAATCTACCCTAACAAGATAAATATAAGTAGGTAAAGAAAAACTGTGATACAAACATGAGGTTTAGAGGTTGGAGTGTGGTACATCATCCAATAGAAAAATATGGAAAGTAAAATTAACAGCAGAAAATATATGTTACTATAAATGAAAGGTATGCAATCTTATTAGTAATCAGGAAAAAATGCAAGGTAGAACAAGATTTTGTTTTCAACTATTGAAGTAGCACAAATTAAGAAGATTTATAATGTAAGAACCTGGCAGGGATAATTAGAAATAAAAATGTTTACACATTGTTGGTAGAAGCAGAAATTGATGAACCTGTTTTACAAAGCACTTGGTAGTATCTCAGATTTTCAATTTTGACTGTTGTCTGCAGAAATATTTTATAGGAAAACAGTGACTTAGATACAATCATTGAACCATTGTTTAGCATAGAAAAAACTTGGAGAAAAATCGAATTCCTCCTACTCAACAGTTTTAAATTAATTATTAAACATTTACATCACAGGACTGTAGGCTTAGATTTTTCAAAACCTACTTTAATTGAGGTTCTTAAATGCTTCAACTAATCAGTAAGTATATACCATGTATGTCCTTTTGGGTCTGAGTTACCTCACTCATGATATTTTCTAGTTCTACCCATTTGCCTGCAAAATTCATAATGTCCTCATTTTTAATAGCTGAACAGTATTCCATTGTGTAAATGGACCACATTTTCTGTATCCATTCTTCATTTGAGGGGCATTTAGACTGTTTCCACCTTTTGTCCATTACAAATAAGACTGCTATAAACATAGTGTACTCACTGATAGGTGGATATTAGCCAAAAAGTACAGAATACCTAGGATACAACCCATAGACTTTTAAGTATAACAAGTAGAAAGTTGAAGTGAGAATGTTTCAAGTCCACAGAGAATGGGAAAGGAAATAAACATGGGAGGCAGAGGGAGGGAGGGACTTGGGTGGGAGAGGGGAGGGGGAGGGGAAGGAAGGAACAGGTATGGGGGGACAGGAGAGAAGCCCAGAGGGTCAAGGGAATAAATGGAGTAAGCATCATGGGGTAGTGGACCTCTATAAAATACTGGAGACCTGGGAGGTGACAGACTCTAAGGACTCAATGGGGATGACATTAGCCAAAATGCCCAACATCAGTGAGAGGGAATTCAAAGAGCCTACCTCCAGTATATAGACAGGGCCTCAAGTGGAGGGATAGGGTTAGTAACCCAAAGTCAAAATTTCTGTCCAAGAACTGTTCCTGTCTAAAAGAACTGCAGGGATAAAACTGGAGAAGAGACTAAAGGAAAGGTAGTCCAATGACTGGACCAACTTGGGATCCAGCTCATGGGGGACACCAAGGCCTGACACTATTACTGATGCTATGATATGCTTACAGACAGGAGCCTGGCATGGCTGCCCTCTGAGAGGCCTACCAGCAGCTGACTGAGACAGAAGCAGACACTTACACCCAACCATTGAACTGCAGTTGGGTCCCCTATGGTTGAAATAGGGAAGGGATTGAAGAAGCTGGAGGGGAGAGTGACCCCATAGGAAGACCAGCAGTCTCAACTTATTCAGGGAGCTCCCAGAGACTAAGCCACCAACCAGGAGCATACATGGGCCAGTCCGAGACCCCTGGCACAAATATAACAGAGGACTGCTTGGTCAGGCCTCAGTAGGAGAAGATGTGCCTAATCCTTGAGAGACTTGAGGCCCCAGAGAAGGGGGAGGTCTGATGGGGTCGGGAGCATCATCTCAGAGGCAAGGGGGAGGAGGAATGGGATGAGGAACTGTGGGAGGGGAGACAGGGGGCAATGATAGGAATGTAAATAAATAAAATAATAAAAAATGGAAAAATAAAAAAACAAAAATAATACCCCAACATCCCTTTTAGCCCACCAACCAGAGGTAGCTGAGAAAGAAGGTTAATAGGAAAAGGGTGTTGTGACCCTGTTTAGAAGTAGTTCTTTGGGGGAAATTCCAATCTTTATTGTCAGGATATCAGCAGTCCAGTCTAATAATAAACACTAAACATAAATCAGTAGCAGTGAGTGGATCCAGCAGAAATTGGCCCGAATAAGCAGAAGTGGCAAAAATCAGCCAAAATACCACGAGAAGTTCTTTGATGCATTTCTTTCTATGAAATGAAGACCAGCAAAGACCAGTGAAGCATTGCAAGGTGCAGCAGTGCAAGAGCATCCCTGTCTATGGGTTATATTTATATTCTTCCTAAACATCATGCATGCTTTCAAGTGTTTGCTCCAGCAAAACATCATATGCCCTCTCATGTGTCTGCTTCAGCAAAACATCCTCTCATAAGATAGCGCCCAGAAAAATATCACATGGCACAACTGAGTTTCCAAAGACACCAAAATTTTCCACTTTACAGAATACTATGCAGTAATTACAAATAATGCAAGCTTTGATTAGTCAACTTGAAAATATCTCTACAACCTAATTCTACATTGAAAGCATGTTGGATATAATAAAATATCATTATATATTATAATAATAAAATAATAAAATATCATTTATATAAAATCAGATACCCAAGACCCTTGTATCTGTAGATTGTGTTTATGTTGAATGGAATGTTACATTACAAATGATGGAGTGTGATGTTAGAGATTCAGTATTTGCTAACAAAGTTGACAAAATAATCACCAAACTTGAAGCAGATACTTGACTAGAATGGGATGAAGTAGAATTGTTTGTTTGTTTTTACATCCCAAACACTGACTCCTCTCGCAGTCCCCCCTCACAAAGTTCCCCTCCCCTTCTCTTCTGAGAGGATAGAGGCCCTCTGGATATCCCCTCACCCTGGTGCATCAAGACTCTGCTGGGTTAGGCTTATCCTCGCCCACTGAGGGCAGATAAGGCAACCCTATGTGCCAGGAGCCTCAGTCCAGCCCGTGTATGCTCTTTGGTTGGTGGTTCAGTCTCTGAGAGCTGCCAAGTGTCCAGGTTAGTTGACTCTTGGTCTTCCTGTTTCCCCAACTCTTCTGTAAGAGTCCATGATCTCCACCCAGTGTTTGACTGTAGGTTTCTGCATCTGTTTCATTTAACTGGTGGGTAAGAATTAGTGTTTTATTCTACATAGTTTGATATAGTCTGAACCTATTATGACAAATATATGTTGCATGATATTTAAAAGAAAATTCATTTATATCTGTTAAGGTTTGTTATAGGCACAGCCCACTACTTACATGCCAAAGAGCTGAAAGTTTATAATAACTGACTACAAAAATATAACAATGTCTTAGTTAGGGTTTCTATTGCAGAGATAAAACAGGAAGTGAAATGGGGCAGGAACCTGGAGGCAGGAGTTGATGCACATGGCATGGAGAAGTGCTGTTTACTGACTTGCCCTGCATGGCTTGCTCAGCCCGTCTTTATTAGCACTCAGAACCACCAGTCCAGGGGTGGCACTGCCTGCCGTGAGCTGGGATCTCCTGCAACAGGCATCAATCAAGTAATGAAGCATCTCACATCTTGAGGAGTTAAAAGTGGTCAAATTATGATGTAGCAATGGAGACTCTACCTAATTCAATAAATAATGTCTGCTCTTTCATCCTTGCCTGGAATACAGCTCTGGTCTCTCAGTGGAAGGCCAATGTGATGCCAGCCATCACAGCATAGAAAATGGTCAAAGATGGATACAAGTCATGAGAAATCTGATCGTGCAACAGAGCTTTTTCCAGAAGGAGGAGGTGGTGGTAGTGGTGGTGGTGGTGGTGGTGGTGGTGGTGGTGGTGGTGGTGGTGGTGGTGGTTTTTACTTTAGAAGCTAAATACAAAACAAAATAAGAAAAATTGATAATTTCTGTAGATACATAAGGACACCTACAACTGAGCTGAAGCATTGTTTTAAGTTTTTTAGACTTTCCACACATTGTCATGAAGAACAGACAATATCTGCCCACACAGCCTTACAGTTTTACAATATTGAGCAAATAATAGCTCAGTTTCTCCATAGACCAATAGCTCAGTTTCTCTATAGACCATGCCTCTTCGATACTCACCTTGAATAAAAACCCTGTTGCAGAAGTCATGATCCCCCCATTAGATGGTAGTGATGCCCTGGTGCTCACTAGAGACTGCACCGAGTTCAAACAATGCATTTTTCAGCAGCATGAGTGCTAACACAGAAGCTCAAAGTGCGCCCTACACATGTTACTAGGCTATTTTCCCCCAGTGCAAGACCTGAAAAACAGTCTAAAGACTTCATTTTCCTCTTGGCCTGCCATCTGTATCCTCTATGGACAGCTTGCCTGGCATGCTTAGTTGTGGAAAACAAAATGCATCCTCCTGTATTGGACCGAAGGAATTGATAAGCACTGATGAGCCTCGTAGTTACGGCTAAATGATAACAGATGCCAGCAATGAGCTGAAACCTGCCCACGTCTTAATCACGGCACCACCATCTCTTCTAGACACAAAATGCTTTCAAATTCACAGGAATAATGAAATTTTACAGTGTTCTTCCAGATATGGTTTCCATAAACTATAGCTGTGCTTTCAGTCACAATCATGAAATAATTTGTTTCTGCTTTAAGAGAGGGAAAAAAAGGAGTATTAGAATACTTTCGAATTACATGTTTAATTAAGATACATTTTCCTAATTTCAGATTAACTCAGGCTTTATTGGAGCCATGCTCTTGCGAATGTACACAATTTCTCTTACATAAAGGTTATGGTTTAGTTCCCCAAGTTGTAAAAATTAAGCAGTCTTTTCTAGTGTTTCCTGCCTTGTATCGAGAGAGAGAGAGAGAGAGAGAGAGAGAGAGAGAGAGAGAGAGAGAGAGAGGAAGAGAGAGAGCAACCCTCATTTAACAAAGATAGCTTGTTAATTGGGAAAAATTATAGAAAACAAACAGCATACTAACCCCCAGTACATTAGTGCAGATGTAGTAACTATAAAAAGGATAATCAAGTCACCCTCTGAGGTATTTAGTTGCTTTTCATATTTAGAACAGATTTAAAGTGATGGAAAATGAAACTTTACAATTTTAGAAAGGAGAGAAGGCTGGCAAAATAAATAAATAAATAAACTTGTGACAGTTTAATTTGAAGTTTTCTAGCTTATTAAACATTTTCCTTTTGAAATCTGAATTCCCTGAAGCATATTGAGGTCTGCATAGGGAAGTTTGAAGACTGATTCATTTTGCTGCTCACCAGCCCTGCAAAGAGCCTTATGGACGTCTCTTCACTGTTCTCCACTCAGCCCTGCTTATTGTGAATCTGTACATCCCTGCCTGAGTTTGCAGTTTCAGTGGAAAACAAGTGAGCCTTCACTTGGCTGTCTCAGGAGCTCCCGAGTGGACAGAATGCCACACAGGGCTTTCAACTAATGCTTGTTCCCAATTCTGTTACATGCAGAGGGCTAGAATGACTGCAAATGGGCTCATAAATGTGGTTACATGACTAAATCAGATTATCCAGCAATGCCTCCCATCTGTTTAAAATCAATGTTCTGGACTTTCATTTGCAACTAGTCATTCTAGTGTTCAAGTCAACATGAGAAAAAACTGTTTAAAATGCATGTGCTGACTGGAAACACATTAAGCAGTAACGGCTGCTCCCTAGACACACTCTTTATAAACATGTCTATCTCCCCATGAATATATGTCACTGAGAGGACCTGTATGTTAAAATGCATTTATATGCACTGAATTCTTATCCATGTTTGGTACGTGTTACATAGTTTGTAATATAACATTAAATAATTATGAGAAGTATTTTTTGCTTTCCTTTTATTGAAAATAGATTTCTTTCATTCTAATTATTATGATTCATCTGATTCATTATGATTTCCCTTCCCCCAACTCTTCCCAAATCCTCCCAACCTCCCCACCCACCCAAATCTATATCCTTTTTTGCTCACTCCCTCGTTAGAAAATACATCAGCATTTTTACTGTGGCATTAACAAAGCCTCAACTATAGAGACCATTTGTACCAATGACCTTTTGAACTCAAATTCAAAAGTTCATATGATAATCTATTAAAAATCTCACAAAATACAAGATATTTAAACTGCAACTTGTTAAAACTGCTGACACTATCCTGGTTCACTCTTAGTAACATTTTTCCCAGAGTTGAAGTGACCATGAACATTTTCAAAGTTCAGCTATTAGAAAGCTAAGCCCAGGGTACATTTATTACAAGCACAGTAGGATTTATAATGTGTTTCTCAGTCACTTCCATGCATGCTAACATTACTGCTGGTTTTCAGAACTATTTCTCATCCCAACCTGCTAAATCTCTGCCAAACAACACACAAAGACACTATCAGAGATACTGTGACTGAAGACAACCTAGAAGGCCCAGCCCCCACCCTCCCAAGAGCATTAACTGTATAGGGAAAAGAAAGATTGGAAGGGAAGGACCCAGAAACCACTCTGCACAGAATTCTTTCAATTATCAGATACATGGAATTGTGAATAGAAGTCATTTCTAATAAAAACTCAATCCAAACAGAACACTTCTCTCAGAAATGTGTCTTTGAAGATGATGTGTGTACCATCCCGAGTTCACAGTGCTTTTTTCTCTTTTAATGGGTGTTATATGAAACTGGATTTTTAGATGAAACTAAATTTACCACAATTCCTTTGACTCTTGGGGACAAATCCACAGAAGTTCTGAAAACAACAAGTTTGGCAACTGAAATATTAAGTTTGATACACACATATAAACACACATACACACACACACACACCAAATTTAGTAAATATCATAAAAATGTACAGCAAAGCACCCATAAAGAAGATTTTCTGAACTATTACTAAAAAATAGGAAGAAGAAAAGTGATGTTAGAGGAAAGGAATAATTCTTTGTTTTGCTTCTACAAGGAGATAACATGAAAATGTCATCCAAAGAACAAGTGACAAAGGTAGCAAAAGCAGCCTAAACTAAGGATGAGACTAATTTTTCTGATACCTTCCAGAGACTATGTGCCTTAACTGAGCAAGTCAGTACTGCTTGTTTAGCCCTATCAAACCAGATCTAAGCAGGGTGAGTCAAATTATACCAGGTCTCTAAACCTCAATAGTTTTGTATAATAAAGGTTTGTTTCTCCTTCATTCTGTATGTCCTATTGCTAGATATCATGCTGTGCGTGGCTGTCACATAGCCATGGGATGCCAGCACCTTGGCTGTGAGCAATGTCTCTAGTCACTTTACCAAGAAAAACTCACAATTCTGAACATCTATGCTCGAAATGCAAGGGCACCAACATTCATAAAAGAAGCTTTACTAAAGCTCAAAGCACATATTGCACCTCACACAACAATAGTGGGAGACTTCAACATCCCACTCTCATCAATGGACAGATCTTGGTAACACAAATTAAACAGAGACACAGTGAAACTAACAGAAGTTATGGACCAAATGGATTTAACAGATATCTAAAGAACATTTCATCCTAAATCAAAAGAATATACCTTCTTCTCAGCAACTCATGATACTTTCTCCAAAATTGACCATGTAATTGGTCACAAAATAAATCTCAACAGATATAAGAAGACTGATATAATCCTATGCCTCCTATCAGATCACTACTGATTAAGACTGGTCTTCAATGGCAACAAAAACAACAGAAAGCCCACATACACATGGAAGCTGAACCACGCTCTACTCAATAACTTGGTCAAGGAAGAAATAAAAAAAGAAATAAATTAAAGGCTTCCTAGAATTAAATGAAAATGAAAGTACAACATACCCAAACTTATGGGACACAATGAAAGCAGTGTTAAGAGGAAACTTCACAGCTCTGAGTGCCTCCAAAAAGAAACTGGAGAGAGCATACACTAGCAGCTTAACAGCACACCTGAAAGCTCTAGAACAAAAAGAAGCTAATACACCCAAGAGAAGTAGAAGGCAGAAAATAATCAAACTCAGGGCTGAAATCAACCAAGTAGAAACAAAAAGAACTATACAAAGAATCAACAAAACCAGGAGTTGGTTCATTGAGAAAATCAACACGATAGATAAACTCTTAGCCAGACTAACCAGAGGGCATGAGACATTATCCAAATTAACAAAATCAGAAATGAAAAGGGAGATATAACAACATAACCTGAGGAAATTCAAAAAAATCATCAGATCCTACTACAAAAACCTATATTCAACAAAATTGGAAAATCTGGATGAAATG
>CM052713.1:47967209-47994593 GCA_028551405.1 Uromys caudimaculatus | reverse complement strand
AAAGAATACTAATACTAATACTAATACTAATACTAATACTCTTCAAACTATCCCACAACATAGAAACAGAAGGAACACTACCCAATTCATTCTATGAGGCCACAGTTACACTGATACCAAAACCTCACAAAGACCCAACAAAGAAAGAAAACTTCAGACCAATTTTCCTTATTAATATCAATGCAAAAATACTCAATAAAATTCTTGCAAACCGAATCCAAGAACACATGAAAACATTCATTCACCATGATCAAGTAGGCTTCATCCCAGGGATGCAGGGATGGTTCAATACCCAGAAATCCATCAATGTAATCCATTACATAAACAAACTCAAAGAAAAAAACCACATGGTCATTTCCTTAGATGCTGAAAAAGCATTTGACAAAATTCAACATCCTTCATGATAAAAGTCTTGGAAAGATCAGAATTCAAGGCCCATATCTAAACATAGTAAAAGCAATATACAGCAAACCAGTAGCCAACATCAAACTAAATGGAGAGAAACTTGAAGCATTCCCACTAAAATCAGGAACTAGACAAGGCCGTCCACTCTCTCCCTATCTATTCTATATAGTACTTGAAATTCTAGCTAGAGCAATTAGACAACAAAAGGAGGTCAAGGGATACAAATTAGAAAGGAAGAAATCAAAATATAACTATTTGCAGATGATATGATCATATACTTAGGTGACCTGAAAACCTCCACCAGAGAACTGCTGCAGCTGATAAACAACTTCAGCAAAATTGCTGGATATAAAATTAACTCAAAGAAATCAGTAACCTTCCTGTACTCGAAGGGTAAACAGGCTGAGAAAGAATTAGGGAAATGACACCCTTCACAATCGTCACAAACAATATAAAGTATCTTGGTGTGACTCTAACCAAGCAAGTGAAAGATCTGTATGACAAGAACTTCAAGTCTCTGAAGAAAGAAAAATGTCTCTGAAGAAGACCTTAGAAGATGGAAAGATCTCCCATACTCATGGATTGGCAGGATTAATATAGTAAAAAATGGCCATCTTGCTGAAAGCAATCTACAGATTCAGTGCAATCCCCATCAAAATTCCAACTCAATTCTTCATAGATTTAGGAAAAGCAATTGTCAAATTCATTTGGAATAACAAAAAACCTAGGATAGCAAAAACTATTCTCAACAATGAAAGAACTTCTGCTGAAATCAGCATCTCTGACCTTAAGTTGTACTACAGAGCAGTAGTGATAAAAACTGCATGGTACTGGTTCAGTGACAGACAGGTAGATCAATGGAATAGAATTGAAGATTCAGAAATGAACCCACACACCTACAGTCAATTGATCTTTGACAAAGGAGCTAAAACCATCCAGTGGAAACAAGACAGCATTTTTAACAAATGGTGCTGGCTGAACTGGTGATCAACATGTAGAAGAATGAAAATTGATCCATTCCTATCTCCCTGTACGTAGCTCAAGTCCAAGTGGATCGAGGACCTCCACATAAAACCAGATACCCTTAGTCTAATAGAAAAGAAGTGGGAAAAAGTCTCAAACACATGGGCACAGTGGAAAAGTTCCTGAACAGAACACCAATGGCTTATGCTGTAAGATCAAGAATCGACAAATGGGACCTCGTGAAATTGCAAAGATTCTGTAAGGCAAAGGACACTGTCAATAGGACAAAACGGCAACCAACAGATTGGGAAAAGATCTTTACCAATCCTACATCTGATACAGGGCTAATATCCAACATATACAAACAACTCAAGAAGTTAGACTCCAGAGAACCAAAAAACCCTATCAAAAAATGGGGAACAGAACTAAACAGAGAATTCTCAACTGAGAAAATTCATAGGGCTGAGAAGCACCTAAAGAAATGTTCAGCATCCTTAGTCATCAGGGAAATGCAAATCAAAACAACCCTGAGATTCCACCTCACACCAGTCAGAATGGCTAAGATCAAAACCTCAGGTGACAGCAGATGCTAGCGAGGATGTGGAGAAAGAGGAACACTCCTCCATTGCTGGTGGGATTATAAGCTGGTACAACCAGTCTAGAAATCAGTTTGGCAGACCCTCAGAAAATTGGGCATAATACTACCTGAGGACCCAGCTATATCACTCCTGGGCATATACTCTGAAGATGCTCCAACATATAATAAGGACACATGCTCCACTATGTTCATAGCAGCCATTTTTATAATAGCCAGAAGCTGGAAACAACCCTGATGTCCCTCAACATAGGAATGGATACAGAAAATGGATACATTTACACAATGGAATACTACTCAGCTTAAAAACAATGACTTTATGAAATTTGCAGGCAGATGGATAGAACTTAAAAATATCATCCTGAGCGAGGTAACTCAGTCACAAAAGAATGAACATGGTATGTACTCACTGATAAGTGGATATTAGCCCAGAAGTTCGGAATACCCAAGTTTCACTTCACAGTAACCACTGGGCTGAGAGTGAGGTCCCAGATGGAGGATTTGGAGAAGGGACTGAAGGAGCTAAGGGAGTTTGCATCCCCATGGGGAGGGAGCAAGTGTCAATTGGCCTGACCCCCCGGTACTCCTAGAGACTGGACCACCAACCAAAGACTACACATGGAGGGACCCATGGTTCGGACCACATATGTGGCAGAGGAGGGCCTTGTTGGCCATCGGGGTCGGGGAGGCCCTTGAGACTGAAGGTGTTAGAGGCCCCAGTGTAGGGGAATGCCAAGGTGGGAAGATGGGAGTGGGTAGGTGGGTGGGGGATAGGATAGGGGGGTTCCAAAAGGGAGACCTGGAAAGGGGAAAACATTTGTAATGTAAATAAAGTATCAAAAATAAAATAAAATAAAAGAGAAAACTCAAGTTCAATGTTTTATGCAGAGTGCTTCTTTCTCCTTTCATGTAAAATGTTGATGAATCTCCAAGTCTTTAAATACTAAATGGGAGCCAGATAGCAACACCACTCAGTGGGTACAAGTACCCTCCACCAAGCCTGAGAATAGTTTGATACCAGCAATTCACATGGTGGAGGAGACAGCCCACTGCTACAAGTTGTCTTCCGAACTCCATAGGTATGCTGTGGCACACCTGTATATATACACACACACTAAATAAATAATTTTAAATGACATTGCTTGATGTGCTGTTTTATATTCTTGAAGAGAGATTGTGAAAGGTAAAACAGCCCGATTCACATAGTCTCGTTGTTAGTAAGCAGTTCAGCCTAAATAAATGTTATTTATTATCTGCATCGAAAAATTCTAAAGTGCATTCAGAAATTATAAATGAATAAAGCTGTTGACTTATGATGTGTGATGGCATGAGGGTCCTGGGGAAAATTAAGGGGAGAAATCCCCCCTCCATGACTGTCGGTGTCTCTAGATAGAGAAGAAAGGACCAGCTAGTGGGCGACTGAAAGGTAGAATGTCCCCAGAGCTCTTTGTCTCTCCTATTTCCCTTTGCATACGTCCTTCCATCTTTTCTCACAAGAAGTGACCACTCTCATAGCAGGTAATAAACATTAAAAATTGAGGAGGTAAGAAAAAATCAGATCTATCCTTGCCTGTCCCAAAGACACACACACAAGAATGCACAACCACAGCTATAAATAAGATGTAGAAATGCAATGTAAGATTCAATGAGACACACTGAAAATCTTGTAAAATTTAAACTCTACACATATGCCCAATTTTATAGGGCAGGACTAGGCTGTAACTTGCCAGGATGTGTTTATTATAGTTCTCAGCCTGTGAATTTATTAGCACCCTCTCTAATGCCTGAGACCTTTTGTGTTTACACACTGATATGTTTACAGTTGACACAACACTATCTTTCCTGGCTTTTGTGCCCACATTTGTTTACCCTGACACATGGTGCGGCAGCTTTATGTCTAGATAAGATTACAAGTGTTTTCACTGAAATCACTCAAAATTATAGGAAGGAGATGCATTTATAAGCATCAGGGAACACTGGATCCTGGAGTCTGTCTTCTCTGGCATCTGTGAGTAAATATCTTGCTACCTCCAGTGGCTTTAGGGTAAACACTGTTTACCTGTGGCACAGCAAAGGAAATCTACATCTGGATTCATGGTTCACAGCCATCTGGCGGAGTCTTCCTTGCACTTCACCTGCAATGATGTTTTGTTTTTTTTTCTTTTGTCTCTTATGGTGCACGCAAAGGACAAATGAAAGTCCTTCCCCTGCAATAGCTTCCCACTCATAAAAGTTCCTTTTCCAGACTCTAATTACTGCCATGATAGCCTATCTCCGTTCTCATGTCAAAGGTCTCACTTTGCTTTCTGTTCCAATTACATCGTTTTCGATTGCTTTATGTATTTTACTCTGCTGTAGATCCTTCAGTCTATTTAAAAAAAAAAAAAAAGACAATAAAAGCTAACATTGGTGCTAAGTTACAGCAATTGGCTACACTGTATTTTGTTTCAATCCTCTATGGGGATTCAGGTAGATGTATATTTGTTACAGCACTGTTGGGTACTGTGGCCATAATCTGATATTAAAATGCTGGCATTTGGTAAGTAACCTTAATGGAAACAAATGTCCATTCCATTTTAGGTTGCCAGAGATTGCAATATAACGAAGAAGCAGCACATTCTATTTCAGCCTCAGACTGTGGCACTGCCACACAGATCCCGAATCCTATTCTGTAATGTGTTTCTCTTGCCAGATATAAGATCTAGCATTCCACGTAGGTTCCTTCCCAGAAGATGCTATATAATTTTGTTGACCCCATTATCTTTTTAGTTATGTATAAAACAAACAAAAGGTGTTATGATAATTCTACATAACCAGAAGCCCCCAAAGAACCTTGGAGGGTGGCAAGAAGCTGTTATTTCTCTCATGAATGTGCTGGTCAACAACGCTTAACACATGAACTAGAGGTGGGTTTGCTTGCTCCACATCCTCTATCCTGAGACTCAACCTTTAGGAGCAGAGCTACCAGAAGCAGGCCCTGCTCAAGGTACAGGGCAGGCATGGCCAAGTGAGAACCCCAAATGGAAACACATTAAAGCCATCATTGTATGAGGAAAATGTTTTGTCACCAACAACCCATTGGCCATGCAACTCTCTTGCAAAGTTAAATGTCAGTAAGGTAGGAAAGTCAGCTTCACTCCCAAAGAGCGAGGGCCAGGGAAATGGAGGGAAAGGTGTTATAAACTGCAGGATTCACAGCTAGGTAAAACTGCCCATGGCTTTTCTCCCCCAGAAACCTGAATAGCACCTTGTCACATTATTAAAACTAGTCAGCAGGAAGGAAGCTTCAAGGTTCTACCAGCTTGATTTCTCCCTGCCCTGAGATTAAAGTGTGTAGTATCTTCAGCAACAGAGGCTTGGAATCCAGTTCTAGTGGGTAGCCAAGAACAAGACAGCCTAATTTTCTTAACCTCCCTGAGATCTACTACCCACCTGCAGTCACCCTTGATTCCTTTGCAGCTGCCCACAGCCTTAACAAACAAGTCTACTTTCTGTCTATTTATATTTAACTACTATGGACAGTTCAAATAGCATTCTGTAATACATGTCTTTTGGGAATAGCATTTCTAAATGTGTATTTGTTTGCTTGTTTACATGCTTGCTTGTTTTGAGACAGGGTCTCATACCCAGGTTGGTTTTAAAACCACTGTGTAGTTGAGGATGAACTTTGATTCCATTGCCTCTATTCCTAAGTGCCAGGATTGAGAAGTGCAACACCAAAATGAGTTTATGTGCTTGCAAGAATTGAATCCAGGACTGCAATGCATGGTAGACAAGCACTCAGCTAGCAGAGCTTCATACAAGCCCCTGTGGATAACTTTTCAGTAAACACAATTGCTCATGAAGAGTATCTTTTTTGCAATTTGTATCCTGTATCAAGACATAATTCCTGTTATTGATGAATAATATTCCATTGTGTAAGAATACTGACTTTATTTCCCATTAAAGTGGTAAGAATCTCCATTTTTTTCTACCTCAGAGCTTTAATATTGCCACAGTCTTTCCTATGTAGGGCTTTGTGAAGCATTTGTACATTGGCACACACTTGTAATCCTAGCATTCAGGATATGGAGGCTAGTTATCTTAGATTACAAGGTAAATTTGGGGCTAACTGACTTTCATCAAACTCTAGAAAGAAAGAGACAGAAAAGAGACAGAAGAAGAGGCAGAGTTGGTGAGGTAGGGAAGAGTGAAAATTACATGCTTGAGCCACGGTCCAGCCAAATGTGGTTATGTTGTATAAACATAGCATAACTACATAAGTTGTGGGTTAGTCATTCCTTTTGAAGAATTACCAAATTGTTTTCCAAAGCATTTACTCTATTTTAGTCTCACATCAATAATAAACAAGGCTTCCAATTCATCACAATTCTACTAGCATTATTTCCTGTCTTCTTTCTTATAGCCATTCCCAGTGGGTGTGTAGAGGTACCTCACTATGGCTTTGATTCACATGCCCTTAATTGTCAATGACACTGACCATCTTTTTATAGGCACACAATGCCTTCTTTAGAGCATTATCCCCTGGTACTCTTTGTCCAATTTTTTGGCTGAGCTGTTGTAAGATTTCTGTATATATTCCAAATGCAAGTACCTTACATGATATGTGACTTGAGGATATCACCCATAATTTTCTTAGTCCTAATTGCTCTATTAGAAACATGTAGAAGAAATAAGCATTCATTACTATGCGGTCAGCTTTACACTTTCTTTTATTTACTGTGCTTTTGGAATTAGGTCTAAACATTAAGTGCATAAGTCATAACACTTTACTCTAACTCATGACTTTGTCCTCTAACTTTGCTGTAATTTTAGATGTTGCAGTGAGACATATAGTTTTCTTTGAATAAATTTTTGATATGATGAATCCAATTTCACTCTTTTACCATTATTTTTTACATACTATTTGTTGAAAGATGGCTTTCTCCCATTGACCTGTGTTGGCTCCTTAGTTTGCAACCAGTGACCACAAATATCATTTTTGTTGTACTTTAAAGCCATTCAGTTTACTTGTATGTCTATTACACTACCAGTACACTCTGATTGCTGAATCTTTCAAGTTATAAAATCTAATCGTGTGAGCCTGAGAATTTTATTCTTCATGAAATTGCTTTGACCATTGTGCCCCCTCTATATCTTAGCTTAATGTTATCATTCAATGTAAATCTTTCAAAATTCTTCATAGCACATTTGCTTCTCCTTTGTTGTCTATATTACAGAAAGCATAGTAAAAAGTCTCAGAAAAGAAATAATACCTATGTATGGGCTGGAGAGATGGCTCAGCAGTTAAGAGCACTGACTGCTCTTCCAAAGGTCCTGAGTTCAAATCCCAGCAACCACATGGTGGCTCACAACCATCTCTAATGGGATCTGTTGCCCTCTTCTGGTGTGTCATATAATAATAAATCAATCTTTTAAAAAAAAGAAAAAAGAAAAAAGAAATACCTATGTAGATGGAAAATTACCAACTTTTAATAATATACATAGATATATTTACACCAAAATATCTTCTAGCTTTAGATACTATCACAACACTCTTGCTGAAAGCAAAGTACTTGAGTCATACTCTCTTAAGCCTTTTACCCAATTTTCATATCAACTTACTTTACCCCCTAAGATATCTAATAGTACAATACTCATGCAGTAACCCTAATGTCAAAGGATTGTGTTTGGAAGCATACAAACTTCAAGATGCCCTAGAAACAGAGGAGGAGGAGGCAGAGGAGGAGGAGACAGAGGAGGAGGAGGAGGAAGAGGAGGAGGAGGAGGAGGAGGAGGAGGAGGAGGAGGAGGAGGAGGAGGAAGAGGAGGAGGAAGAGGAGGAGGAGAAAAGTCACATAGAGTCTTTCTTATCATTTCTTTGAATTTTTAATAATAAAAACTCATTTTTGTTATTAAATGAAAGCAAACATTCCTTTAAAGCCAGAGAAGACCATGGGAATATCCTCAGGCCTGTGGTAACGGCTGCCAAGTTCATGTTTTCCAAACACAAATGGTCTTTCCTTGCATTTTGGGGACTGGAAACACTATGGGAGAGGCAGCCACAGTGCTGATGTCTCTAAGAAATTAATACTTATACCACTCCATCCTTGAAGATTTACAGAATTTATGCCATAAAGCATGAAGTCCAAGCTAGGAAGATGGCTTAGATGATAAAATGTTTGCAGTAAGCATGAGGACCTGAGCTTAGATCTCTGGTACTTACATAAAAGTCTATGATGGCCATGTTACTCTCTAAAGTGAGTATCTGGTCAGATTTTTGAAAGCATGTACACAGTAAACATTTTAAAATAATGGCTTTGTTTCTATTTTCTCTAGCTCCAGGTTTTTTATAGTAGAGTTGCCAGAAATACCATTAATCTCCTAAAGGCCATTCATATCCTAAACCGATTGACCCTCAAGCACAAAATCCTCCCCGGCTCAGGCACATGGCTAGATCTCACTGCTGTTTTCTGAATGATTTATGTGAACTGTGATGCCTTATGAAAAGCCCTGAAATGTCTCTGCATGTGACTTGTTTGCCTGTGATTTACCGTGACATCCTCTCTCAGTCCTGGGAAGTTACGGAAAACTTTTCTGAAATATTTGCTTTCTCATTCAACCTCCACAGCCTGTGGCTCAGTTATCAGTGACCTCAATTTTCTGCCCTGTTGTTTTTCAAATTAAAAAATGCATATGGGCAAGTCTGTCCGCAAAGTCACACATTAAATAACATTACCCAATAGATCATTATCCTGTGTGCACTCTGCCATTGCCAATGGCTACGTGACCTTTAGAATGAAGGAGAGCATCATGCACTCCCTGAGAACCTGAAAGCTGTACTGTGATCAGCATTCTTGAGGACCTCTGGAAGGTTTACTTCCCAACACTCAGAGAGTACTTGGGGTCCAGTAAGTGGCCTGTGTTAAGGCTTCTGATGACAAAAATCAAGAAAGTGAATGAGGATCTTGCTTTCTGGTTCCATGAGACAGGCATCTATACAGAAGACTGAGAATTATGTTCTGACTTAAATAGAAGAGTAGGAGAGGGAAAGAGGCTGCCCAGATGGGGAACTTATCCTATAAATGAGGCAGCCAGAAAAAATGCTGAGGTGCGTGCGTCACATGAAAAGAGAGGATCAATCAATTAATTACAGAAAAACCCAGGAATCTCAGCTCACCACTACCAATTCACGTTAAATAAAAAATCATTGTTCTCCTCAAAAGCCAGGGGAACAAATAAATAAATTGAATACATGCCTTTTTAAGGGACAGTTGTTTCTTCTGTTTTCAGGGTATAATAAAGACGGTTTTCTGTATATAATCATCAATAAAAGTAACACCAAGTACAGAGGGGCCCTCAGTGTTTTGGTGTTGAACAATTTTTTACATAGAGGAAGAAATAATGTTTGTCAGATGTATACAGTAGCTTAAAATATTTTTCTGGATTCCATGTGTCAGAGTAAGTCTCTAAACACACTAAAAGACAAAGTAGAGTAATATTTATAAATGTCTAGTGAAATGCCCATTAAACATTCAATGAGTATTTGCTAATATCATTATTAATATCATAATCAATACCACTCTTGTTTTCTTCTATTGGATAGTTATAATTGTGTTCAGTCATCTATACACAGATTTGCATGAAACTTTTTGTCCAAAGTAATCAAAATAAAGAACTCCTCTCTACTCAGCATATTATCTCAATACTGACACCATTTAAACCACAAATTGTCAACAATTAACTTTATTTCATATCAAGCACCAGAATAGTTGTTAGAAAACAGTTTCCAATCCTCTCTATTATCCACTGATTCATAACCTAGGGTTAATCTTACTCTTTCTGTGCTTCAGAGGAAGGGTATCTAAGTCACTTTCACATCTAATAGACCTTGGGATAGTACAGGGAGATGATATTACAGAAAAACCATTATAATACATTGCATTCACTTTTAATCTGTCCTTGAAAGTCACCTCACTTGTGCCCCAAGCAAGCTTCCACATCTTGTTTAAGAATGTCATTTCATAGAGTAATAGGGCAGGGGGCAGAAATGTCCATTGCCTAGGATCAGTGATGTGGATATTAAATATTTACTAAGGATAAAACCCTGCCTTGACCTACTTGCACATTGAACTTTTAAATGCTGTTCTGTAACAGAGAGAGATAACTGTTGTCTTCCAATAATCTTTTACTATTTGTAGTGCCTTTGACCTTCATGCAAATGCTAAAGCAAAAGAACTTAAATTTTGTTTTCCACTGTTTATCCTTGGGCAGAACCATCTGATACAAGTAGCATTCCATCAAAATGTGTTTTTTCCTGAAGTAGTCTTGCTGTAATACATCATCAAAGTGACAACCAGTGTGTTGTATATTACAATAAAATATCCCCAGAGCAAAGGTACATGTGATGATGAATTATGCTAATATGTTATTGTCATTATGTTATCAGTACTCGGAGAGTGATTTAGTGAGATACATCATCTGTGAGAGATTATCTGATTTCTTATTACTCAAAAAGTGACACCGTCATGGAAAACTCCCAGCAGATTCCATTGATGAATAGGACTGGTGGTATTCTAGTGCCAGAACTCATGTATAGTAGTATATTAAGATGTCCTTTAGAACTGAAAACAAGTTAGAGAAAGATGAGTCCATGAGGGGAGGGTATGAAAGCACTGTCTATTTAAATATTATTATTACTGCAGATACATGGATGATGGATATAAAGATAGTAAAGTGTAAACAAAGAGACATCCTTGTACTTTATTTAAACTTTGGCAGAGATATCATTCTCTTTAATTATCTTTAAGAAACACAACTAATGAGACATCATCTGTTTTAAGACTACTGATTAGTCTATTAATCTATAGTCCAGAGATATACACTCCACTTTCTAATGCCTTTGGTTTATACCTCAAATAACTGAACCAGTCCACTATTACTAAGCCCTTTGTTGAGGAAACAGCTAATTTAGGCTGATATAAGCTGATAATTTTCACCAAAATGCCCTTGTACATAATCTTGTATATTGTAGGCACTCAAAATAAATTTGCTCAATTTTATTGAACATTTTCTTGTAACTTTCTATATTCACAGCTATAGAATTTATAATAGACAGACTAAAAGAGTCAGATGCCATTGACTGTAAGTAAAAAGTTAAAAGTCCAGCACCAGGAATGGGTTACCTCTATTATAGTTGTAGGCCAGTGGGGTTCCATAGACCCCAAAACATTGCATGTTATTGTAATGCTCTTGGTTACTTTCCAGACTTGATAGTAAGATCCTTGATAGTAAGCTGAAGATACCATGTGCTTGAGTTATAGAATATAAAAAAAAAAATCAAACTAGTATGAACCTGGAAGCTTCATCCCTAATGGCTAGCTTCAATAACACTAGAAGGTGCTGCTTATGGTACCAAAGGAGAAAAATAAATAGTCAGTCTTACCCAACTGTGAGCTCTGTAAGCTACTATAATAACCAGTCTTGTAAGATATATTCCCAGTAGTCCAACAGTGTCATAAATATTACAGAAGTAACCAACCACTTCCTACTTAGATTTAAGACCTGCTCTACAAGATGAAACCCATGCCTAGTATCATTATTTGGAGTTCAGAACCTGTGGCTAAACAGGTCATATGTCCTATAGGAGACCTGCATAATAGTAAACTGACTCCTAATGGGTATAACTCTTTATACCTATAATTTAGCCCATTCATTGATCTTTAGCAGAGAAATCTCCTTTTGCAGTAAATGACAACTAACACAAGGACCAGATGTAGTCAAGATACCGAGATATTAACCTACAGGACTCTCATCCCTAACAGAGACATCTATATCATTCACACACCCCTCCCCAAAACAAAAAATCACTGAAGATGAGGGCACGGAAAAATTGTAAGAGCAAGAGGCAGTTGGTGATTGCGAGAAGAGTGTTTTCAGACACAATGGGGCAGTGGCACATAGGATACCACAATGGTTATGACAGCATAGTTAAAACCTATGCAGACTCAAGCCAGACGACATCCCAGTGTAGATGGAAGAGGTAGTCATGAAATTATACCGCTATCTGAGGAGATATTGATAATAACTTCTGATGGAGGGGTTATCTTTAAGGGTATGGCCCCTGGAAGCTCAAACATGCTTGAGTGTGTAGCAATACAACCAAGAGCATGTAGCCAGCCATAACTGGACAGGATGGTTTTGTTTAAAAATGAGGACACAGTGGTGGGGGAAGCACACTGCAGGCATGGATGTGGGAAGGATGGGTAGAAAAGGTGAGCATGGTCAAAATAAAATGTGTGAAATCCTCAAAGAATCGTTTAAAGCAAAACTGAGTTCCCACACTGCCTATCAAAACCGAAGGCATAGGAAGTATTAAATTACACCAAGTTCAGAGACCTAGCATCTGTGGTCCAGCCTCACTGTGTTCTAGCCTGTGGTAGTACTTCGAGTGCCACATTTTAGTTTAACACTAAATCCTCTTTTCTCATATTAGAACAAGTACCAAGAGACCAGGAGCTCACCTTTAAACTCTTCCAGACATAAATTCAAATCAAGTGTCATACGCCATCAAATCCCAATGGCTAATTAAAATTTTCCCAGGGGGTCCACTGGACTTAAGGTGAGCAGTTTTACAAACTCCTGTATTCCCCAGTGATAATTCCTCCCATGTCAGCTTCTTCTTTCTCACTAATCTGAGCATGGGACCAGAGAGCACGAAACCAATACATTCTATTATCTGGGCATATTCTTGGGCATATAATGTGGGTAGCACACACTCTCTAGGTCTTGTTGGTTTTTTTGTTTTGGTTTTTTATCCTTGGCCTTTTGGAGTTATGGTCAAAACAAGACAGAAAGAATCCTATTTTAACATCCATTTAGAAAAGCAGAGGCCATTTTCGTGGGCCTAAAAGGCAAGGGTAGGGGAGTGTGTCACTTCTAGGAATGAGTAGGCACATGTCTTCATCAGCCATGAAATCCTGAAAAGATGGATGTGTCTCAGACCTCAAGAAATGTTTCAGGGTCATGAAAGGAGGTTTTCCTTCAGCTGATTTATGTGCACAATTTCGGCAGGGTGCCTGTTCTGGAGTGCTTCCAGGGATCCATGGTTAGATCATGATGAAGTCAGCATCAACCTGTCAGCGTTCAATTTGGCTTCGAGGAGTGTTATCAATTTCCAGAGCATCTAATATACTCGGCTGAACCAACAGGATGAAGGTCACTCTGCAACCCAGCCATCCCTTCATGTCAGTCTATCCCAGAGGTTATGGTGCTCCGAGCTCACTTCCTAAAGTGCTTCCATCTCACATGCTACAGAGAAGGCAGCCTGAATCAGTTGACTGAGTATCTGAACCTCTTGTACATACCTTGGCTGCCCTTGGTTTTATTGCTACAGTGAATGAAGCTGCTGACTGTTTTAGAGATGAAAGCAAAGTTTTACAATTTAGCCAATGTGTCTTTATTTTAGTTAACTATCTACTAATAAAGAAATAAGTGCTCTCTCAAGAAAAAAAAAATGGTATCGACATTCAAACTGTTTTGTGAATCAGAGTCCTGGAGACTGAACCCAGGGTCTTGAGCATACTAGTTCAGCACTCTACTGCTAAAGTGTGCGCTCAAGCCCTTTATTTTATTTCAAACATTATGTTATACCACATTCATTATATTATGGTATATTTGAGACAGGGTTTTACCAAGTTGTCTAGGCTGGCCTTGATCTTGAAATTCCCCCACTTCAGCCTCCCTAGCCTGCACCATTAGTCTGAGTTCGCCTTTACATGCTGATGTGAAATAATCCCTGTGCTATAGGAAGTATAATGGTGAATGCCAAAATAATAACTCAAGTCAATACATAAAACACCATTTATGTAGTATTTTATTCACGTTATTTTACTGGATTTGGATACAATGATAGCACTTTTAATACATAAAAGAAAAGGCAAAGCTCACAGAATAGTTCAGCAGGTAAAAGAATTTGCCACCTAGCCTGATGACCTGAGTTCAGTTCTTTGGACCTAAACAGTAGATGGATGGGACAAATTCTCCACAAGTTGTCCTCGGACTTCCACATTCATACTGTGGTACATAACCCCAAGTATGAGTGTGTGCATGCACACACACACACACACACACACACACAGAGAGAGAGAGAGAGAGAGAGAGAGACATTAAATAAATGTACTTTTTAAAACTTTTCAACAACAAAAAAAGCACATTTGATGGCAGAGGCCTAAATCTAAATATTGTCTCTATTTCTTAGTCTGTTTCCCTGAGTAATTTTTCTCCTCTTTCTATCCTTCCTTTTCTCTGCCTCAAGTGGTGAAACAGTCTCTGTTAAGCACTGCTGAGTGGAGGATCCATTCTCAGCTTCTCTTTGTGTCCACGGGTCCCTCTCACAATGCCAGGCAAGGCAAGCTTCTGCAGAGTAATCATCTTTGTGAAGGATTATTATCCTGTGTTTACAAATGAGCTGACCCAGGCTCAGCAAATTTGCAAGGCCCGATATTACACAGTTAGAAAGCAAAGCATGACACGAGGTATGGGAAAGGATTATAGAAACACTGGTCCTCTAACAAGTGGGGAGTCGGAAGAAGGGCATTAGTCACTCTAGAAGAGCACAGCATAGAGTATACAGTAAGAGACATGTTGCAGAATTAAACACTTGGTCTCACGTCAACAGTTGGTTTCTCCCCTTTGCTCTGTACAGGGATGGCCAGTTACCAGCACATGCTAGGATGCAACTCCTCATTGTCAAGATAAATGATACGGAATGAGTATCACTTCGCTTCCTATTTGGAAATGACATTTTCCCTTTCTAATCCATTCTATGTCCTATTCATCTCAGAGAACTAACGTATAAAGAAATCATATGAATAATTACTCTTTCATGAGATCATCTGTTTTATTCCCATTTTAGACCTATCTTGTCCTTTAGTCTAAGCTACAGCGCAATTCGACACCTACTGAAAAAGTCAAAATGTGAAATTTGTCAGGAACATGAAGCCTGGGAGAATAAACTGTGCTTTGCAGAATGGTCAAGAAATGTATTGAAACGTGAAAATAAATTCCTTTTCAATATTCCCTTTGCACCTTTTTTATTATACAAGGATATATTATAAGCACTCATATAAGCATTTTTATAAATGCCTTTTGTCAAAACTAGCATGTGACTATAATTCACATGCTGAATTTTCAGAACTGGCAAAAGAAATAGCGATTCACTGACGACTCTTTTGGTCGCATTTCCTAAAACGCTGGATCTCAAGAAATGGCCTGCAGTGATGATGCAGTACTAAGGTACAAATAGATGTCCCCTGCATGGAAGGAAAATGTAGATGCAACAGAGAGCATGTGAGGCAGGACCCTGGCTTGTGACCATGCTTGCTGCTGTTTCAATGAAAGACTAAAGACACAATAATTGAGAGACTATCCACATGTGATCAGCAATTTGCAAGTGAGCTGCATAAAAAAGCTGGACTTTACAGCATTTCATAAGAAGAATCAAGGAGGCAGAACGGCTTTGTGCAACTCTTTTGTGTCTCATGTTTAACTACCTATCAATGTACTGGAGATTGTAGATTCATTCCAAGTTGAGTGGACTAATAATTTCCGTGGCCATATGGGATCTTTGAATTTACACTCTTCACTGTGGTCTTTCATTCAAGTCAGACATGTTAGAGTCTATAACTGATTTACCTTCCTGTATGGTGTGGATCTGGCACACACAAGTCAAATGTCTGGTCTGTCTCAAAGGTGAGGTATGGGCCAAGAGTCAGATGAGGATGATAGATACTGACATACTTCCTAATATTTGTGTGAACTTTAACAAATAGCTCTATTAGTGCAACTAAACAATATTTAAATCACAGACACTAAGAAATTAACTCATTTAAGATATAATAGCATCTAAGATATTAACAATTTAAAAAATAAAACATATATGAACATAATATGCAAGCACAATATGTGTTTATAGTATATATATATATATATAATATGTATAAATCCCTTTAATATTATAAAACACTGTCATAACTTAATCATAGCCAATGAATTTTCAGAAATGTGATCCTAAAATAGATATTTCATGGACCAGTGTTCCACTGATGGTAGACTAGAGTTGCTCAGCCTAGCCCATGGAGAAAAAAGAGGAAACAGCAGGAAAAAAGAGGGAAGTAGAATCTAGAAAGCCTGCAGGGGCCTGCATACCAATCAGGGGTCAGGCAACACAGGGACTCTGATGGATCCTGAAGAGCAGGGGATCCCTGGAGGTAGACAGAATACAGTACCCCAAACCTCTGCAGCAGGACGCAACTGGTACCCAGGAAGGCAAATATTTCAGACATAGTTTATACATTTTACTGCCAATTATTCTAGTTACCAGCTCATTCTGATAAGGCCTACAGACTCTGTGGAGGTAGGAAAAGTATCCAAATATGAGAAATGAACATGGATTGATATTTAAAAAGAGGAGAGCAGAAACTAATGGATGCAAAAGCCTCCTGTGGTGATTGGCCCATTGTTGAGTTAGAAAGCATGAGTGTTCCCTAATGAGGAGCAGTATAGGTCCCAAATCCTAAAAAGGAGTCCCTTCCAAATACCAGTGGTGCTGAGTACCTACCATTGGACAATTCGAGAGCCAGAGGAGAGGTGTCAGATGAGAGAGTAAGACGACTCACACACCGTCACTTCCTTCCTTAATGGGAGTGCATTGACAGTTCTATCCCTTCAGCAGAAGAAAAATGTGTATTCTATCTGCTTTTTAATACATAGTTTAGATGAGCAACAAATTCGGGTCTTCTGTGTTTTGTTGTATACTTTTGATACTTTATTTTAACATATTTCTCTTAATCATAGAATGCATAGAATTTTGTTTCAATTGCTAAAACTGGGTGTGATTACTATTTGCCTTTTCCTGACAATATATACCTACCCTCTACTCTTGTACAGTCTAACTTGCAATTTGACATTCACCTCTAGTCCTTTCCTTCTTCCTCTTCCAGCCCTCTTCAAGTATGAAGCAGTCAATCCCTTAAATTACAGTGGCAGGAATAATGTATAGCTAGATGCTTAGCCATTTCCCCAGATTTAGAAATTCAGAACCTGGTTGAAAGTAATGCCAGGTATCTGCATCCCTAATTTGATGTTCTCAGAAGTAGCCCTTCCTGTCAACTGGCAAAACTATCCTGCTCTGACAGTCTGACCCTTACACTCCAATTAAATATAAAAACAGATCTGAATCTCCTTCAGCCCGTTGTAGTGTCAAGGCTAGTATAACTTCACTGTCATGTAAAGCTCTTTAAATCAGCCTGCCAAGGAAATATGATTGTAGTACAGATTTTTAACATTCAGAGATATTCACTCCCCTTTCACTTACAAGGATTTTGAGGGTCAAAGCTATGCATTTTTATTAGCTATTTTATTATCTTTCAACCTTTGTGAAGATCAATGTATTAGAATGAAGGGGGAAAAACGTTTTTCTCCCTCGGTTCTAAAGTGAATTGGTATAAGGGAACTACTAATGAGGATTTTTTTTTTTATTACTTATTGAAAGTTCCTAGTTGACAAAATGAAAAATTGTTATGGAGGAGATGTAAATGTTGTTTAAATCCCATAATACTTTTTGAAACTTAAGCATCTGGTTGAAATAGATGAGCTTTAGAAAGGGATAGAAGTGTGGAGTTTTGAATTTTCTTAAAAGTGTGATGTTTCCCAGAAAAGCAGCAGTATGTTGGGGGGGAGATTAAAATACTAAGAATTCCGGCTTGTAAATCTAAGCACAGAGACAAACTTTTAGAGCTACATTTCCCATCGAACTAAAATGAAATGGGTTTCTTATTGAGTGTCTGATGATTGGGACTTGTAGTCTTTTCCTGTGGTGTATGGCAGACACAGCTCCTAGCTTTCCTTCTGTCCTCACTCCATGAGCTCAGAAGGGTTGGCATTCGGCTTACTACAACCATGGATTGATCGAACATGTTCTCTTTTTTTCTTTTTTTTTAAGAGTTATATTATATAAACTCTATTAATTCACAAAGCATACTCATGATATACCTAGGATTTTATTTTAAAACAAACCTCTAAATATTTTTAAAAAGATAAATTGGATAGATTTAAGCTATCTTCCTAGTTTTATAACTGATAGTTCAGAGTCTAGGTTTTTTTTCAATGTGAAGATACCTAGGAGAAACAATTATTTGGGCTCTTGGGCTCAGAGGTTCCAGTCTGTAGTCTGATGGCTGAACTGTTTTGGGCATAAGGCAAGGCAAAGCAACATGGTCGGGAACATGTGGTAGATACAACTTCTCACCCATGACAGTCAAGATGAAGAATCATGAAAGGAAAAAGCCAAAGCAAGTTATAACTCCCAAGGATGTGGCCCTGCTCCATTACTTCCTCCTCCTAGGCACCCCCTACTCAAGTTTCTTGTGCCTCCAGAAACAGTGCCATCAGCTACATACCAAGGGCTTCAGTGCATGATACTGTAGCAGACGTTGACACCCAGACCACAACAATCAACAGTATGAACAGCCACCATCCTAAATGTGAGATGAGTCACTTTCTTGAAATTACAAACATAAACATTTCTTAAAGCTAGTATTGGTAGCATTAGTACCAAGGATGCAGGGATGGAAACAGGTGGCTCTCTGGAGCTCACCAGGCAGTCAGCCTAGACTACTTGTCTCTGTGATGCTTCCAGGCCAGTAAGATACCCTGTCTCAAGGAAGCAAACAAAGAGAAGCAAAGGAAGAGAGAAATATTATGGTTAAAACACAATCTCAAAAGTAAACAAACAAAAACCAACAAAGCCAACTACCATAGGGGCTGAAGTAATAGATCAGTGGTTAAGAGCATATATTGTCTTCTAGAGGACCCTACATAGAGTGGCTCACAATTCTCCGCAGCCTTAACTCCAAGGTGATCCTGTGCCTCTGGCCTCCACCAACATCTGCACTCATCTGCACATGCCCACAGAATGACACACACTCATACACATAGGTTGGTTGGTTGGTTGGTTAGTTAGTTAGTTAGTTAGTTAGTTAGTTAGTTAGCTATAAGATGGACAGAGCATAAAGAACAGCCAAGACTAATCTGTACACCTTCACACACGTGCATCCACAAACATACAGTTCGCCTTTTTTAAGAGATTCTGAGGAAAAGGGTAGAGTCTTTAGTGCTTATAAAGGAGAAACACTGAATAACTGGCTGTCAGGAAAAGAGCATCCAGTCCCCAGGAAGGGTTTCTGACAGCCATGCTAATATGCCATAACAATGACATGAGGTTTCCTCTGGACGCCAAGAAAAAGCTATTTGGGAAGAGCTTGTCAATAATGCAAAACTGGGCCAAAGGGTCCTGTTGTTCAATTGCTTGCAAATGTCCATCCAAGCCTAATTGAAGGTGACTAAGCTCACATTCACAGCAAAAAGATCATCAGCGTAATTCTAATATAATTAATTAATTTAGAAGGAGCTTTCCTGGAATGTTACTTTGAAAAGAAGCTTTTGGGGTTAAACACCTTAGTTGTTTTTTCTGCAAGTATGTTTTTTTTTTTTTCCTTCCTGAATCCTCGGGGCTCTGCTTTAAGTTCAGTTGTGTTTACCAGAAAGAAATGAGAACAGGGTTAATGCTGTGAAAGGTGTTTGCTCATAACAGTAACCCTACAAGCACACAGGGCAACTGATACATCACAAAATCCCTCCGACCACCTCTGACTAGCTCATCACAGAGCACCAAAAGTGAAACAGGAAACACCACCAAATAAATTGTTTTGTGCTTAAATAATGGATGAGGCCAGTATAAACCATAACTGCCGGTTTTGGTTCCCTGAACTGCTACAGCAGTTTGACCTTGAGTCCATTTCTCTAGAGGATGACATTAAATCCGTGTGTCATCTTCTTCCCTGGGCAAATTTGTTGTCAAGAGAAAATAAGAAATTGGGCCTATAGAATATCACAGCTGAGAACACGGTAAAAACAAAAAACAAAAAATGTGCTAAGTGAATTTTCTTTCTTTCACCCAGTACTTGTCAATATAATAAATGAATAAATAAGTAAATTTATTTATTTTTAAAAAGCAACCAGAATTCTTTTTTTTTTTTTTTTTGGTTTTTTGTTTTGTTTTGTTTTGTTTTGTTTTGTTTTGTTTGAAACAGGGTTTCTCTGTGTAGCCCTGGCTGTCCTGGAACTCACTCTGTAGACCAGGCTGGCCTCGAACTCAAAAATCCACCTGTCTCTGCCTCCGAGTGCTGGGATTAAAGGCATGTGCCACCACTGCCCGGCTGCAACCAGAATTCTTATCACTAGTAAGCATACACTAAATCATACAAAAATACCAGGACCTTCGTGGTATGGTAGCTATGTATATGTGTGAAACTGACTGACCCTAAGAATACCCAGAAAACTGGTAAAAACACTGTCTCTGGATGTGAGTATATACTGCCATAGTGAAATTAGCATTCAACCAACTAAATTAAGAAAATTTACCCTCGCCAAAGATGGCAGTCATCCTCCAATCTATTTAAGAACTGGATGAAGAAGGTCGAATTATCCCTGGCACATCCATCTTCTATCCTTCCACATCAGAGCTGCTAGCTCCTGAGTGTTCAGACCTGAACATCAGCACCAACAGCATCCTAAGCCCTAGCTCTTCTGGTTCTCAGTGCCTTCACTCAGGCTGAATTATGCCACCAGCTCCCTCATTCCTCATGACGCTGGTGACATCAGCATGGAAGCACATTAGAGCTTCTCCATAGCAAATTCTCTCTTACATGTCAACATGACTTCCTGTTGGTTTTCTTTTTCTGGAGATTGATGTTTAAACATGAAGTATACATAAATGATGGTCATGCTGTACATGGTGGTTCTTAAAAGAGAATTTTCCAAAGGTAACATGGTGGATTTGAACTCCTGTGTTTAAATTGTGTTCAGCAGAGTAAATGTCCTACATTCTTCTTTGTAAAATGGACAGTATCTAATGTGAATGTTGAAGTAAGCCTTTAATGTGTAAAGATTTGATGTCATGTGATTGCTCTAAAATTATGAAATAATATTGCTAGCTTTTTAAACATGACAAGATTTCCCTGATTCTTTACATTGTAGCTAGTGCTTGCTACTTTGTGGATTCTTCTTTCTTCCACTCCTTGCTACCCTTTTTCTTCCACCTATTCAATCCCTTAACACTAGATAAGAGATTTAAAGAGAGAGAGAGAGAAGGAGAGATATCCCTGAATAAAGTCATAGGGTCAGAAATGGGGTGGCATTATTTTTAGACTAGTTTCTACTGATTAGGGGCATTGAGCTCATTGGGACAAGTTTGATTTTTGCTGGCAGAATATCTAATTTCTTCTTCTTGTTGTTTCTTTTTTGCACATGGCTACTTAACGATCTGCAACCAACACCAACCATCAACCAAACAACCGATCCACAACCCACCTCACCTCTCAGGGCCATAGTATTTATATACCCACCAAAAAGTCTCCAGAGTTCCAAATGTCACATGCTTGCAGAAACTTTCTGCAACTGAGAGAATCATACCCCTGCCAGAGCTCAAGGAAAAAGATAGTCAGCTGCCATGGACTTTCTGAAACACCTCCATATCTCACACATGGGATTAAAATGAAAACATATTCTTATATTTCTGTGTGTTTTAAAGAAACCTAAATTCAAAAGTTGTCACTATAATCTCTCTGTGTCCCTTTCCTACAGCCAAAGTAATCTTAAAAAAAACACCAAAACCAAATAAAAACCACGATTTCATCAGCTCTATGCATAAAATCTTTTAATGGTTTACTGATGACATAAAATGTGGTCCAAGTTCTTAGAATGACATAGGAAACCCTTGCTGACCCCTCCCCTACCTGGTTATTTTAGCTCTTCAATCCCCATCCACCTTGCCACACTATTTTGTGCAATTGCACTCCACATAGCTCAGCAACTCTACCTCCATCCCTTCCTTCTTGGACACATTTCTACTCTCCTATGCCTAATCCCTCTCTTACCCACAATTCATTTGCAATCCAATCTTTCATACAGTTCTTGCCTAGTTCTCATTATCTCTTAGAAGTTCTCACTTACTCAGTATCCACAATCATTGTGCTTTTCATAGTCCACAGAATCATTTACCACGTGTCACTTATCACCCATTAGATGAGTATACTATTGTTGCTTGGTGCTATATTGTCAATATTTATTTAATATTACCTGCGTAGCTATTATGATCTTGCTCATTTTTAAGTGATAAGAAAATGTCAAAGAACAAAGCTAACAGGATCTCTGCCAGAACACACAATTAGAAGTTGTCAGCACAGACACAGTGCAAGGAGAGCAGAGCACCAGAAAGAAGAATGAGCAAGAACAATACAGAAGAGAATGGGAAATATGGAGAGACACTCAAGGCAGAGAAGGGTTTCACAATGTGGGCAATGTGCACACTTGACAAGGAAAGTAGGAGTTTGATTTAAAAGATGGGGGCCAGAGCATCTCTTCAGAGAAAACAGCAAATTCAAAGGGACGGTGGGATGGAACTGCACAATATATCCAAGGACTTTGAATTGTTCTGAAATTGGCTCACCTAAGAAATAGGCCTAAGACGTCTGAACTGTTTTTAAAAAAAAAAAAAAATCTAGATGGGCTTTCTTTTATTTAAAACTATCCTTTGCCATTGGCTTGTGATAATATTTGAAGATGATAAAAAACTCTTTCTCGCTTCATTCTGCTCACAGGCAAGTACATCCAGATCTTGTCATGCCATGCCGTTCAGCACTCCAGCAGTGTCCTCCGGAGCCATCTGCTGTCCATGAGAACAAGGCTTCAGAACCCAAATGATATACTTAAACCAGAGCAAAGCAAGCTGGAGGCTCATTTCAAAAAGCATTGCTTTCCCAAAATGTATTCATTGGGAAAATCTGCTGTAAAATAGTGAATTTTATGCAAGTAAAATTAGACCTTCCAACCTGCTCGGCATGACGCATGATTGCACACACGTACTGCAGGTGATTCTGCCAGAATTGAAGCTATTTCATTTTTTTTTATTAGACATTTAGTCAAAAGGTCAAAAGGAAGATTTAGAATCCATGGTATCCCTGTACACTCTTAAAAGCTGGATTATTTATACCACATTTACCACAAGATGCCTATCTTTAAGCCATAAGAAATAGAAGTAGAATGAAAACAAAGAAAAATAAAACCAAATCATATATAATTTCACACATAGAAATAGCAGCAGATACACCAAAATAGTAAAAATCAGTTTCTTGGAAAGCATTCTAAATGAAGAGAGCATCATGAAATCCCATTGCTCACTATTCCGAATAGTTAGCCAAGTTGCTGGTACCTCAGACTGTAAGCCATCTCTTCCTTCCTAGGACTCCAAATAGGAGCAGCTTCAGAAATATTCTAACTCCAGGGATGCTTGGTACTGTTCCACCTGCTGTCCCTTTGAGCTTGCTATTTCTCTGAAGAGATGCCCTGGCCGTTCTCTTAGAACTACAGTTCCTACTTTGCTTCCCAACTCTACAAATCAACCCTGTGGAGATGCCCTTCTCCCTCACTAAGGATCACTAAGAGAATGAATAGGTGACTGGATCGATGGATGGATGAATGGATGAATGCTACAAAGGCCTTCAGTGTTCCCACTGGCATTGTGCTTTAAAAACTGAAAATTCAGACCTGAAAAATCCCCCCTTCTCCTTTTCTTGTCATTAGCCAAGTACCTAGTGGTGAATAAGAAAGCGTTAAAAAGTGAAAACTTTTCATTTCACACCATTTCTCTTATTTGTCCCATCCAGTTCCCCACTTAGTACAGACACCTGATTGTCATAACCCAGTAGCCTTGAACCTGTGGATTCAAGAGATCTTTCTGCCACTGTCTCACAAGTGGTTGAGCCTGTATACAGATGACCATGCACAGCTTTGATATGAAATGTAAAACACATATATTTTTTGATCCACAATGAACTATGTACAACTGAAACTACAGAAAGTAGAACGGTGAGTAGAGGGAACAGTGTCAAGTTCAAGTGCTTCCAAGTGTCAGGCTGATGAGACAGATGGTGACCCTTAGGTCCTGAAGGATCATTAATTGCCTTTACATGAGAAAAAAGTTTAAAAGAAAACTTGGGTTCCGGTTTCCATCTGTGGCTGGGGACCTCAGCATGGGCCACAGGGCTCCATAGCCAATTAGCTCCAGGAAAAAGCTACTCTCCCAGTAGCGTGGAAAAGCCGTGAGTAGGGTTAAGACGAGTACCACTGCTCACCAGAACCTGCCTGGAACCTGCAGGACACAGGAACTGAGATAGTTGGGCATAGGAACCCTCCGGTTCCCATCTGTGGCAGGAGACCTCTGCCCGGGCCACCAGGGTTCCATAGCCAAGCAGCGCTGGGAGAAAGTTACTCTCCCAGGAGGGTGGAAAAGTGGGGACAAGACAAGACAAGCACCACTGCTCACTGGGACCCACCTGGAACCCACGGGCCACAGAAACTGAGGGACAGGAAACTTCTGGTTTCCATCTATGACTGTGGACCTCAGCTTGGGCCACAGGGCTCCATAGCCAATTAGGGCCCGGAGAAAGCTACCCTCCCAGGAGCGTGGAAAAGCTGTGAGTGGGGTTAAGATGAGCACCACTGCTCACCGGGACCTGGGGAGCTCAGCCTGGGCCACAGGGCTCCAGGAGAGAGCTGGCATCCCAGGAGTGCTGAAATACCTTTGAGCATAGGCAAAACCACCACTTCTGTTCAAATTCACTGGATCAAAAGGGACCTTTGCAGAGCCATCAGGACACAGGAACCAAGGAACAGATGGGGACAAGATCCTTCTGGTTTCTGTCTGTACCTCAGAGCTGACTCTGTGCCAAAGCACTCCAAAACCAAACACCTCTCAGAGAGAGCTGGTCTTCAAGGAGTATTGATACATAGGCCTGCAGGAGGGACAAGCCACAGCCAGACAGAGTAAGATCAGCTAACATCAGAGTTAACAAGATGGCAAAAGGCAAGGACAAGAACATATGGAACAGAAACCAAGGCTACTTGGCAACATCAGAACCCAGGTCTCCCAACACAGCAAACCATGAATACCCAACACACCAGAAAAACAAGACTCAGATTTAAAATCATTTCTCATGATGATGATACTGGCAGTCTACATGTAGAAGAATGAGAATTGATCCATTCCTATCTCCCTGTACATAGCTCAAGTCCAAGTGGATCAAGAACCTCCACGTAAAACCAGTTACACTGAATCTAATAGAAGAGAAAGTGGGGAAAAGCCTAGAACACATGGATACAGGGGGAAAGTTGCTGAACAGAACATCAATGGCTTATGCTCTAAGATCAAGAATCGACAAATGGGACCTCATGAAATTGCAAAGCTTCTGTAAGGAAAAGGACACTGTCAATAGGACAAAACAGCAACCAACAGATTGGTAAATGATCTTAACCAATTCGATGTCCCATAGAGGGCTAATATCCAATATATACAAAGAACTCAAGAAGTTAGACAACAGAAAACCAAATAGCCCTATCAAAAAATGGGGAACAGAGCTAAACAGAAAATTCTCAACTGAAGAAATTCACAGGGCTGATAAGCACCTAAAGAAATGTTCAACATCCTTAATCATCAGGGAAATGCAAATCAAAACAAGTCTGAGATTCCACCTCACACCAGTCAGAATGGCTAAGATCAAAGACTCAGGTGACAGCAGATGCTGGCGAGGATGTGGAGAAAGAGGAACACGCCTCCATTGTTGATGCGATTGCAAGCTGGTACAACCACTCTGAAATCAATTTGGCGGACCCTCAGAAAAATGGACATAATACTACCTGAGGACCCAGCTATACCACTCCTGGGCATATACCCAGAAGATGCTCCAACATGTAATAAAGACACATGCTCCACTATGTTCATAGCAGCCATATTTATAATAGCCGGAAGCTGGAAACAACCCTGATGTCCCTCAGCAGAGGAATGCATACAGAAAATGTGGTACATTTACACAATGGAGTACTACTCAGCCATTAAAAACAACGACTTAATGAAATTTGCAGGCAAATGGATGGAACTTGAAAATATCATCCTGAGCAAGGTTAACTCAGTCACAAAAGAACAAACATGGTATGTACTCACTGATAAGTGGATATTAGCCCAAAAGTCCGTAATACCCAAGTTTCACTTTACAGTAACCGCAGGACTGAGAGTGAGGTCCCAGATGGAGGCATGGGGGAAGGGAATGAAGGAGCTGAGGGAATTTGCAGCCTCATGGAGGGAGCAACAGTGTCAACTGGCCTGCCCTCCCCAGTCCTGCTGGAGGCTGGACCACAAACCAAAAAATACACATCGAGGGACCTATGATTCAGACCACATATGTGGTAGAGGAGGGAGTTGAGGCCATCAGGGGGAGGAGAGGCCCTTGGGCCTGAGGGTGTTAGAGGCCCCAGTAAAGGGGAATGTCAAGGTGGGAATATGGGAGTGGGTGGGTGGGTAGGTGGGAGGTGGAATACCCTCATAGAGGCGGGTGAGGAGGAGAGGATAGGGGGTTTCGAAACAGGAGACCTAGAAAGGGGAGACATTGGAAATGTAAATAAAGTATCAAAAAATAAAAATAAAAAAAAAGAAAGAACGAAATTAACACCCTTAAAGAAACACAAGAGAACAGAGGTAAACAACTAGAAGCCCTTAAAGAGGAAACACAGAAATCCGTTAAAGAATTACAGGAAAACACAATCAAACAGACAAAGGAAATGAACAAAACTATCAAGGATCTAAAAATAGAACTAGAAACAATAAAGAAATCACAAAAAAACACAACCCTGGAGTTGGAAAAAGTAGGAAAGAGATCAGGAGTCATAGATGCAAGCATAACCAACAGAAAACAAAAGATAGAAGAGAGAATCTCAGGAGCAGAAGATACCATAGACAACATTGACACAACAGTAAAAGAACATACAAAATGCAAAAAGCTCCTAACCCAAAACATCCATGAAATCCAGGACACAATGAGAAGACAGAACTTAGGATAATAGGTATCAAAGAAAGTGAAGATTCCCAACTTAAAGGACCAGTAAATATCTTCAACAAAATCATAGAAGAAAACTTCCCTAACTTAAAGAAAGAGATGAACATAAATATACAAAAGTCTTCCAAAACTCCAAATAGATTGGACCAGAAAAGAAATTCATCCTGTCACATTATAGTGAAAACACCAAATACACAATACAAGATATGAATATTAAAAGCAGTAAGGGAAAAAGATCAAGTAACATATAAAGGCAGACCTATCAGAATTACACCAGACTTCTCACCAGAGACTATGAAAGCTAGGAGATCCTGGGCAGATCTCATGCAGACCCAATGAGAACACAACTGCCAGCCCAGGCTGCTATACCCAGCAAAACTCTCAATTAACATAGATAGTGAAACCAAAATATTCTATGACAAAACCAAATTGACA
>CM052713.1:47931297-47966709 GCA_028551405.1 Uromys caudimaculatus | reverse complement strand
TGTGTGTGTGTGTGTGTCTGTGTGTGTGTGTCTGTGTGTGTGTGTGTGTCTGTGTGTGTGTCTGTGTGTCTGTGTGTGTGTTTTATTTACTGAGAATACTAAGGGCCCGAATGAAAACACCGAAGTCAATTAAGTATGTATAAGAGCAAAAGATGACATGGTATAGAATTTGAGAAGAGAACAATCTATCATGAAAATTGAAGCCAGTATCTGAGGAAGAGCGAAGGACATCTGAAAGTCACAAGGAATTAAATTCAGCTCCTAATTCTGCCAGACAGTAACTATGTGAATCTAGACAAGTCTCCTTACCTCTCCCAGCCTAATTTTTATGATGTAAAAAGTAGCAAGAATGGTAACCCCCAGACTGAGTAATTTTAAGCAGTAACTAAAAGAAAAAAACACAAGGACCAAGCACATAGAAAATGTTCAGTAAAGGCCACCTTTCCTCTTAACACGGTCTCACCTGCCGCTGTTTTGTTCTATGCACTGGCAATCACATCACCGCCAAATTGACTCTCATGCTCCCAGGGCACAAATGTTCTCTAAAGCCATTCTGTCCTACTTTTTTAAATAATTCCTTCCATAAGCTATTCACAGTAGTTGTGATTGATTTCCACCATTTTTATCCATTTGTGTTTTACTAAAACATGTAATGAAATGACTTAAACCCAAGCCTGCTTAGTACCAAAAGCAGTAGCAGTCCAGAGAAATGGGAAAAATAATATTCAATAATGTAATATAAACTGCAGAGTAAAACATTAATATCCTCACAATTGACATATTCTGGGACTGAGAGAAAGACCCGTGAGTAAAGTGCCTGCTTCTCAAATACATGGACCTGAGCTGACATCCCAGCACTCATATGTGAAGCTCATATGTGTCATATATGAGGCTCATATATGTGTCATATACACACATGTGTATATGACAACACATACCCATAACCCCAGCCCTGGGATGGAAGAGAACACATGGATCCCAGGAGCTTGGTGGCAGGCTCATCTGCCTAAAACCTCAAGCTCCAGATTCAGTGAAAATCTCAAAATCAGAAGGTGACAATGATAGAAGATACTGAAAGTCAATCTAGGCTTCCTCAAACCTAGCTGACCAAACACAGAAAATTACACACACACACACACACACACACACACACACACACACACACACACACACACAAAGTATTATGGTCACCACAAATGTGATTATAAGAAATTCTTGAATACTGAAACACTTAGATCTTAGCAATTAAGAGGATCCTGAAGAAATATTAATGCCTCCTTGTTACAATTTGCCTCTTGACATAAATTCAGAATATTTTATAGTCATGTCAAATGATGTCAGTTTAAGAAGAAATTAAAATGAGATGTCAGTGTTTAAAAAAAAAAAACCATAAAAAAATATGTAGATGGTCCTGCAACCAAATTCTTAAGATAGTGATGTTAACATTAGTCATTTTATATTTTGACTGTTGGTTGGGGGGTGAATTCGATTGATATCTATCTTTAAATATGTTTAATCCTCAGTTTCTCCGCTTTTAAATTGGTTAAAAAAAAAACCCTCCCCATAAATGATATAAGAACAAAGGTTCAAGTGACGACTTTTGATCTTCTCTTCAAAAGCTAACCTATATGAATTCAGAATCGACTTTATTCCACATTTAGAAAATTCATCCTTGGAGGGGCTGGCAGATAATACATTAACCAAGCAAATGGTGGGCCTGACCTTTAAGTGGCATCTTAAACACCAGGCTGTTTAGAAGGTCTAAACATCTAAACATCTTGTTATTCTTAACTCTAATGCAGATGCCTTTCCTGGGGCTGTACAAGAAGTGGGAGTTTAAATTTAAATTAAGTGAATTAAAATTAACCCAGATCAAAACTCCAGTCCCTCAGTCCTGTGAGCTACACCGATGCCAGTGTAGTCACCTCCATGTCCTACAGAGAGAGCCTCTCCCTCTCCACCTTTTGTACCCGCTGTTGTAGCTTTTCCTGTTTTGAACCTTAGGACCTCTGCGGACACAACTTCGTTGCCAGGTCAGTGTCTGACAAGCAAAAACCCAAAGTCACCAGGGAGGAATGGAATATGCTACAAAGGGAGAACCATGGGTTTAAAAAATTCACTGACCTTAGAAAAAGGATGAAACGGCATTCAAGAGATTTGCCTGTTTGTTGCGTACAGTTCGCGCTAAATGTATCCACATCTCGCTTCCTTTATGCTGTTGGTATCAGGGTTTAAGATAGTTGGACAAGGGCTAGAGAGATGGCTCAGAGGTTAAGGGCAATGGTTGCTCTTCCAGAGGTCCTGAGTTCAATTCCCAGAAACCACATGGTGGCTCACAAGCATCTATAATGGGATCTGATGCCCTCTTCAGGTGTGAACAAGGACAGCGTGCTCATAAAATAAATAAACATTTTTTTAAAAAAGAAGAAAAAGATAGTTGAGCAAAGTTACACAGAAGCTGTTTCTTAAAACTGTGATAGAACTTAACTACATGCTCACCAGCAGCGCATGTTTAAAGCATATTTTCTTTCCAGAACGGGCAGCGGGTGCTATAGAGTAACCAGCAATTCCTCTTCAGAGCTTAGGTATATACCTTTGCCTGGGCCCTGTGTACCAATCTTAAGTAGTGTTCACTCTAATCAGAATTTTGGTTTGTCCTGCTTGCATATGAAGATGCTACATACATCTCGTTGTCACCAAAAGTAAGAGCGTGATCTGCGTGTGTTTGCATTTAGGTTATTTTGTCCATTGAAGAAGGTTACAGACTTCCTGCTCCGATGGGCTGCCCACCGTCTCTGCACCAGCTGATGCTTCACTGCTGGCAGAAGGAAAGAAACCACAGGCCAAAATTTACGGACATCGTCAGCTTCCTTGACAAACTGATCCGCAACCCCAGTGCCCTTCACACGCTGGTGGAGGACATCCTTGTGTAAGATGCATAATGTTGGTACTTTCCCCCTGATGATCAACAGTGCTTTCAGGCTACAGGCAAGAACAGCAGATAGAGGGAATGAATTTGCCTTAGTTGCTGTCCAGTTGTTGACCCTCTATAAACCTTATTGTGTTTATTAGCTGATCAGATAAATTATTAACATGAAAGGAAATAACGGATTTTTCACTAGAAAAATTGTTCCTTTCTTTTCTATCTATATCTCATCTTTCTGCATTACTTTATTTACATTTCTCTTATGTGGATCTTTGAAATATATATATGTGTGTGTGTGTGTCTGTGTGTGTGTGTCAAATATATATATCAAATATATATATATATGTCAAAGATACATACACAGATGCACACATATACATATGTGTCTTTCTTTATTGATTCTTTTCTATAAATAGAATTTGTGTGCAGGTATGTGTCATCTCCAATTTCCTTTCCATTGTATATCCATCCCTCTATTTGAAATGGCAAGCAAGATGGGATGATTTGTGAATCACCAGAAGTGAGGATATTCCCTGCTGGTCTGACCACAGCCTGCTGTTTTTACTTTCCTCCCCCCCAAATCAGAGGAAGACGGGTGGTGAGAAAATGAAGGCTCTCACACAGCATTTTATAACCTTCAGTACAACTAAGAAATCCACTTTCTTCTCTCTGAAGAACAGTGAGGAAGAGGAGGAGACTGGCAGCAAAAATAATCCTCATCTCGGTCTGAAATATTGCACTAGAAATATCATCAATGTCCTCTTTAGACTGGACTATAAATAACCAAAGCACATTTTCCTGAATCACAAGATAGCTACAGGATATACCAACACTCAACTGTAGGTCACAGGTTCGAGTCAGTATGGGGTTTCAGTAACAATAAGAGTGGGCTATGTAAGGGCTAGTTGAAACAGGCCTCTTTTCACAGCCGAGCATGTAAGAGTTCACCTCTAAAGCTCTAATTGGCAGCCTCAGCAGAATGAAGTCGAGCATGAAATAGCTAGGGATTCAGGTGTTGCTGCAGTCAGTCTCCTCCGAGCAGCCCAGCACAGGAAACTGTGAGGAAAAATCATCAGGAGAAAAGCACATTGGACTTCATCATTAAGGCGGTGGTCAGCCACTGAAGGGTGTCTAAGCAGGAGCACGATATAATTAGTGGTGCTTCTGGAAGATCACTAGAGTGTTGATTTAGACCATGAGTGCAAAACAAGGAACAAGATGGGAAACAGGGCCACGTGTGTCTTTTTGGAAACCCAGGCTACAAAAGTTTAAGGCCTAAATTATAAAATGAGAATATAGTTGAGATCAGAAGAAAGAGAATGAATTTATTGTTAGGCAACATATACACCATATAATGCCTCTTGGTTCCCTGAACAAATATGGAAGGAAGAAGAAAGGAAGTAGGTATTTGTCAGGCACATATATGCCTGACAAATACCTACTTTTTTCATATATATATATATATATATATATATATATATATGCACAAAAATAGGTGGTTTTGCTAAGAAAAGAGGAACAAGTTTTGGAGCAGAAATGAAATGATTTGGAGCATTCTGAGTCAGAGATGCCTGCAGGATACCGGAGTGAAAATTCCATAGGTACATACATATAGGTTGAATTGGAGGTAAAAACAAAAATCTGGGCTTTTGAACTAGAGAGATGGCTCAGCAATTAAGAGTATATACTATTCTTGGCTCAGTTTCCAGTACTTACATAGGGCTCATGACTTCCTAAAACTTGAGCTGCAAGATATACAACCCCTCCTGGCTTCCATGGGTTTCTACACTCATGTGCCAATACCTACACATAGACACTCGTGCATATACATAATTATTATTTTTCAAATATCTAGGCTAGATGTATATATTTGAAATCAACCAGCATATAGATTAAAACTGAAGGCATCAGCACAGTTAAGATAACCTATATGATAAATATAAAGAATGCAAATAAACAGAGGAAGAGAAGGCAGCTCTATAGAATACCAAGATTTAAGACATGATCCCAACATACAATAAGTAAACGAGATGGAAAAGGAATAGCCAGATCGGTAGTGCAGGAAACAGGGATGGAGCCGCATTCAAAGCTAAAAAAAGATTGTTCCAAGGAATGTGATGCCCGAGCCTTCACAAAGCTTCAGTGAACACAAAGTGGGGTATGTCTGGAGGATTTAGCAGTGAGGCACACAGCTCATGAACAGCCTCAACAGGAGCAATTTTTTATAAAATTTATGAGACAATAAAGAGTGACTACAAAGCCAAAATAAAGATCAATCCATAGTAATAACTTTTATTTCCAGAAACCTGTCCCTATACACAAGATAAGTAGAGAAATTGTTTCTTGATATTTTTGCTTTCATATTTTCTTGAAAATATGCTGTCCGTGCTCTCCTACTGAGTGAACATCATAATGAAAACACACTACAGAGTAAGTCTACCTTCGTGGAAGAGTGCATCCTGTCACGCCTCCAGACCCAAACCACTTCCTCTCAGCTTCTTGTTGGGACACAAGATTAACAGACTTAATAGTGGCCATAGCAAATCTATCTAACTTTGAAGAGTCTATCGTCATCGTTTTTAACAGACAGATATAGCAGTCAGACTGTGAATAATCATTTTATTTTTAAAATACTTAGGAAAAATCTCAAATCAGAAAATGACAATAAATAAATAAATAAATAAATAAATAAATAAATAAATAAATAAATAAATAAATGACATATGGTCAAGGCAGATGCAGGGTCCTGACTGAGGAGTGGAGGTCTGAGACGGAATGATTGCCAGTCTCTGAAGAGCCCCACCACACACAGGCCAGGAATTGCATCCTGCATATGAAGTTGTCAGCTTGGTTCAGTTCCAAAATCTAATCTGTCTGGAACAAAGAGAAATTTTTGTGAGTGATTTTTCTATCCATGTTCATGGCATAGACATATGAACTTTTTGTTTTAATATATTTTTGTTTGAGAAACAAAATGAACCAGTGTTTCCAGGGTACTGTGCCTGCAACTTATCATTATTCTTATTATCTCAGGGCTTATAAAACTCAGGATGGGTTTGTCTTGCCTTCCCCTGGCTACATACTCCCAATCCACCCACACAGACTGTTTCCAATCCCTGAGAACTGAGGCACTTTATTGTAAAGAAAAATCCCGGTTGGTTTTGTGTTTATAAAATGATGACAAGCACCTCCACAGAGAAAGCCTGTCCATCTCCCAAGTTCCAGAATACATGCCTGTTCCAGATTAATGTTGGATTAAGAAAAAAGTGACCATCAGTCTTTGCTACTGAATGCTTCTCAAACATGCCAGCTGGGGAGACAGTTTGTTGCATAAGAGTGCTTTGCTCTGCAAACATGGGCATCTATCTGAATTTGAATACCCAGCACCCACATTAAAACAACAACAACAACAAAACAAAACAAAAACCAGAAAGAAACAAAAAACCCGGTGTGGCTGTGTGCACCTATAGCCCTAGCAGCAGAGATAGTGACTGGAGAAGTTTAAGAGTTTGTTGGCCAACCAGCCAGCCAAACCAAAAAGCAAGATTCCAATTCAGTGAGAAATCCTGTCGCAAGGCAGTAGGGCAGAAAATAATAGATTTGGTGTCCTGCTCTGACTTCTACATAACAATACTTAAGTGCATGCAACACACGTGTACACACACATGCACACACGTTCACACATGTACAAACATACACACGTGCACACACACAAACACATACACACACATACTAAAAACGTCTGAGTGTGTGATGCATAGCCACTTGTCATTAGACTCTCCTTTTCTCCACTGTCCCCACACTCCAGGTTTCTCTCATTTCTGCACCAACACAGACATCACCCTTTCATCGACTAGTTCCCCATGGTTTTTATTCCACTATAATTGCCTTTTTATAAAAAAACACCTGAGAAATTTTTGCTCTTTTTGCTTGACAAGAGTAATAAGTGGAGGGAAAATTAGAATGACTAAAGATAATGAGGAAGGCCATGAACCCACAGTTTAATAGCTTTATGCTAGGAAATAAGAAATTTCATAAATCCCATTGGTAGCCTTTCCTTGCCAACAACTGAGTATCTATGGAAAAGCTATTGATCCAAGGCTTTCAGGACTGGGAAGAGGGGCTCTCACACTTGTCTTCTGCTGACATTCCTCTGCCTGATGCTTCCCATAGGCATATTCACATTTCGTTAGAGTTCCAAATACACTATTTGAAAAAGTATATGGACATATATGAGATCATGGTAATTTAAATAAGAATGTCCTTAAATCCAAATAACTGCTAAATAGATATTCAAAATTACCGTCTTGATGGAGGCAGGCAACCTTCCATAAATGCAGTATCAATGTACTCTCATTAATGATTTTGCAATTATTTCCTCTCAAAGAGTTATTTGTGGTTGACACATGGTACACAACCCCTGGTTGGATGCGACCAGCTTGAGACCAAGGTTACAAGTATAAGAGCATTTGAAGCAAAGCCTGGCTCTACCCTGCTCCTTCCCCCTACTTGTCCTCTCTGCCACAACTCTCAGGATCAACCTTGTAGTCCCCAATTCCAAATAGGTATAATCCTGAGAGTCCTGGGATGTATATGGCTAACTGAAGTTTAATAGTACAAAGTTGCCAGATTACCATACTGTGTCTCTTCACTCTCTGCCTTCCACACCCTACCCCATCTTCCTCCACATTCATTATCCATCCTTTCCAAGCTCCAGGAGCTGATATCTGCTAAGCATACCAGGTTGCAGCCAGCTAGATGCACTTTTTGGCAGAGCTGCAATGCAATAGGAAAATAACATTGCTAAGCCTTGGTGTATATAGGTCACTGGTACAGCCCTTACCATAAGCAAGTCCCTAACTTCAGTGCCTAATACTGCAAAAAGAAAAAATGAGGAAAGGAGAGAGTGGGGGCGGGGATAACATTTCCAATTCTGTTCCAAGCCCTCTGCAAGTCACTGACAAACAAGTTTTCAGAATTTTGTGCTTTTTAAATGTCAGTTCAAAGATGGAATCTGGGGATAACAGCCCTTGCTCAGATGGATGGTACTGGTCTGTAATACTCAATGGGGTCATCGGTCATGTTTGCCCCAGCCAAGGCACATTGTAAATATTCTCACTATGCTCTGGCGATGGTTAAGGATCTTGTAGACTTGCAGTTCTTAGGCACTTTAACTACTATCTTCCTTAGCACACACAAGTGCATGGTTGAGTTTTCAAGCACTTGGATTCCAGTGAATGAGAAATGTAGAGAAAATAGTCATACCAGGTCTGTAATGATTCTGCTTCAGAAAATGAGGAGAAACCTAAGACCAAATAGTGCTATCATCTTGCATTCCATTAATAACTTTTCGACAATGTAATATACAATTTTCCATCCATTTTCAAAAGATTTTTGACAATATGGCCCAGGTAATATACAATCAACATTGTTTATGTCCGTATATAAGTCATTGCGAGGGGTTTTGTTTTGATTTTTGTTGCTTGTATTTTGTTGTTTATCATACAGAAATAACTGCCGGGTCAAACCTGTGCAGATACTTTGTGGAAGGAAGATAGAATATGAAGCATTGGTCAGAAGGTGTGAAATTCCTTCCTGCCTATCAGAAAATCTGGCACAAGATAATTATAACCCTGCTTATCACTGTGGTAATACTGATACATATCCTGTGCTATAAACAGTCACAATGAGTGCAGCTTGTTGAGACTGTACTATGTGCTAGTCATTGTACCTACTGGGTACTATCATTACTTCTTTCCTTAAGTGTCACTATGCTGTTCCTGTGTCTCAGAGAAGGGAAGGGAGACTCAGGAGGCCGTTTGTCAAAAGAACACAAGAACTAATCATGAGATTAGTAACAAAGTCCCCCAACTCCAACGTCCATAGTCACTTAGATGATGCATTATTGTATAACATAAAACTCCAGATGTCTCTCACCATGCACTGTCCCGAACATATGGGTATATGAAAAATAGGTACATTATTATTTTTCCAGTTACATTTTTATATTTGGACTGAATAAGACTCCATAGAGGAAGTTTATTAAAAACACCTTAAAGTATTTTGGTTGTAGCACAGCCCATCACTTTATTTTTTACCAAGTAAATACAAAGATGTAGAGCACATGCCCTCCCCCATGGAGATAAAAGCAGATATATCCTCGTATATCCCCAAAGCATCCTCCTGCGATTTGCAGCCACTTGAAGAACACTAGTTGAGAATATGTGTAACTACTATAATATAGAGAAATGAAGGAAATAAGGCAAGAACATAGTTCCAGAATTACATCCTCGAGGTTTACTGTAGCTTGGCCCATGCACGTGTCTCTCCTTTCTGCTTGTAATGGCAGGCATTGCTGGCCATCATGACTTTTTCCCTCTCAGCTCAGATGCTGCTGTTGTTATGTGGTGCTGGGGATCAAAGCCACCAGGATAGGATAACGGCCACTGTCCGTGCATTAGCCCTACATGGGATATGATGTTTGTTTTCACTCTTGAGTGTTTCCTCAAGAAAGGAAACTTTCTTTGAGGTCCAGTGACCTAATATCCCCTCTTTAGGGGCCATGTGTGGGTGCTCTTCTCAGAATTGTGGGAGATTATTTTAAGAGCATTATTCCTACCATGCATTTATCTCTCCAAGTGTGCATAGTTATAATTTTTATTATTCCTCTACATATTTACCAGTTATCAGTCTTATTATACTTATTAAATAATCTCAAAAACAGAAAAATTACTAAAAAATCTAAACAAAATTAATGATCACACTAATCTAACAAAAATCAGTGATCAGACTGAAAATACTATTCATTATTTACCCATAGGCATTAGGTAGAGGCATGACACATTACATGTTTCTAAGCATTTGATACTTTAGGATACTTTGAATCAAATCATGCTTTCATTTCTAGTCTCAAATTATTTCATCAGTTAGTGATCAAGTCTTGAATAATTGAAAAAATGCAGAGTAAAATTTTCTTTCAATGACTGGATGGGTCATGTATATATTTGAATGTTGGTATATGAATTAACCAGGTATAGAGAAGAACAGCCACAGAGTCATGAGAACTTTGTGTGAATGTGTTAATATTCCTGAGTGCTAAGAGTACAGAGGTGAGTTGCTACTTCCAGCTTACAACCTGGACTTAATGTGAGTTTCTGGCTATGCTATGAAGATGTTTCAGGTGAGCAACTCCACTAATCACCAAAGACCAGCGATTTCCACAATCTCAGCAAAAAAAGAGACTGAATTTATCACTGTACAGGTTTGATAAGAAAGGGCATTTCTTGTTTATTAGGCAAGGTTCTAGAAAATTCATGTGAGGATGATAGTGCCCAACTCTCAAAGCCAGGATATAGCAGCATTTTTCAACTTCAATATAAGATAAAGTGAAATAAACGTCCCTGCACAGCAGCCATGAACAATGTGGAACCCCTGACCTTCCTAAATCAAGTACCGGACCAGCTGCAGAAAAGGCCAGGTTACCAACTGGGTGTGTTCGAGAAAAGAAATTATGACATTACGCGAATTTGGGAGCAAATGTAAATGCTTTTCAAGAAGGAGTTAGGCCATGTCAGTCCCTTCAAGAGTGTTTGTTTTTCCATCGTCTTTCTATATTAATGACATAAAATTAGTGAATCACATTTCTATTCACCAGCTGCATGAAATTCTGAAGCCTTAAGAGCTACTCCAGTGTCATCTCAGTGTAGAGCATGAGCCTTATCTGACTTTACCTGTGCATCAAGAAGAGTATGCACTAGGTGTTGAGGTACATGTCTATAATCCCAGAACTCTAGAGGCTGAGGCAAGAGGATCATGGGTTTGAGGCCAGACTGAGCCACATAGTGAAATTCTATTTCAAACAAAGAAAACAAAAACAAAGAAAATAAGAAAGGCATAAGAATATGAAAGATATGTCACTTCAACTTATTTTTGTTCCATTTTAACACAATTCTCTAACAGGTAATTGCAGTTATTAGAGCCATATTGTTCTAAAATAAGTCATCCACCTTTCTAACCTATGGTTACTCATGCTAACAGTCAATAGGGTGCCCTAATGTTTGGAGAATTAGTCTGTGAACTATAGCAGTATTTCCTAAGAGATAATCTATAGACACTAAGTAATTCAAGAAAGTTTCGCAGAAGCTATTTTCAATTCCCTTACATATTCAGAGTGTATGCCCAAAAACTGGAAATTCTGAAGAATTCTGTCATTTAAAAATCTAGTTAGTATCTGCATCTGTATTAGTCAGTAGCTGGCAGAGCCTCTCAGAGGACAGCTATACACTATGGTTGGATATATTTATGCAACTAAGTTCTGTAATATCAGAAATTATTTTTAAATAAGAATATTATTGTTGAATGTTTAAAATTAATTTGATGTTTGATCAATGAACTCACCATTAAAAGGAGACCCATTATAGCACGTGTGCAGCATGTAAATGGACGTAGATTGGTAAGAGGTCAGAAACGGTACACATGAAAATGCTGCTACTCACGCAGCTGTGGGTAGACTAGGCTTCGCCTCTCAAAACAATTTCATGAGAGAAAAAAATAAAAAATTCATACAGAGAAAAAATGGTTTTTCTAAAGGTCTATCAATAATACCCATAGTGGCAGAAGACAGGAAAAGTCAACAGAAATTACTGATTTGATAAAAAGAACTTGTTCTAAGCCCTTGCTGAATAAGACAGAAAAGTACAGTTCATTTAAATAGAGGACGAGAATATTCCATTCAAGAATATTGTAAATGGTGTAAATAAAAATGACTAAGTCGAGTTTACCTGGCTTTTAAATGCTGTGTTTCATTTCCCTGTAGAATGCCAGACTCTCCTGGTGATGTTCCTGAGTATCCATTGTTTGTCACAGTAGGTGACTGGCTGGATTCTATAAAGATGGGGCAATACAAGAGTAACTTCATGGCAGCGGGCTTTACAACCTTTGATCTGATTTCAAGAATGAGCATTGAGTAAGTAATTCTAGGCTTATTACTGTAGATATTCTTCTCCTGGATTGCAAATTCACAGATCCAGTCAAGAAAACCTTTGCCGAGGCTAGTACGTGACATCTGCCATTCCTGATTATTTTTCTGGTGGAAGTTGGACGTTACTCTCTCAGCCATTATTCCTTTTAAAGAACATATGTAATTCAGATAACTTTTACATGGTTGTGTTTAAAAAATGCTTATTGGTCTTATTCACAACACAGTAATCACATCAACATAATGTTTGCTGCCTTGGTAAAGTGTTGGTCATATATACTAGTAATGCACAATCAATTTATACTATCTTCATTAAATCAAACCACTATTACCATGCCACTTTAGGATCCGTCTGTGTATTGCCATGATCAGACATCTTCCATTGTCTCAGAGACCATCCATTACCTACATCCAATAGAAGAGCTCCAAATGTGGATTAAAATACTATAATAATTAGATGGAGTCAAATGAAGTTACCATCACCTTAAGACAGCAATGCAACTTCTTATGGCTCAAGATAATGATAGTTTTAATGTCAAAGATTGGAGTTTATTAATTCTTATCATTTCTCATATCGGCACAAGACAAGGACAGAGAATAGAGTAACAAATTCCAGTGTACCCACCACTAAGTTTGTGGGATATCCATTCGTAGAACAGTTGAAGCTTATGTGTACCATACTTCTATCGCATCTCCCACCCCATCCCCAAGTCATCACTATTCTGTGTTAAATGTTTATTAGTCTGTGAATATGTTATTTCTATATTTCATATAAGTTTTAAATTCATATAAAAGGTTATATATTATCCTTGCTTTTTTTCACCCAGTCTTTGAGATTCCATTGTGTTAATGCCTATAAATCTAGTTCATTAGTTTGGGCTATTGTGTGGGATTTTCTTATATGTCTCACTATTTTTCAAGCTATTCTTAGTACAAGTACTTTTACATTGACCAATTTTTGTATTGATTTTTTTGTGTACCTCTTAAGCATAGAAGTACAGTTGCTTAGGGTTAGAATACATCGTGTAGAATATGCATATTTCCACTTTTATTTATTTCTAAATTTTGCTTAACATCATTTTTTTTGGATTAAGAAATGGCTATGAGAATTCGGATCATGCTCATATTATACCTCTACCTTACAGGATCAGTATTTTCTATGACTGTTGCAAATTTGTATAAGTACTTGAAAAATAAATAGCTATAAATCTCCAGAGATGTAAACATTCTATCTGGATATGATTGTTTTCTTTATATCATTAAATTTGAGATTACAGTCTATTTTATGGAACCAGGAAGGAGGAAATATAAAACTATTGGCATTAGTTTACATGACTGCTTAACAATTAACCAACATGATTTTGTCAAATGGGACATGGTACATATTTAACATAGCTAAGTATTCATTTTCTCTGGCTTGTCTTTATTAACTCTAGATGCTCAAAATCTCTCTCTTCCTCTCTCTGCCCCTCCCTCTCCTTCCCTCCCTCTTTGTGCTCTCTCAGTGACATTAGGCGAATCGGAGTCATACTCATTGGACATCAGAGACGAATAGTCAGCAGCATACAAACTTTACGTTTACATATGATGCACATAGAGGAGAAAGGATTTCATGTATGAAAGTATATACTATAAACACCTGTATTTTGTGCCTCAGCATTTCTACAAAGAAAGATATTCCCTCTACGACTCATTCTTCTGATTCTCCAGACATCCCTTCATAATCCACAGTCTCCTGTTCAGACTATGGCTGCATACCTTACGTTTCTGCTTCCACCCTGGATTTCAATATCATGCTACACAGGTCCTCTCTGAAGAGCCTGCAAATGGAACTATGGTCCACTGCAGATTATCACTACATAACGATAAATAACTCAGCATGAATGTGTAACTTTGTATAGAAATGTCTGGGAAGTGTTCATGGACTTAACCTAAAGGAATGTGTCCTCAAGTGCGGCATCTTCAAAGATGTATGTGGAGTTTGATGATAGATAAGGAGATAGTTGACCATTCTTCCATGTTTTGTGATCAAGTAGCTTCTAACTTCACATACTTCTTTTTCGATAGTTTTACTCAACTCTACAGGTTTTGCTGTTGTTTTATTTTTAGTAACTTTTGGTGCCTGATGTTGTTACAAGGATTTGCAGAAGTAATTAATGATTCCACATAGTGCAGTTGTGTCCGGTGTGACTACAGTATGAAGGGCATTGTTGGGGAGGGAGATGAACAAAAATACTGTGCTTTTAAATCTTCTAAGGCTGGGTTTGTCTATATTTTTAAATTAACTTTATAGGATTCTACACATTTCATAGTAGGTGACTGTTTAGAGGCTTTTCCCCCCTCTAATTTTTTTACTAACTGTACTGTATTTCTCTAGTATGTTACAAGAATCACCCTTGGAAAGACTGAGAGGGAGTCCGTTGCTCTAATAGTTTTCCTACTGATTCATGGAGTGAACATATGGCTGTTCCCTTGGATTCATCTTCACAAGTTTGAAAAAAAGCAGTTATCCAAGCACTGAGAAAGTTAATTGTTCACAGGACTTCTTTGAATAAAAGGTCTAACATAGTAGCCATAGATTTAATGGGAAATGGTTTACTTAATTTAAGACAGCTTAAACTTGCCCAAGGTAATAAACATATTTTGTTGAGTAATAATTGGTGTGTTTTCCAAATTTAAAAATTCCAATATTTTGTTCACAAAAATTAGTTACATGGACATGGTGAACTGTTTTTCAAATCTTCTAAGAAAAAAATGGATATCATAAACATGATACACATAAATCTCACATTTAAGCATATATATGCTTGCACCATCTATATATGTGTGTGTATGTGTGTGTGTGTGTGTGTGTGTGTGTGTGTGTGTGTGTAATTGGCCTATCATAGTATATAAGAACACATCTGAGATGTGCTGTAATAATCACCTTTGAAGCTTGCAGCAGAAAAGCAAATATATTTTTCCAGTGAATTTGTCAACTCATCAGAATAGTGCTCCTTTTGAAACAAACTCAACGATAAAATCATCTGCTCCCCGTGAAACCTCAAAAGTTACCATCGTGATGAGTGAAGAATAAGCTATGTACTGAGGGAAGAAAAATGCAGAGCAGGTTGTCTGAAGACGCAGATTTGGTGAACTAATTTTTATGTGAGGTCAGAGACACAGGTACCCCTCTCCACACCCCCAAATTCCTACCTAAACCATCCTGGGAGAGAGCGAAGCTGCCTCTACCGAAGGAGCCTCACTTCCGCTCTTGCACTTCTTTGCAGGGTTTCCTTCTTGTCCCTTCATACCGACCCCCCACTCCTTTCCTTTAGCTGATCGATCTCTTTTGTTTCCCCTCTTATTTCTGCTTAACTTTTTTCATTCCAAGGATTGCATGTATAGAGATAAAAGGATGTTATTACAGTATTCTTTAACTATACTGAGAAAGGAAAAGTGGACATTCCATCGCTTTTAAGTAAGTGCATCAGAAATAGCTAACAGCATATTCCAGCCACCTACGTGCATGGCCACACATCACTCATAGACTCTCTGCAGTTTGCTTGATACATTTACACAAGTCTGGACACATTTAGGGGAAATACATAATTTCCATATTTATCTGTATTTAAATATCTATTAAATGATAAACAGATGTAAACAGATGATTAAATTTATTAATCATATATATTTATTTTTATAATACAACAAAAAAGTATTTAGAATAATAAGAAATAGAATAATACGCTCCATCATAAGACTCTGTCAGTAGCAACTGTTTGCCTTGATGAAATCTGTTCTATAATTATATTTAAAGGTCTGGGGATTTACATTCAGTGATGGCAAGATTGTTAATTATTTTTTCAAAATTCTGATGATGCAATTCTATTTCTAGTTAATTTATATTTCTATCTCATGTCTTTTCTGACATGAGATACTTATTAGATACTTATTAGAATACCTTCCTTTTACTCTCTCACCCCCCCATATCTTCTTCCAAGTTTTGTAAAATTATGTTTATAATTTACCAAGCTATGAGCATGATAATGTGAAGTATAATTGTGAACTTCATCATGGACAGAACAAGGAAGAAATATGTATACAATTAAACAGAAATATTAAAATATAACAAGATATATTTATTTGCTGACTAGTGGTCATGCACCCTATGACCCAGGAGGAAGTAAGGTCCAGGAATAGTAATAATGGCTAAAATAACAAATTTAGTTGGAAATAACCATTCTGAGATTTGCTGGTGTGTGCATGTACAATAACTAAGTTTATTTGACACATACAAGAATAAAATAATTACCCCAAAATAAGCTAATGACTTTCATAATTACAGTTAGGAATAGTCTCTTATAACTAAAATGTGCATATACATTAAGTACTTGCCTTTAAGAAATCTTAATAGGTTCTAATGAGTGAATTTTTGGGATTTTGAAAATTGTACTATGTACATTTTTTATCTGCTTGATAATCAACTTCTGGTCTATAGCCAAAAATGTAAAACAAATGTACAATCAAGAAGAAAGATGGGGTACTTAAATCATTCAACTAAAAAAATATCTGAAATGACGAGTGTAACAGGAAGAAGCATTGCAGAATTGCCCACTAACTGCTGATAAACAAGTTGTGCATGCTACAGTCACAGATTTATTACATTGGGTATCACTCCTTAAAATCTACCCAGCTACAAACTGAATAAGGCAGTCACAACTCTGACGCTCACAGCCCACAGTAGAAAAGAAAGCCAAATTGAATCTGTGAAAAGTTTTCATAACGTTCTCCATAGCAGGGATAGTGAAGAGGAAATTACATATCACCCAGCCTGTGTCCTAAATGTCTACTTTGATATCTTTCTCTATTAAATTTACATTCTGTGAGAAAGTCAGTTAAACTCTCAAGATTTTTTTTACCAGTATTGTCTTTTTTCCCTCTTCCTTTATTACATTTTTAGCTTCTATGTTTTCTCTTTAAATTCCCCATCCTTTCTCTTTCTGTCTCAGGTTCTGTCAATGCACTCATTCTATCAACATAGCGAAGCACAGCAAGTCTATGAAGGCCTAGCCCATTTCCCTGGAAGGGGCTAGATGGCAGGGCAGGTTGCAAATCCTTAAAGCTTTGATAGGTTAGGTCTTAGCATGCGAATGGGAGCTCCAAGTCAGAGGGTGTGGGCTCTGACTCTGCTTAACAGAAATTAAGCACAAAGGAAAGAAATTTCAAAATGCAAGGTAACTATTTTCTGCAGCTTCTGTTAGCTCAGGAAGTCTAATATTAAATTTTTAAAAATTAGTATTTTAAGAATCAAATGTTAGCTTATAGGAAATCTGTGTATTTATGCAGAAAAGAGGTTCAAAGCTGATGCATTGCTTCTTAATTTATGATCACCTTAACTTTCACAACTTGAATGTCATGCAGCCAAATAAACACATATTCATAATTAATCAAGATGTATTTTGATGCTTTGCTTTCAGAGAGTCTAAACCATAGAGTAGTAGACTGGGTACGACTGAGGACATTCATTCTTTTGTCTTTCAGGCACTGAGGTCACAAATTTTCCTTTTTATAATCAACATTTGCAACATCCTCTATCGTTTTTATAATGTCCAAAAGAGGATAAATTTTATTTGCTCTAGTTGAACAAATAGTTGAACAAAACAACATGCCTTTCATACATACAGGCATTTTTTTCACACACACACAAAAAGAAGTTAAGTACACTGCCGCTGGCTTCCACTGATCCTCAGGTTTAGATTTCAGAGATTGGAGACTCCTTGCTATGGCCCCTCTACCACAGGGCACTAGATGTTGCCGTAGAAAATAACTAGCCACGTGTGAATTGCATTTTCAATTCCCTTCAGAAGGAGATATTTTGACTCTTGTTTGGTAGAAAGAATCATGCTTCTCTAAGATACTCTCATCAGAAATCAGTGCATATATGAACTCATTTCTCACATAGCCTTTAAAAACATTTTTCTTTCAAACCAAACCTGAAATCTTAATCTCTAACCTGAAGTGATTTTCCTAGCAAATGTTAATATGTACTTCAAAGCTTGCATAAAATCGTTTCAAATTCAAAGGAAGTGATTACCTATGACTGGATCAAACAGAGCCACAGGGAAGAGAAACCTTAGACTACATAAAATTCAACATCCCGTCTTCCGCTCAACGTTCCCTTAAAACACCAGGAATTAGTCAGTGTTAACGATTTATTAGAAAAACAGTAAGATTTTGTTATAAAGAGATGGGGCATGATACATATGTCTTCTGGAAATAAAGTTGAAAAGGTTTAGGATACAGGTCATCTGGGTGTATTTACCTAACCTGTTATACAGAGTAGTAGTTAGATTCAAGTTGTCATTAGGTCAAATTATTTTGAGAATCCTCACAACGTGGTTGGTGTTATATACAAGACTTGAGTTCTTTGCTCTTGAAGCAAGTGTTTTTTGATTGGTTGGCAGATTTCTCTTTTGAAATCATGGGATATATCTAAATGTCTAGCTTTTGAAGTTATTGCATTTTAAAATGAAGCAAGTAAGTTAAGAGAACTAGAATTTAGAAGGGAGGCAAAGGACATCTAAATAAACTTGAGTTTTTCAAGAAAGAATCTGACAACTTCAAAGCTTGTGCATGTCAATTGTGTCAAATCACTTCTCCTTTATAATATTTAACACTTTCCAAATCAAAGCAATTTTAATAAGCAAAACAAATATTGTCCTTGCTTAAATTGCTACACCCATTCATCACATTGCCATGTTTTCTTCAAAAAGGGAATATTTGTTCATAGTGAGAGAATCGCAAAAGCTAATTCACCTACTCTTAAGTACAACAGGTTTTGTTGTTGTTGTTGTTGTTTTGTGAGAGGGTTTAGAATAGCAAAGGAAAAAGAAATATTACCTGGCAAGACAGGATAAAGGATGATGCTTAAGTGTAATACAGGGAATTGTGGATACTAGGACAGGGTTGTATATGTGAGCCACATTCCCTGGGCACATAGTCTCCAGTTTTGTATTAGCATATAATGTACAGGTTAACTATACATTTATCCCACAAGTTGTAAGTTCAAACAGTATTCATTTATGGTAGTCTCTCAAATAACATATCTGTCCTTATCCATCTTTCTACATCATTTTTATCTCCTAGTGGTCTTTATTTGTCACAATAGCATTTTTAGTTGGTGTGTAAATCAGAACTGAGAAGTGGGTAACAACTCTACTTGAGTATCCCTACCGGCTGGCGTCAGGGTCTCTGTTTCATTAGTCCTCACAGAAAGGAAGATGAAACTTTGTCTCCAGATAGTATATGACCATAAAGAAAACTCTGGACACCTAAGAACCATTGTTGTCTATATATCCAGTTCAGATTTTATATGTAGTCATAATCGTTTTTATGAGTTACCCAAGAGCTTATCAGCTATTGTTTGTGGTTTGGTGCTGAAACCCTTGCCACAGAAGGCAAGTACTGTGCCACTGGGTTGTTCCCCTCATCCACTGCTGATATGTGCATTTCAGTACAAGTCTGTCCGTATTTGCAGCTCCCACATAAGACACTCTTCGGTTTTCTGTCTTCTAGAAAGAGCCAATATCATTTTTAGTGTTTAAAATCATGTCATATGATGTGAAAAAAAGAAAAGCCAATCCCTAAAACAAACCATAAATGTCAAGATTTCACCTGAAATGCACTGCTGCTTCTGTGATGTCATGAATCTTTTCTATGTTGAGTTATTTGTAGAATTAGCTGTTTGTGTTCTGGACAGAACTTGATTTTACATTTTTTTTTCATTTAAATACATCTTTATTCAATCTTAAAAGAGGAAACACTATTAATTCTATGGCCTCAGTTTAACGTGGGAAGTAACATTTGCTCCTTACAATCCACACCACATCCCAGGAGAGTCTTATCAAAGTCACGGTGACATTTTAACTGCGCATGCTTTATCCGTTTCCATGTATTTGTTTTCCTTTACTAAATCTGCTTCAAATGAGTTCTTTACAAACTCTGAGAAATAACAACCAGTAACTACTCGCCAGCTAAGGAACGTGTGACTGAACGAGCTGTATTCCCATCCAAAAGGTTGATGTGATGACTGTTTAAAACCAACATGTTCTCGTATCATTGATATGATAAATATCATTGCCATATACATTCAAAGAATCGTTAAGACAATGCAGAATATTATAGACAATAAATGAATAATGAGGCTTTAATTTTTTCTGCACTATGTGGAAAGCATTTAATGTACATAAATTTTTTCATTGGAGTTTTTAATGTGTTCTCTCTTCCTGTGCTATATATAGTTCTTTAAAAAACATTATATTAATATATTGATACTATGCAAACCTCTCATTTACTTTTTATAAAAACATGGAGCTTCCATTCAATTTTATGGTTTTTTTTTTAAAAATTAGTCCTTTAAGAGTAAGTAGAAAACAGACATAAAACTTGAAATGGTAGCATTTGGGGGCAGAGGGGTACAAAATTAGAGCCGTGGTAACAGAAATGAATATGAGGAACATTTGATTTTAAAGATCATTGGATGTGTTTCATTTCTGATATCATATTAATCATTTTGCTAAAATGACTCCTAGATTGTGACATTGAAAACATGTATATAGAATATAAATCTTTGAGAAAATTTTTCCCAATGAGTTTAGTTTTCATCTTGTACAAGGAAAATATCAACCGTTTAAATTTTGTTTTGAAAGGGTAAATTTTTTTTATTATGTATACAGAGTTCTGCCTGCATGTACGCCTGCACGCCGGAAGAGGGCACCAGATCCCATTACAGATGGTTATGCGCCACCCTGTGGTTGCTGGGAATGGAACTCAGGACCTCTGGAAGAGCAGCCTGTACTCTTTAACCGCTGAGCTGTCTCTCCAGCCGGAAAGGGTAGTTTTTAACTAGCAATGCTTTTATGCTTGTTGTAATGACCTCATATTTAAAAAATTACAAGCATAGTATTAATATTAATAGTATTAATATTACTATAACATTAATAACAAATATTACAGATCAAAAGGTGATAAAACTAACTTATGTTAAAGTGGTTACCTCATTTAAAAAGAAAACAATTAGAAAAGAAGCAATTAACATCATGTCATGTTGTTCTTACTGGTAATTTTGAAACTTAAATGCATTTCATGGATGTGAATATATAATGTAAATAATTCTACTCATTTTCATGAAAATATATATTGACATTAAATTAGAAAGAGAAATCCTATGAAAATACCCAAATATAACAACTATGTTTTAAAAATACATTAGTAGGAATCTGAACATTCTTACATTAATACTTTTGATTTCAAAGAAATGTAATCAACAGATTTTTAAAATAGTAATTCATTAAATGTGACTTTCAAAATATTTTATACATGGTAATGAATTACCCAATTTATGGATTTTTTAAAATCCTGCCATTAATTTAAAGCAGTATCTAAAAGATTCTGAAAAACTGTCATGAAAGGGTTTATAATCAACATACCTTTAAGATGTTATATGTAATTTACACAATATTAAATGTTTTAAAATACAGTATCTTCATATACATTTTGTGTGACACTTGGGTTTTTACATGACATTTTTGCATGTTGAATGCTTATATTCTTTTTTTCCCCCCAATTGCTTTAAGAGACAGTAATTAGAGTCTGAGGTTAGAGGAAGTGTTTGTTTTGTTTTGTCAATTTTTTGAAATAAAGTCTCACTAAATAGCCCAGGCTGGCCTCAATACCCTCCTTCCTCTGTCCCTGGGAATTGAGGGTACAGAGTTGTGTACCTGGACTGTGTACAGGTTTTATATTTCCATTCAATCACATAATGTTAGTAACTTTCAAATTCTCAAAAAGTTACAAACAAATGTCATTATAGTGGCTAAAATTTCCTTTTTTGTTTTTCATATGATTCTTTTTTAAACTCACACTAGCCAGATATTCTATAAGGTCAGCTAGAAAAAGCAAGTTGTTTTACTCTCTCAGTAAAAGAAACACAAAAAGGAAATCCACAATAGTGAATTTAGGATAGTAATATATGCTTTTTCTAGTTATTTTTTACTTGTGTTTATTTGATATTTAAAATTTCACTGAATAGGATGTTCAAACAAGTTCAAGTAGCTATTCCATTTTTATAGGACCTTTTTATTTTCTTCCAAGTTTCCAAAACCCTCTGAAAAAATTAAAAAACTCCATTTCCCTATTTCACAATGTTAACCATTGCATTAAATACAGAGGTATCTATAATTTAATGAAAATGATCAGAAGTCCATGATTTGCCCCAATTTTTGTCCTGTTTATACTATATAATATTTAAAATAATAAAATAAAGAAAACATGTTGGTTTACTGGCCCCAAACTGTAAAATCCCTCCATTTAAAAATAAGTATATATGCTTATATACTTACTGATTTATTTTAAATGTGTTTATTATAAATACAGAATCCAACAAAGCACTAAGGGTTAGTGAAGCCAAAACAGACATGTTTATATCTCATGAAATTGACATTTTAAAAGTAAAGACACACAATAGCCAAATATTATACTGAGAATCATGTTACGTACATGTTACAGTTACAAGTGACTGTGACTTCACAATAAGTGGTTTAAAAATATCTGTACAGATGTATTAAACTGTGATGTGAAAAACTGAAAGGAACATCCATGAAAGAAGAAAGAACAAAATTCCAAACAGAGAGCAGTTAAGAGTTGGGAATTTGAGGGTGTGAGTACATGAAGAGAATGATACATTGTAACAAGGAACAAGTATCAGGCGGCATGAGCAAAGCTGCAGAGCTTCAAGAGAATGCGCTAGCTCTTGTTAGAGTAGACCCGCTGAAGACAGAGACAACCAGGTTCACTGATGGACCGGAAATAAGGGATGGAGAAGACAGAAAAACCAAAACTAAATTTCCATTTGGGGAACCAGCAATTGATTTAATGGCAGTGAAACAGGAGCTTTGGAGCAAAAAGGTCAAATTTGGTTTCGGCTACACGGTGCCACAAATAACTAGTAGATACTCAAATGGAACTACTGTGTAGGCATATGTAGGCTCAGGAAATAGCTCAGCAGCAGATTACTTTACTCACAAGCTTGATGACATGAATTTAAGCCCACCAAACCCCATTTTAAAAAACCTGGCACCATGACACTTTCATAGTCCCATAGTTGGTAGGTGTAGACAAGAGGATCCCTGAGGTTTGCTGGTCCATTAGTCTATGTATCAATAATACCTTTTTAAGACCAAGAATAATCCTTTATAATAGAAAAATAGAACCAGGATTGAGCTCAAAATGATTCTAATGCTTAGGGATTAGGCAGAGATCAAGAAGCTAATAAAATAAAAGGTTAAGGTACAGAAAAGAGAAATGCCTTTAAGTTCAGGGCTGGAGAGATGGCTTACCAGTATATGTGTGCTGCTCTTGCAGAGGACCTGACCTTGGTTCCAGCACTCGCATGCATGAGCGCACAACAGTTACCTATCAGCAGCCCTAAGGGATCTGGTGCTCTCTTCTGGCCGCCTGGGGCATCCCCAAACATGTGCCCATCTACACAGATACATGCATACAAAGTTAAAAATAACAGTAAATCTAAAACCAAAAAACAACACCAAAAATAAAAGAAAGAAGTCAAGCTCATAATCAAGAATTGGTCATTGGATAATGGCAACTGTGTCTAGAACGTTCTCTTTGAGGTCCTTACTGAGGGCAGCCTCTAGGAAGCAGTGAAGTCAAAGCCTGCCTGGAATGGCTGAGAAGACAGGTGGGAAATGGAATCAGAATCTGTGGCCAAATCTTCACAAGCATTTGTTGTGACAGAAGCCAAGTGAACCAGGACAGAGCAAAGGAGCTGTGGGGTCAGGAGAGTTCAGGGGTTCCGTTTTTTGTTTAGTCTAAATGAAGGATGTTAGCAAGTATATTTACATACTAATGACAGTGATTTGGCTGGCTGGAATCTGCTTATGCAGGAGGGAAGATAATCAGAGAAAAAGGAGTTCATTGGTATTCAAGCAAAGTAGAAAGGTTACTTTTAAAAGGAACAGGTAGAACGGTTGCAAGGGAAGGGACTGCAACGCACAGCTTAATTGGTAGATCTGTGGTGGAAAAGGCAAAGAGGTTGCTATGTGAGTAGTGTGATGGAGAAAAGTCAATGTCGGGGTTAGGAAGGAAGTGTAGGTTGAAAGTGTAGTTGTAAGTTGTTAAAGTAGGAAAGTGAATATATATATATATATATATATATATATATACACATATATATATATACATATATATATACACACACACACATATATGTGTATATATATATATTTAATTTGACTTTATGTATAGTAAATAGTGAGGAAAACAAAATACTTCAAAGGCATCTTCATCAACAGTTTAAGATGCTTTATTAGAAGACCCAACACTTTGTTTCCCAAGGACTCCCATGAGTATGCTCTGCCCGGATAGTAGAGATTGAGGACTTCTCAAGGGTACCAGTATTTGTCCTGTTTTCTTTCTTATGTTTGCCTGTTACAGAGTAAATGGCAGAAACATTTGGTATATGTTCTATCAAAAGCTTTGAAAATTTAAACTAGTTTAGTCCTGAAAGAGGTGCAGTGTTTATTTATCCTGGCAATATTCACAAATCCTGTTTTGGAAGTGCTTAAGCTCCTATCTAAATCTTAAAAGGGGGTGAAGATATTAACCTAAGAGAAAATATTTTTGTTCTGTTTCTACCTAGAAAACACTGTAAAGTATGTTGTCTTTTAGAAGTAGTAGATGGGCAGTGTGAGGGTGTTTTGTTCATTGTCCCTTTTCACTTAAGGAAAAGGATTTAAAAAAAAAAATAGTGCTGGGTGCTTCATTTCTCGGTAAGCTGTATCCAATGTGTGAGAATTCAAAGATGCATATTTCTTCTTTGGGATTTATGTGAAATTCAATTGTGACTAATGAGATGAGATTATTCTCCATATTTTTGCTATTCTAGTATAAACTAAAATATAAATATGTAAGTATACGTGTAAATTCCCATTTGCTTAAACACTTTAAATATTTGAACATTCAAATTTTAAATGGTAGACATTCTCAGTGCATTCAAAATATTAAGTACAAATGTCTTTGGGGCACAAATCCTAAAAAACAATACTAAATAGTATATTCTGTATAATACCTAGATAACATCTGTCTAGACTTATTTAATCCCCTTCAGAGATTATATTTGACTAATAAAGAGCTGCAGTCACAATCCTTTTTTCCCATAAGTTAAAGACTTCTAAAGTCTTTCCTTGTTAATGGACTCGAGGTTATCATTCTTCAAGTGTTTAACACTATAGCCATCTTTTTTGCAAGAGAGTTTGGATCTGTTTGTGACAATGAGGAGGGATAGCACCACATCATGTTTTCTGTTTGGAATCATATCACTATTTAGGGCATACATGTTTCCTCCAAGGTTGCTTATACAGTCGATGTTTTCATTTTAGTTGTAATTCCAATATGGTAGAGACACAAATGCAGCAAAATGGCGCTACTCAAACTGCAATCCCCTCTACTCCCTACTTGACCACAGCAGTGAAGTACTTCATTTTCATTGGAAGGTGGTACTATTTTCATCTAATGAAAACTACCATAATAGTCCATGTAAATGTTCATGTGCTGGCATGCATACAAGGTTAATAGTGTTATAGAATGTCCAGCTCCCAATATGAGGGGTCATTTATGGTGAACTGGATTATATGTCATCTAGTTGCTGAAAGGATATGGTGTTTAGCAAAACAACCTGCTGAGCAACATAGTAAGATTTTTGTACAAAGTACAAATTGCTAATTATTGTATTTTATTTTTCTATGATTTCATAAAAGGCATTATCAGGGTCTTACAGATGGAGAAAGCCTGTTTATTAAAATATCTATTACCAAATAAAAGTTACAGTTTTGGTGGTTGAGTTTGTGATGTTTTGTACCGTTATATGCAAGTATATTATTGTAATTTACTTTTTAGTATGTATGTCTAGGTGTTGTTTAGGACTTTAGTAATTATGAATGCAAAACATAGTTGTAATTTTTCAAAATAATTACAGACTTTGAGGTCTAGGCATAAACTCACAGAAATCACTATAATTAATCGATACATATTTTTGTAGTGATTTTATACTGGCAAATATTTTGTGAGATTTGGGTGAATGGAATTATGTATTACAGAGGTAGTTTATACAGATACATAAACAGAACACACGTAACATCAACTGGTCTAACAAATCCTTAGACCATCAATGTCCATTACATAATTTCCAATATATTATAAATCAGGGATTTCCCAAATTCCTTATGTTGCTGACAAGAAAGTACATCCGCACCATCCTGAGGTGATTAGAAGTAAAATATCCAATGTACCTCACTCTTTTATAATTGTCTTGACTATAGCTACAAGCCACTCTGAAATGAACCTAAAACCCTTCTACATGTATCTTAAGTAGACTTGGGAAAATCACATACTGTTTTAAAAGCTTGTTGTGCTCACAATAAAATCAAGAGAGTCAAAACTAACTTTGTAAGTCAAGTGGAATCATGTCGTGCTTCCGGGTTTACTCAAGATAGGTTACAGCTGCTAACCATGAAAACAGCAGATTCAGACAGGTGAAATATTTACATTGTTTTAGGGTTCATCTTGTCAACATTTTCTAGATTACCAAATAGAATTTAGGAGTCACGTGAACTCTTTAATCTCGAATAACAATAAAGCAGCAGATCAACTACACTTACCAAAAAAAAAAAAAAAAAAAAAGCTGTTCACCTTTTGTTGTTAAAAATCATCAAAGTTGGGGCTAAAGAGATGGCTCAGTTGTTTAGAGCCCTCGTGGCTCTTACAGAGGAGCCAGGTTGGAGTCACAGCACCCACATGGTGGCCCACAATCTTCCCTAATTCCAGTCCTGGTAGATATGATACCCCCTTCTGGCCCCTCCAAGCAACAGGTATTCATGTGGTGCATATACATATAAGAAGAAAAAACAAACATAAAATACAGCGAATAAATCCAACAAAAATCATTTTTAAATGTCATCTAAGTTTACTGTAAAGTTGGTTGCTCAGTCTGTTCTTATATTTTTAGTTTCTTCCAAATGCTTTGTAAGAAAAAAATACCTGATAATCTCCACCTAAAGGGGGAAAAAATTCTGGGACAAAAGCTCTATTCTATGTCTAGAGAGAAAATATTATATAAGCAAATAAGCACCCATGTTTTGTCAAAGTGAGCCAAAGAGAAGTGGTTTAATAGCTCTCCATAAATTGGGGAGCCCTGCATTTGGGGTCAGAAGTTAAAGGACAACCACATCTGGACTGAGCTGATTATCTCTGAGTAATAAAAATTTCACAACAAAGAAAACTTATCTATTGAACACTTGCTATCTATTGGTCAGACATGTATACTCTTTTCTTTCCTTAGTCTTCAAAACCACTAGATAAGAAACACTTTTGAAGATGAACTATACACAAAGAGTAATTTTCTTAGACCATTGAGTATAGTATATTTCCATTCTTTATTTTAACAAAAGCATTTATGTTACTACCTTTCAATATACAGACTATAGAAGTTTTGTTTATTCCATCTGGTTTTTGCCTTACAAGAGTCAGGAGACCAGAACTATACCTTACTCCACATTAGGAATAGGTAGGAATTTGGAAAGGCACCAGAAAAGCACTCCACGGCGCATGTACAAGTGTCTTTACCACTACGCTTTCAGTTTCTTCCCCTACTCCAAGTCCAAATAATAGGCCAAATTCATTAATGGGCTGAAAAACAAGTATGGTAGTTAAATATACCTCTAGCTGGTAAAAAGTAAAATAACATCCCGCATTTATGCTAACAAGTGATATGAAGAGATGAAACTTTTCAAATACAAGTTTGTCATGAACTCATCTGTGGATGAGTAGGAGAGTAGGATGGTGGAAACGGCTAGCCTGAAGACTGACAAACAAAAAAGTAAAAAGATAAAAATAAAAATAATTATAGATCTTTAGAATTGTTGCAACTGTAGCCTGCCCGTTGGGAGCAATGCAAATGTGCGGGAAAGTGTCTATCTAAAATCTTTCAACTCGTAAAAAATAATTTCTATTGCTATAAACTCCAAGTGATTTTAAGAAGATAACTATCAAATCCTTTTCAGGCCACCAGGCTCTCTGATCCCTAGGATTGTACTCACAAATTCATGTCTGGCATTAGTTAATATCCGGGACAACAGACAGCTAAGAACTAGGGACACGATCACACTTCCTTTGCCAAATAATGTTTCTGTTTTTTAAAACTGACTGGTTTTTACACCAGTTTCCCTCTCCTGCCTGTGGTTAACAGCTGTACTTCTGCAGGACTCGCTCTCAGGCCTAGCTGAGCCCAGGAAAGGGTCTGTGTAATGGGAGGAGCATATCTGAGCAGAACCTCTCCCCACCTCACGCCGTCCACGACGATGGCGGTCAACCAAATCAGTGCCACCCACGGATATGGCAGTCAACCCAAATCTGTGCCAATTCTTTGTCGCTAACCAGAACCCAGGAGCCCAGCAACAAGCGATGCGCGCGCAGCTAAGGCCGCCCAGCACGTTACCCGGCAGGCTGTGCGCGGGCCTACAGCTCCCACGCGTCGCAGCAGCAAAGATGCTACCACTTGATTCCCGGCTCATTGGCGGCTCCCCATGTCTTCTGTGCTCACACTCTCTCTAATAGAGTTCCGCTGCGAGAATCAGACCATTTCTTTTCCCAAAGTCCTTCAGCCGCAAAAATGAAAACACGTCGGCTGACACCTACAACGCCCGAGTAGGCGTGGTCTTGGGACCGGAAGAAGCTCCCGTTGCCAAGGGAACGCTGCGCGCCGTGGCGCCTGCTCAGCCACTGATGTTCGCGTCCAGGCTGAACCCGCCGGTTCCCCCAACTTGTAGAAGAGGTTGTGCTTGGAACAAGGGAACCTTTCTACGGAGGCATAGAGAGGAAGGCTGAAGCTCCGGGGAAGATCCCACCGCGGAAACGGGTACAAGAGTGCGTCCCTTCCTGTCCTTGTCAGCCCCTTGGCCTTTGGATTGGCGTCAAAGATCAGGTATCTCCACCCCCAGCCCGCGTTTTGTCTCTCTTCATCTCCATCTATGTGTTATCTCTTAGCTCTGTTGGGTATGATTTTACACGCCATCAGCTTCACCCTGTTAAAAGGTACGAGGCCGTTCTACGGTGTCTGTAGTGCTGTGGAGCCGGCGGCAGGAGTCACTAGTTCAAAAAGTTCCCACTACCTGTTTGCAATCATTTCCACTCAGGTAGCCAGAGGACACCCTCTCCCTGTCCGATTTAGAATTACTTTAAGCTATTACTCGTATTTTTTAATCCAAATGAGTTAATATCTGTAATCTGTGAGAGATAGAAAAAAAAAAGAATTGAGTTTATGCGATGAATACTAAGGAACCTCGAAAATGTATTGAACTGCTTTGGGCGAATGCTATGCTGTTTGCTTGCCTGGTTGACGTTAACGCTGCCCAAGATGGGCCTTTTTATACGATGTATAAATTATTTGGTTGAAATTTCATCATCAAAATTTTCTAGCTTAATAAAATTGTTTAATTGGGGTAGTAAGAATGTGTAGCAGCCCACACACCTCTGAAATGTTTAAAGTTTACGAAATAGCATTTCTGGAGTTTTCTATGTCTCATCTCATCTCTCTCTGCAGTTTAACTCTAAGCTCTTACATGCGGATAACATGGTAAATCTTCATTGCTTTTCTGGCAACCACCTAATCCTTTGGAAAGCTAATTCTCAGAAAGCGGCTAGGAGACCTAAGTGTTCTTGATCCAAGAACAGGAGTTGTTTCATTTTAGCAAGTTTACTTTAGCTATCAATTTTGCTAGCATTATACAGTGCTTACAGTAAGACTTTTTTAAGCTTAAGATATATTTTGTTACTAATCTAGCAAATATGCTGGGGGGGGGTTCCTATCCTTTAAGGCAGTCGTCTAGTCTCAAGTCAACATCACCTTTTTACCTTGTTCTTCCCCTCTGCCTGTGTCTGTATGTAATTGTTTATGTAGGGTAGTGCCTGCTGAATCCAGAAGAAGGTGTGACCAGCCCTTGAATGGGAGTTACTGGAGTTTGAGAGCCTCAATCAAACTCTGGTCGCACGAAGAGCAGCCAGTCCTCTTAGCAGCCATGCTCTCTCTGCTGCTAAGAGTATAATTTTTAATTTTTTTCTTTCTTGTTTTACAGTGCTTGAGATCCAACCCGGGATGTTTGCACATGAAAGGCAAGCACTTTGCCATTTTGCCACATGACCAGTCCCTAAGATTATACTTTTCTTTAGAAAATATTAAGTAGGCATTAGTAGGGAAAAAGAGTAGAAAGCTAATTGTTTCCCTAATTTCAACCCTGTCCCAGTTCTGCCCCCATTTCTTGTGGGTGTTAATTGTGTAAAATTTTAATTGATAATAAAAATGTAAAGCCTTAAGCAGAGCCCAATGAATTTACAAGAGTCCTTTACTGAGATACAAAGAGTTTGGGACTGGGCTAGTTTTTGCTTGCGTGGCTACCATATTCTGATTGTGTGATGTTCTTATTTGCGAGTTCATTACAGTGAGATGATTTTATTGGTAAAAATTTTAAACTACTATTTTGAAGAAATTCAGAATAGAGAATGAAAACTGGCTGAGAGTTTTGGGATATGTGTTCTTAACTTTATTATCCAACTACAACTCTTTATGGCATACTCTCCACGCTGAAGATTTTGACTCCCGTTCATCCTGATCTTCGTTCTTATTGATTAGCCAGTCTTCCTCAGACATAGTGGGTTTTGTTTCTTCTTAAAGAACATTTTATGGACTTACCTCTGGTTAGTTGTACTTAGCCTTTGGAGAACTTCGTTGTGCCTAAGAATTGCTTTCTCCAAACTTAAAAAAGAAAAGTGAGGAAAAGGAAGAAGACAATAAAATCAGCAGAAGATTAGTACCTCAAAAGCACAAACACTTTCAGGGCACAGTCCCTCTTCAAAGCTGAAGAAACTGTTAAATCTCTCATATTCTGAAAAAGAGACATTAATGAAAGGAAACAATGTTTCACATGACAAAATACAGGGATATGTGAATTGAGAGATGATGTCGAAAACAGACCAATAGAATAGATCAGGTTTCCCAGCGTGTGTGAAGTTGAAATATTTTCCCCAAAAGGTTCTCATGACAAGTACTCACAGACAATAGTACTTTCTTTATCCGTCTCTTGGAGCTTTAGAGCTAGTATCAGCATATTAAAGAGTGATGTGCTATAGAAGCTTACATAACATTTCTCAAACATCAGTGCTCTTGAGATTCTTTTAGAAGTAATCTCTAAGAATTCTCTTCCAGAGGATATAGTTTGGAATGTACAGAGAGCCTACTGCTAGGTCCAAACATATGTAAGAATGTAAAATACAAAAAAGGGATGGAAGAATTACTCAAAAGGGATAATAGTAAGAAAATGAAACTTTAAGAAGGTTGCTGGCTGTGCTGTAAAACAGAGACAGAGGAGAGGAGGGAAGAGGCCATCCAGTTCTCTGAATCGGCTCTCATCCCCAGATATATGTCAGGCAAGTTAGAATCTCAAACCTGAAAATTTAACTACAAATGCAGGAAACTGAATATTAGTTAATATGTTCAAAATACTGAAGAAAAGGAAATATTTCTACACCTAAAACTGAAGAAAGAAACCAAAGAAAACCACCAATATCATCAGATAAAAGCTCCATATTATAAACAGTAGGAATAAAGTAAATTTTAATTGATTAAAATGGTTTGCAGTACATATGCATGGAATATATACATGACTACATACCATAATCAAAGCAGTAGCCACCAGATACAGCAAGCAGCTCATGAGAGAAACACTAATAAAAAGCAAGTTTTACAATGATATTCAGTTTTACTAGTGATGGAATTAATGCAAATTTAAACAGTGCTATGGTAGGATTTTTCACTTTGCACATAAGAAAAAAATTGAAAAGCTAACCTCTCCTTAAAATTTTTTATTTCCAAATAGTTCAGCAGTAAATCTCAGGTATCTGAGAAAAATGATAGTCACAAAGCCCTTGAAAGATACCTTTTAATAATCAACACTTTGTAGTACTTGCCCAGAACGGAGACATGGGAAAAAAAGAAGAGGTCATAGTTTTGAAAATATGTTAAGGATAATATGGAAAATGAAAAAACATAAAACTATTATATTAACATGCTTCCCTATATAGGACTTAATAGCCAATTCTAACTAAAATGATAAATATGAATTGTATTATGTAACAAAGTAAATTTAAAATGGATTCATCAAATACCAACTCTTAAGCGGGGATTCAAAGAAATGTTATGAAGTGGGCTTTGAATCTCCAATATGAAAAGGTTTAAACTAGCATAAAGTTAAACCCATCCTTAGGATAAGAAAGAACTGTCCAGGAAGTATGCACTGCTCCTTGTAGGCACATCACTGAAATTTGATTTTGCACTTTATACTGATAGAGGTCTCCCAAAAGCACTAAGCAAAGTGTTAACTCTACAGCCACTTTTCTTATGCATTTGACCTAGAAGCATCCTATTGATAGCCTTTCCTCCACATCCTTTGCTTGGGATGGTATGGTATAAAAAACAAAAAAAGGAGTTGTAACATGTCAGATTTATATGACCTTAAATGAACATGAGAATTAATGAAGTGAATTAATGTTTCAAGAACTGTGGAAATTAATGTTCAGAGAGCAAAGAAAAATATTTAGTAGACAGATGTATTGTGGCAGTGGAGGTAGTACTGAGGTGGTTGGTAAAAGGTATTTTTCTTCTATCATATAGTAATATTTAGGGTTTGATGACACCAAATGAAAGGCCCTTAAAAAGCTTCCTTTGGAGATGTGAAGTACAAATATAACAGTACCACTGGGGTCTAGGAGCAGACATAAAGCTACACAAGCAAGCATTATGTCAGCAGCAGTTTTATTTGACTTCACAGTGATTCTGCCTTGTATTGCTAATGGAATTTGCTTTTTTATGGCTCATTTTGTTGTTGTTTAAAGATTGCTCTAGGAAGTTGAATAGCTTGGATGTTTTTAATATGTTAATTTGTTCTTTAAGAATTTTATACTTGTGTACCATGCATTTTGATCTTATCTACTCCCTGTTCCCCAATTCCAATTCTTCCTGGACCGCCCTCTCATAATCTCTTCCAACTTTATGTCCTCTTCTTGCTTTTCTTTTAAAATAACCCAGAGGGTCCAATTAGTGCTGCCCTGATGCTCATGGGTATAGAGCCATCCACATGGGCAACCAGCCGATGGCTGTGTCCCTGAAGGAAATTGACTCTCCTGGCAGCCATCCACTGCTAGCTTCTCAGATAGTGAGGTGGCCTCATGGGCCCTGCCCTAATCCATGCTGGAATGTTGGCTGGCTTGGGCAGTTCTTGTGTGGACAACCAAGGCTGTCAAAAGTTCATGAATACAATGGCCCTGTCATGTCCAGAAGTCTCTGCTTGACTGCACCTCCCTCCCCAACTTCTGGCTTTTACAGTCTTTCTGCCTCCTCTTCCAGAATGTTTCCTAAGCCTTGGGAGGAGGGATGTGGTATAGATAGATGTTTCATTTAGAGCTGAGCCTTTGCAGTTACCTTTTATCTGTAGGTGGACTAGTTATGAATCTTTGTATCAACAGCTCTCCACTGCCAAAAGAAGCTTCTGTAGTAATGGTGGAGAACTGCATTAATCTGTGGGTATAATAATGAAAGTATAGAGTGCAGCTTATTACTGTATTGATGTAGCACAGTGATGGTAGTAGGTTCTTCCCTATGACCTCCTCATTCATGGGTTAGTGGTCACGTTTGCTATACCAAGCATACATTTCTGCCTGAAAAGCAGGCCTTAAATCCAACCAGAAAGCAGTTGTTACCCCCATAACCCTCATGTCATTCCTGCACCCATGGACATAGCCTATCAGGTGGGTCATTATAATAGCTCTCAGGGTTCACACATGACATAGACTTGTGATGACTTTTTGCCCCCAGTGTCTGCAGAGCACTTTCCTGTACTATGAAAGCTAGCTATCAGGGAAGAAGCTTTTGGGTCAGTACCAGCTGGATTTCTCCATATTATGTGATCAAAATGTGTGATGTCTTCAGCCATAGTGTCTTAACATCGAGTTCCCATGGGCAACTATGAGAAATGGCGATGCCTTGTACATTGTTTGGGGTAGTCTCTGGGACCCTCCCCTCCTATGCCAACAACTGGAAGGGAGATATCCCATACCTGACATTAATATTAAACAGTCCTCAAAGGCTTCTGTCTTAAGAGCTTAGTCTCCAACAATTGGGACTCTGTTATAGACTAGAGCTTCTAAAATTGTGGGCTGATTTATCTCAGCATTTGCTGTAGAAACAGAAAACTGACAAGATAGATTTTTCTTCTAAAAAATGATTCAGTTAAACACCTAAGAAACAAATTAGCAAATACATATGTATGTGTGTATGTGTGTGTGTTTATAACAAACATGTATATATGCATGCCTCTGTGTACATATCTGTTTGTGTGCATGCACATGTGTGCTTAAAGTTTGCATTTACTTTTCTATTCTATAATGGTATTATAGTTAAAGCTCTTTTACATAATGGTAGGAAAGTATAGATAGTTAAGAAAACATTGAATTTAATACGATTAACTGAAATTATGAAGAAATATATCCATTATTCCTAAAGAATTAGTGGTGAATTACAGAACTACATAGAGGCAGGTGAATAAGGATATTCTTTGTCTATTAATAGAAAATCCGACCTAAACTGGAAGCAAACCTGTAGAAAACAAAAACAGTTAAGCTTTTATAATTACAAATTATTTGAAAATACAACCATCCTTTTTGTTTTAGATATTTGTGTAGAGGTTAAATGATATGCCTAAAGCTTTGTTTTGTTTTCTTGTCTGTCTTCTGCTCTTTGAGCTTTCGTAGCCAACTGTAGCTGAGTCCTGTTGCCTTTGTAGTGGTCCGTATTTACTGGACTCTCATTCATAAATAACTTTGAAAACTACCCTTGGCAAACGCCACATGGTACTGAAGCTAACAAGAGTTACTTCCTGAACGTTACAAATATGGTTGTTTCAGGGATGTTATTCCATGTTGCCAAGGTTTATAAGCTGCCAGTCTGCATTTCAGCTAAGGCTCCTTTCTGATAATCGGCTTACACTGTTTACTAGGAATAAAGCCACACCCTGGGTTTGTGTGCTGCCATTACCTTTACATTTTTCATGTACAGACAAATGTATTTCATGTGTGAGGTACCTTTGAAATAATAATTTCTTTTCCCTTGCAGTTGCTCCTTAAATATTTAGGCCACAATATGGGATTGTTGGACAGACTTTCAGGTTTCCTTGGCCTGAGGAAGAAGGAGGTTCATGTTTTATGCCTTGGGCTGGATAATAGTGGGAAGACAACCATCATTAACAAACTGAAGCCTTCCAATGTAAGTATTTATGTCATTCCTGACATTTTCTGATACTAGAGAAATAGTATGTGAAACATTACTTTTAAGTTACAACTTCCGGTATTC
>CM052713.1:47909922-47930797 GCA_028551405.1 Uromys caudimaculatus | reverse complement strand
AAGATCCAAATCAAAGGCATTTGTCTTCCTGCCTCAAGGTCCAGATCAGGTGTGCCACCATTTCTGGATTATAGTTCATTCCAGATTTAGTCAGGTTGATAATTGAAAATCACCATCACAGTCTACTCCTTGTTGGCTTAACACACAATCCTATCTCTTTATGTCCAATGAAAATAAAAACCAGATCATAATAACACCTAACATGATAAAACTATCCCTGATATAACCGCAAACACATCGTAAATTTAGCATAGGTGGCAGTGAACCTTGGAAACACCCTTTTCACAGCATGGAAGCTTAGCTGGATGGGATCTTGCCTGGAGGTCACCAACCCCGTTGTTCCATTTAATATCTTTAATCTTTTTAATCTCCCCGAACACAGCATTTAGCTCCATTCTACTTCCTGGTACCCCTTTAATCCTTGAAGCATACATTTTGTATTTTTCCTTTCTCAGCTTGCTACATTTGATCAAAAATGCTCTTTGTAAGAGTGAAACACAGGGTCTAGACTGTTTTGAGAATTTCTTTTCCAATGCAATTAATCTAAATCTCTTCACCTTAGCCTTAGGTAGACTCTTTTGACAAGGGCAAAAAGCAGTCACATTCTTCACCAAAATAACACAAGAACAGTCTGTAGGCAACAGACTGAAATTCAGTACCACTGTCCTCCATGCTGCTTATGTATGGCCCATTAAGCCCAACGTAAAGCAGTACACTGCTTTTCAAAGTCAGGCCTATCGTGCTCATATCCTGGTTCTAACTGAGAGTCTTAGTTAGGGTTTCCACTGCTATGAAGAGACGCCATGATCAAGGCAACTCTTATAACGGAAGACATTTAACTGGGGCTGGCATACAGGTTCTGAGGGGTCAGTCAGTCCATTCTCATCAGCATGGCAGTGTCCAGGCAGGCATGGCTTTGGAAGAGCCAGTAGCTGCACATCTTGATCTGCAGGCAGCCAGAAGGAGACTCGAGGTGTGGGAGTAACTTGAACATTTAAGACGGCAAAGCACCGACTCCACATTGACTCACCTCCTCTAATGTGCTCACACCTTCTAATAGTGCCAGTCTCTACGACCAAGCATTCAAATAGATGAATCTGTGGGGCCCATACCTATTCAAACCACCACAGCCCTTGACTTGTCAAGCATTGAAAAACAAATACCTAGAATAAGGATTAGCACTTAAATACGTTTTAGCTGATAGATGAATAGATTGAATTTTACCACCATCACATCATCATCATCACCATCATCACCACCACCATCATCATCATCATCATCATCATCATCATCATCATCATCTTTGGTCAGGAGATTTTGTTGATTACATAGAAGTTAAAATTTTTAGCAAACTTGATGAAAATAAGACTTCTCTTAGAAATTCTGTTCCACTCCTGTTGATACCATTCAAATCACTGCTGGACTCAGATGGTCCAGTCTACACTCCTTCCTTGTTGCCATTCCTGTCCAATGACTGAATGTATTTGTTCCTGGATAAAACAGAGGGGAATTAATATTAGACATGACTCTTTGTTTTGGCAATGGGAATGAGAGTGTGTGTAGGGGAAAATCTGAAGGCCAGAGATTGACTTCAGGTTTCTGCCTCAGTTTCTCTCCACCCTTCTTTTCAGACATGCATGGTCCCTCACTGAGTCAGAAGTTCACAGATTCTGCTAGGGTGACTTGCTGATCCCAGGGCTCCAGGACATCCACTGTCTCCATCTTGGAGTGTGTGCGGTGCCCAGCCTTGTATCTGAATTACTTTAGTGGAAAATGCGTCCCATATGAGTCCATTCTGCCCTAGCCAACTTCTGGAGCTCCTTTTGTTGATTATTTTTATCAGAACTTTGGAGAAGAGAAAGTTGAAGGAATTTTATCCCTTCAAGCTAAATTTTAAAGAGGAGTTTGTGGAGAAACTAGGTATCCAGGTAGAGGCAACTTAAGTGTTCTAATTATAATTCAGTGAAGACACTATTGATATTTGTTGTATATTTTCTGGAATATCTTTAAACTTTTAACCTTTATCATGAAATTGAAGCAAAAAAATAAAATAAAAATGGTAAGATCATGGGAAAGATAACAAAATTAAGAAATACTTTGTTCCAAAGCTTGGTGTTCAAGGAACCTCAGAGTACTGAGGCAAGGTCCTAAGTGCCACAGAAGAATTTTTCTAGCAAACAAGAAAAATACTTTGGGGGAAATATTAATGCACTTCAAGACTGAGTAGAAGGAAAGGCCAAGTAAACAGACTCGGGTGAGGCTAATGAACTGCTCCAGGAAAGGCCTGCTCACAGCACATTGCTGAGGTCCCTGTGCTCAGTTCAGTTTCAGCTTCTCTTCCATTGGAATTTAAATTTTCCAAAAGTACAGTTCCTGAGTGAATATGGTAATGTGAGGCAAATTTTCCCTTGTTCGACTCTTATTTTCACATAAAAGTAACAAGATTTTTTTTATGTAGCTTTTCTTAAGGCAATATGGGTAAACATAGGAATAAGAGTAACCAAAATCAGAGTATCATTATAATAATAGCAAACATTTCTGGAATGTTTATAGACACCATGGTAAGTATTTTATACCTATTAGCCCATTTAATTCTTATAATAACTTTATGAGCACAATAATATCATCGACATTTCAGCAAACCTAGACTTCTCTTGTGCCAGGTGGCATAGCAAATTAGGAGTAATTAGGAGGCTATTGTTAAGTCAAAGCAACAAATGGAAAGGACTATTCTAAGGTAGTGGCGCAGAGCCAGGAAAACAGCATGAATGGCTTCATACGTGGCATGTGAAAAGGACAGAGTCAAGAGTAACTTCTCAGCATCTGGGTCGTAGAGAGGATAGGGTTTTGCTTAAATGAATGAAGTTTTGATGATGGAAAGTCTAGAAGGCATTTAATGAATTCAGTTGTCAGTATAGTTTTCATTGTCTGTGAGATCTGTCAAGTGTATCCTGCTGTTCTTTTGGCCCTTTTTGATCTTCCTGTAGACCTCCCTACCAGAGCTATCCTAACTCACCTATCTTACTTTACTATGTGTCACTCTGTTACTTAGCAACGAACTTTAGACGTGCATGCTGTCAAGAGCCATCTAGGAAAGGTTAGGCTAGCAGATGACCTTCCTGGAGATGGCCCACCATTTTTGTATGGTCTGCAATTGGTAAAATTCTGAATTGCAAGAACTTCAGAAATCTCATCTCAGGATTGATTCTTATTGTTGATATGCCTTTCCTGTCATAAAATTAGTCCAATAATTCCGGGGCATTAGCTCACACTATTGGGCAGATTTTGTGCAGATCAACTAAGATGTCCTCTCTTGTAAAAATGCTATGTAGACAAACTGATGATTTCTTAATTCGTAATAGCAATTCTATAGAATTTATTCAAGTAATTTTGAGCCCTCATTGTTATAAAAACTGAAATTAGGGCTCTGTAAACCTTCACGTGTCACAGGCTAATTTCACTAGGATAGAAAGCAGGCTTGGAACATATTTGCAATCAAAGAAGGCATTTCTCCTGGGTTGGCTCTGAAACTATTGCCTGATAACTAAAGTTGTAAGCTGGGACTGGACAATTTATTGTGGGTACAAGGACAGAAGATGAAGTGTTGACTGGATTTATCTATCCAAAACTTCAAACCTAATGAGACACTAGACAGATGATTTGCCTCTTGACAAAACCATGCTAAAATTAAGACATAAGAATTATTGTTTTAAACTTATAATGAATGTATGGAGCTAGTTACAGATAATAAATGTTTAATTAGATAACTAGTCTAAATGGAAACACAAGTATACATTTCTGTTGTAACTTCTTATTCAATTTATAATTTGAATTTATATATTAAGCTTGTGAACTTTTGTGCAGCACATATACTAAACTTTGGCAGCACATATACTAAAATTGGAATGATACAGAGAAGATTAGCATGGGCCCTGTGCAAGGATGACACGCAAACTTGTGAAGCGTTCCGTATTTTCTTGAGAAACAAAAAACAAAAAAAAGCTTGTTTTGAAAGAAGATGCTTAGAATATCATGTGATCATGTATCCTGGAAAGATAATAAGAATTAATGGCGAGAATAGAAAGTAGTTCCCTTTATTCTCTCAGAAATAGACTGGAGCCTCTCTTAAGGGGGACTGCTTCTTTCTGTGAACTTTTCTAGCTGACAAGGAGTTAATGAACTTGTAGCCTCTCTCCAGGCTGGGAAGGACCTGCAGGGAAGGAACAGAGAGAACAAGAGAACAGTTACTTCTTTGCTAATATCCCCCCCATCCCCATCTAACAACTAGGTGTTAATCACCAGAGGCCTGTGCTTTTCCAGCCACAGAGTAAGCTGGAGTGTTTAGTCCCCAGAAGCTGTCACCTTCTATCATCCAGTACAGTTGGAGAGTTAACCTCTTCAGTGCTGTGTCCCTCCGACCAGCATGCCCCCCCACCCCCGAGCTGGAGCAGGCCTCTGAAGGCATGCCTTCTATTTCTCCTGAGTAGCAAGTTATTTCCTCCACTAGGATCATTGCACTGACTAACTCCATTTTCTAGAATATTCTTTGCCAAGAACTTGCCCTAGACCTTCCCCTTCCTACCGTTCACTTTTGGGTCAGATGCCACTCTACTCCTGAGCACTCTTTGTCCATGTTGTCATATGTTGATTGTTGCTTACACTTTTATGTGATGTACTCCTTGAGAGCAGGGACCAGGTAGACATGAAGACTGTGCCAAGCATACATAAATTCAGGATGTATGTGTTGACTGATTATGAAGTTCAACACAGAAACTCAGAGTGACTCTTTAAACCATTTTATGTTTTCTCTTACAGGCTCAATCTCAAGATATAGTTCCCACCATAGGATTTAGCATAGAGAAATTCAAATCCTCCAGGTAACCTCCCTTCTCTCTGTGACTATGAAGCTGTTTCCAGACTTACCTGGAAATCATTTGTCATTTCAAATCCCCATGGGCTGTGCCCTTTTGTACCACTTCCTTTTGTTTACTCTCAGCCCTTAAAGTTTAGACTCTTGAAAACCTCAGTAGCAAAGGAAGCATTTTTATGCTATCCATTGCAAATCATATTTAGATTAATAACATCATTCTTAATTCTTCTTGACTATTAATAGCATTTATTACTCTGTAGCCATGATGATGATTTATCTGATAGAAAACAACTTAAAATACTAAAAGTTAACCATTTAATTTAGTTCCTTTAAATACACTAATGCTTTGCTTTTGTTTATAGTCTGTCTTTTACAGTGTTTGACATGTCAGGTCAAGGAAGGTACAGGAATCTCTGGGAACACTACTATAAGTAAGTATTTTTGTGAATGTTGCTTAACTATATGGCTACATTTTAATGACAAAATAATGATTAGAAATCCAAGTGATTATATGGTTTCTGCTATAATAGTGTAACTTCATATAATTTCTGAATTCGTTCTTTTTGGTTTTGATATTGATTTCTATCCATGGTTGATATAGCCACACTTTAAGAACCAGCTCTCAAGCTAGACGTAGTGGTACATGCCCATTATCCTAGTACTTGTAATGCTCAGGAAGAAGGGTCACAGACTTAAGGCCTGCCTGGGCTGTATACTGAGTTTGAAGCCAGGCTGGGGATACATAGTGGAGCCAACTCACAAAGAGAGGGAGGGGGAGAGGGGAGAGAGGGAGAGAGGGAGAGGGAGAGGGAGGCAATAAAAGTCACCTCAACTGATACTTTGCTCTCTCCTGGGTTATTCGCTCTAGTGCTTGCATAATGCTATGTTCACTCACATCCGATCCCACAGCTGCCTTTAGTGAAGACATTATTTCCTTATTCAAATGATCTCTTCAAGGAAATCATAGATCATAGATCAGAATTATTATTAACCATATTAACCATTAATTCACTGTTTCAATAGTGAATTACTTGTTCTATGAATATTTCTATGCAAGGTATTTTTCAAAGTCACAGACATAATACTCAGTAAGTACTTCACTTATAATAGCTGCAAAGTTACTAGGATCCAGATGTTTGGTACCCACTTAAGACTGCATGTGGTAGTAAAATAATTTCACTGTTCTCTTTCTTTACATACAGAGATGGACAAGCCATTATTTTTGTCATTGATAGTAGTGATAAATTAAGAATGGTTGTGGCCAAAGAAGAGCTTGATACCCTCCTAAATCACCCAGGTATCTGTGTAGCTTCTTCCACCTATGCTATCTGTGTTTTGGGTTCCGTCTATATGCGTCGGTTTGTTCTTTAGTATAAGAAAAAATGGTTATGAGATCGAGTTATTTTCTATTTAAATTTGTAAATTTTAAAGCTTACTGGTTATACAAAATTTATAATAATTTGCAGATTTTTTTTAAATTTAAAAGTTTTTTAAAGTGTTTGTTGGTTGGTTGGTTTTTATATATTGGCATTTATTTCCTTAGTACTAAGTTCTGCTTTCTTAAATATGTAAATAATATATCATAATAAAAGAAGAACATTCAGACAGAAGAGATGAGGGAGGACATGCTTTCTGTGCAGAAAGACATGAGCTACCTTCGCTTCGGTTTCTTTATTTCCCTATTTCCTGGCATGTGGTGGCAGAGGAGCAGAGGACTGCCCAGGCAGCCATGCTTTCGCTCATTTGGCTTTCAATGTTAACACAAAGGAGGACAACTTCAAGTAGGAGGAAGAGGAACTGGGTGTGGTTTTAGTATTTATTATTGAAGCATGTATTTTAAGTATAAATGTGCTTATGTGTACTCTGGGCATGCAGGAGCCCACAGAGGCCAAAAGAATGTGTCAGAGCTTCTGGAACTGGAGATACAGGCTGTTTGGAACCCCTGACCATTTTACTTTTAAGTGTTGCTTAGGTGAAAAGATAAATATATATAGCAATTAAATTGGTAAGTTGATTTTTATGGAGAATTAGATATAATAGTTATGGCTGGAAATATATGTTTGTTTGTTTTTTACAAGATGTAAAGATGCCGCTGTGCATTGCTTTCCTATGGAGGGCAGCTGCACAGCATTGGACAGGTAGCAAGGAGATTCTCTTACCATCTACCGCTTAGGGCTTCTAATTTCTAAGCTCTTTAAAACATTTGCACTTGGCTTCATTCAGCAGCTAAGGGCACTTGCTGCCCTACCTGGCCTCCATCTTAAGTTGGAACGTACAGAGCCACATGGTGGACAGGGAGAGAGTTGACTCTTTCCTGTGACTTATCCTGTGACCTCCATGCATAGCATGCCACACCTACATGCAAGTATATGTACAGACACACACGCACACCCACATGTACATGTACACAACACATACATACAAACATGCACAAACACACACAGTCGATGTACCTACAGTTAAATATATAAATTTAAAAAAAAAAAAAAAAAAAAAAAAAACCAAAACTTTGGAAAATCTTTCCAAAAATACCTTGTTAAAAATAATGTCTCTTGTTCATTGTGCTGTCAATGACTTAAAATTAATCCACTTCTTCCTCTTCCTATTTGAGGTCTGTATGTCTTGTATCGACACTGAAAACAACAGAAATATTTGCCTTTTTGCATAGATACTTCTCTATGACTGCTAGGTTCCCCTTCTCTGACTTTATTCTTGGTTTAAAGCACCTATCCAGAGAGCACATGGTCTTACCAAATAGTTTTAGATTTTTTTCTGTTTAGATAACTGGTTCTCAACCTTCTAATGCTGTGACCCTTGAATACAGTTCCTCATGTTGTGAGGACCCCAATCATAAAATTATTTTATTGCTACTCCATAACTGTAATTTTGCTACTGTTTTGGACTATAATGTCAACATCTGATATGCAGGGTATCTCTCATGCTGACCCACAGGTCGAGAACCGCAAGTTTAGACGACTATTTAACTGTGGTTCTTTAAATGTTTTATGTATGTGTATTTCAGTTTAAGGGGGCTAGGACAAAGTCATCCAAAACACTAGTGGTGTTATGATGGGGTCCTTTTCTTTTTCAGATATTAAGCACCGTCGAATTCCAATCTTGTTCTTTGCAAACAAAATGGATCTTAGAGACGCAGTGACTTCCGTGAAAGTGTCTCAGTTGCTGTGTTTAGAGAACATTAAAGATAAGCCATGGCATATTTGGTAAGAAATTTGGATTTCCCACTTTGTCTTTCTGAAAAGTCTGTGAGTTCATGTTTTGTTTAGGGTTTTTGTTTTGTTTTGTTTTTGACATCTTATAAATAGCCAAACATGATAAGATGTAAGCTAAATATTTGCTTCACAGATTTGCAAGTACTCATGAAGATACTGCTTTTAACTTTACAAATCCTTTGATGCTAGAAAAAGCATATTTTAAAAAACAAACAAACAAAAGCAAAAACCTCTTGTAGTGAAAAACATAATTAAATGTCCCACTCACTCTTCTGGCTTCAAACACAGTGACTTCCTTTTTTACCTGAAATCAGCCAAGCCACTGTGGTGTCTGACTCATTCACCAAATTAATTGTCCTGGGTTGCTGTTGTACTGCACTATTTTCATGTGGCCTCTTTATTACTGATTTTATTGTGGTCTGAGGTCCTAACACTTTGGTGTTAGCTCCCTGGGAGTTGGGATTTTTGACAAGTTTTGGTTGCTGCCTTATTTTTCTTTTCCCACCTTTGTGACTGGAACATGTTACATATACTATAAATATTTCTTCGGTGAAGAAGTAGAGATAATGGTTTTATATGAACATACTAGCAGACAGTGTCTGATATTACTATGCATTACTTATTTCGGAAAGAGTTTCTTAATTAACTCTTGTGCGCTACCTTACTGAGATCCTCTTTTGCTACCTACCCACCTACCGTGCCATGTCCTAAAGTGTCCCTCTATAGCAGTCCCTATGTTTTGTAAGAGCTACAGTAATATTTAAGGGGAAATTAGACACAAATCAGAGAAGTCTACTGACGTGAAAAGTGACCAAGCATATACAAGAAGAAAGTAGAGCCCAGTGTGGTTGGGGGTGGGAGCATAGTTCTGCTCCTAGCAGAGGAGCTGGTGACATTTTGATAGTTTAATGGGAGAGGGAGAGTTAGTTTTCTTCAAGGGTGTAACCCCTGATAGGTGAACCAAATACACCCAAAAACATTTGGGGTTAACACAAAGTGGACTGACTAGGTTTTGAGACAGAGAGAGAGAGAGAGAGAGAGAGAGAGAAGTTGGATAGTTAGGAAGATGGGATGAATATGATCAAATACTTTGTATGAAATGTCAAAGAATTAATAAGTTTTAAAAAGAAAAGATTTTTAAGAGCTAGCCTTGGTGCTGAAGAGAGTAACATTTAGGTAAATGCTAGAAATATCTCTGGATTCTGTGAGCCACCCCCGACCCCCAACATCCCTCTCTGCCCAGGAAGGAAATAGTGAAACCCTCCTTGCTTTTGAACAGTGGGAGGAGGGGCAAGGCTACTCTGTGGTTGCTGAATTTGAATCTGAGGGCCAGTGGTATTTGATAAAGAAGAGTGATTTTAGACAGAGAAATTATTTGAGATAATGCCTTTGCTATCATAAATTACTGTATTCCAAATTTTTGGGCTCCAAAGCAACATATTAAAATAAATATTCTTGAGTTTTATAGAGTATTGTGATGTTTTTCTAGAAAACATAATATTCAACATTCAAATTTTATAAGTAAATTACCCTTTTTCTACCTAAAATAACAGTTGAATTTAAACAGATTTATTTATTCAGTTATGACATCTCAAAAATTTTCTGTGTAAACAATGAAATCATGATGCTATGAGGATGTTATTGCTGTGTTTTATAAAAAGAAAGAGAGGAACTATGTTTGGTGGGTGTGCAGTAAGGTATGGGGAAGGGGTACTTCTGTGGGACCAGCCACACGATGGTATAGTGTAGAGCAGAGTTTATTCAGGGCATGGCCAGGGGATTTGAGAGGGTACTAGAGACAGAGAAAGGGGAGGGGGGTTTGGCCATGAACATGTGGGGAGGGGAGAAGGGGAAGGGCCAAGAGGACAGCAAGAACAAGAAGACAAGAGAGAGGAGGGGACAAGCAGCCCCTTTTATAGTGAGTCAGGCATACCTGGCTGTTGCCAGGTAACTGTGGGGCGGAGCCTAGACAATTGCTCACAGTTATATTCCCGGGTTCTGTGTTTTCTATTAACATAGAAAAATGCCAAGATTTTTTTTAATCCACCTATAACTTTGTTTCTCCTTAATTCAAACTGGACATCATCTTTTTTAATTCAAATTAGCATTTCATTTGTAAGTTTTTTCTGCATTTCATGATTTTTTAAAAGCATGTACAAAATTAAAACTATGTTTATCCTTCTTTTCTAGTGTTAGCTATGGATGATAGTCCTTAGTGACACAGAAATAAAATATTGCATTCCTCTTACCTTAGATATTGTCTGGGAAACTAAAAAAAAGGTCGGGGTCTTTATTTTTAACCATTCACTAACCATTGAGTCTGGGGCCTCACTGTGTTGGCATATTTTGACTTAGTTCCTTTGTGATGTACTTGGATATTTACGTGTAGAATAGAGAGTTAATAAGGAAATAATTGTACAAAACATTAGATGACTGGATGAAGAAATGTCAGTAGGGTAAGAGAAAGCATGAGGACTCACTATCTTTATGGCCTGATTCGAGTCTGGGAGCATTTCCTGTGATGGCATGGTTGGAGAAGCAGCTATAGTCAGAGGTCAGGAAGAAAAGTGCTCTTCATGGCTGGGAGGGGACCCATTCTGTTCCAGGGAAGGCAGCCTGGCTCAACAGAGCAGTAGGATGGCAAACTGTGGAGGGTGTGGCCAAGCACCCTGGCACCTGCTGAAGAGCTGGATGTTTGCTCTGGTTCTGAGTCTGATAGCTTATCTCACAGTAAACAGGGAACTGGTTCAGAGAAATGGCCAGGTTTGTAGTCACTTGGTGGCACCTCCACCAGTGGACAAAGCTCTTTCCTGTATTACTTGTCTAGAACTATGTGCACCAAAATCAATCCCTTAGGCATTTTTGGTATGAGTGATAACATCATGCCTTGCTGCTATCATGTGATGAAAAGTGTGCGATGAATAACTGCTTATTTTATACTGTTCGTTCCTGTCTAACTACTTGAAAGAATTCTTTAGGTTCTTTACTATGCTCTAGGTGATGCTTCCTCCTAAGTGAGTGATAGAAAATAATCTCTAATTAGAAATGTTAATTATATATTAATAAGTTACTACATCTGTAACATGTAATATTGTCATAAATTTCTGCATTTGCAGGGTAGAGTCTGTTCAATCAATACATAGTAATTTTGAGGCAAACTTGAATTGTTATGAGACCCTGCCCCCAAAATAAAACAATAATAACAACAGCAACAAAGCCTATATTATAATTATGGGATTTTATTCAATAAATAACAAATTATATTTCAAACGAAGTTAGTTGATTCTGTGACTGTATTGTGACCTAAGGCCAACCTTTCTAGCAGATCATGCTGTTGGAACACTGGGTAAGAGAGGTAGGGCAGTGAATGCTAGAACATTCTCTGCAGTGGGAAAAAGAGCCTGATGGTTTATGTGTTCTTAATATCACTACAAATATCAAAATTTGTCTTAGGTCCTTTTCCCTAGTCCTTAGATTCTAATTTCCTATTTTTATATAATATATTATATTATACTTCAATAGAATATATACTATTATTAATATAATATATTGTATTCTATTTCAATATTTAATCAGTTTTACACAAACATATATTATTAGTATGTATTTCTTTGTAATATGGCAAAATATTGTTTTATACTCGTAGAATTGTATGACACCATAAAGTGGATTTTGTGTGTGGATTTCCTTTCAGTGCTAGTGATGCCATCAAAGGTGAAGGTCTGCAGGAAGGCGTGGACTGGCTTCAAGGTACATCCCAAGCTGCTGCCTATCTGTAGCCTGCTTCTGCTCATTCATTCATTGCATCCTTGTATTTTAATTTTATTACATCAATGCCCCTTCTTGTTTTTATTTCTGCTGTCAGAAAAAACAGTACAGTAAGTATCTGATACCTTGCTGCATTTATTTTATTATATTTTTCTAGCAGATTTCTGTGTTTACATTCAATAAATATAGCAAATTTGGAAAATGGTTTTAATTTACAGACCCACATTTTCATTAAATCTAGTAACTCAAAAACACATCTGAAGTTTGGGACAAACATTAGGCCTTACTGTTAATAACTAGAACCAAATGACAGCTAAGTTTTTATGAATCATGATGCTTAGTATTCCATATATATCTTATACATAATTTATATGTACAAGTTTTAACTCACTTAGTATTAGAAATGCTTTTAGTGATATCTTGTTTATTTCAGTTCAGTTTTTCTTATCAAGACCCCTTCAGTACAGTGTTAGAGCACTGCTGTACGAGGTAGGGTCGTTTTCCCTAGGTCACATTGTCTGTGTGAGATGGATGAGAACAGTGCAGCACGCACTGCAGGAGATGGATGTGTGTTCTCTGTGTCCTTTCTGAAGAGTCTTCATGGCCAGGCCAGAGGTGTGCAATTTACACACAATGACTGTTCATTCTTCCTGGGAATCTTCGCACTCTTAATAAGAATAAAAGAGATACAAATTCTCACTACAGCTTTTGGTTATAATGTTAGATATGTGTGGGATAGTTTTCACTTTCTTCTTCCACGCTTTGGAAACCCTTGGACAATTATAGCCCTTGTGTTGGATGGAAAGTGATCTGCACACTGCTGAAACGTATTTCACAGAGATAAGTAAAAGCCGGTTTCTAGTGAATTCCACGGCTTGCTTGTTTGTTTTTTGTTTTGTTTTTTTGAGACAGTTTCTCTTATAGCTCTGGCTGTCCTGGAACTCACTCTGTAGACTTAAACTTGGTCCAAGTGCCTCCAAGTGCTGGGATTAAAGGTCCACCTAGCACAGACTTTCATTTCTAGTTGTATTTATTCAGATAAATTGTTTACTATTAAATTGCAAAGAACATTCTAGTCCTATTTTATAAGTAACAAACAAACATCTTTAATGGTCCTAAATATTAGTAAAGGTATTTTTTGTTTGAACCCATCAACTTCAGTTTTTAAATTTTTTAAGAGGTATTGGGGATCATGGCATGGATTTCCAGAAGAAACTGCTAGGTTTCAGAAAAATTCAAAGAAGATAGAGAAGCGAATTTTCATGGCAGGCTTCTTCCTTCAGCAGTGCTGACCATTGCTCCCAGGGAAGCTGCAGCACGAAGTGGAAGGCCTGCCAACACTCTTAGTGTAGTCATTCCGACCACAGGACTGAGATGATGGTAGCTGATAGGACATCTAGGGTGTGCTTTCTATTCTCCTTTCTTCCCCAGCTCCGAATTCTTATTTTTTGTCTGTAGAAATAGCCACTAGGTGTCAGTAATGATCCAGGTTTACAGTACCAAGTTCCGAGTCTTGGTACGGATTGTTTATCTTCTGATCTGCTATCTTATGTCCCAAGTCTTTGTGAGAACTGCATACTGGTAGAAGGGCTTTTGTGCCCTTTTGTTGCGTCAGTCTCTGCAAGGTAAGTCGTAGCACCGTGTTGCTCTGCGCACAGGAGTAGTTGCAGAAGAGCTGGACCTTCGAAGGAGCATATTTACTCCACTCGCCTTTCACCTCTCTTCCCCTAACACACATCTTTTCATCTTATGAAGGAATTTTCACACCTGGAATATTAAAACTCAAATTTCATGTAAGTTAAAGTACAGTACACAGGAAAGCCTTCAGTACTTGTCAGATTTACTCTTTACCTAGACACACTATTTAAAAGAGGCAAAAACTTCATAGCTATAAAAAAATAAAAGGATATATCAGTTTGTTTTTGATCATTGTATTTCCTATGGAACAGTGAATAGTATAGATTTTATTGTTCTCAGTTATATTTGAATATAAGTGAGATATGCATCTATCTTTCAAAACAAGTAAATAAAAGAGACTAACCAGCTTATAATGTCACTCATTAGCTAAAGACACATAGGAAAATCTAACTGAAAAAGACCTTTGAACTATATTCATTTTACTTTCAGAATCCTGAAGTTTCCTAGTGTATTAAACAAGGTTCATTTTGCACTGATCTAATCATATTTATTTAAGCTTAATACTTGATTTTTGTGTAATATTAAATGTTACCTATGACTATATTCTCTTTTGAAAGATTTGGTAATTTTATATGTTTAGTAATCAGTACAAATTTTCTAGTTCTGAAACTTGCAAGTGAGACTTTTTTGGGGAAGGAGGAAGGGATTTTTTGGTATGTTTGTTTTGTTTTCTGAGACAGGGTATCACTATTTATGTAACACTGGCTGCCCTGGAACTCTATATGAATTTCCCAATAAAGACACTACAGGTATATTGTCCTTTCCCAGCTTTCAACTGAGTTTTTTTTTAAAGTTTTCCCAAATAATGAAACTTGTTTTATCATATTACATGTAAGGTGAAAAGTCAGTAACGCCTACAGATTTCAGATTTAATCTTGTTTTATTTTATATTGGATGCCAAGAATGACCCCAGGACATCCATCCTGTGTATAAGCAAGTACACATCATAGGCAAGCACTCTCCTTCTGATCCTACTGCCTTAGCCCACTTACAGATTGTCGTGTCTATATTTTACATACTGTGCATATGAGTACTCTAATGAAAAATAGAGGATTGAACACAAACTCCAATCGCAGGTATCTCTAGTAATAAAGCATTTTTAGAAGATATTAACACCACATATATGTTGTAAAAATGGTAATCTTGTTGGGAAAGCTGGGTATCTGATGGGTGTTGATTGACTTAACAGCCACCCCCCCCCAAAGCCAATCCTAAGCTGGCAGTATGAAATGATAGTACATAGCCTAGTTGACTTTGAAGATCTTCTCCAAGGCTCAGAATATGCTGGTAATTGAAAATAATACAGTTGAAAGTAAAAGATGGATCTGAAACTGAAACGAGAAAGCATGACTCCCCCCATTCTAAAAATAAGTTTTAAGAATTATCTTTTGCAAATATTCAAACACTACCTCTGGACTGGAAAACACCAGACACTTCTATGTGTAATAGTGAACTGAAAGCAAGGAGAGGCTGCAGTCTTTCATAGAGAAGTCGTCTGTCTTCTACTCCACCAGGCAACAGTAGAAGGGGCAGACAATAGGGAGGGTCGTCTGAGGAGGCAGACTAAAGAGTAGGCAGAGACTGTCTCTGAGGAATCAGATTAACTAGGCAGACAAATCTGCCCAGCGCACGCCCTGATCCCAACACTTGGAAGCTGAGGCAGGCAAATCTCTGAGGTTAAGGCCAGCCTGGTCTACAGAGCAAGTCCCAGGATAGCTAAGATTACACAGAGAAATCCTGTCTCAAAAGAATAAAAAAACAAACAAACTAAAATGAAGAAAAAAGAGGAAGAAGAGGGAGAAGAAGTAGAAGTAGTAGTATTAGAAGAAGGAGGAGGAGGAACAGGAAGGGAAGAAAGTAGGCCGACCATAGGAAGTATCATCTCTGAAAATCAGACTTCTCCAAGAAAAAAGTCACAAAAGTAATAATTGTAATTTCCAAGGAAGTGCTTACCAGATACAGTAGAATAGTGGGCATTTGACAAAGTGCACACACATTTCTGAGGTCTAGTCTACATTTTAGTTGTACTCATTCATATAAGCAGATAGCAAAGGATCCAGACATCTGAGGATAAAAATATGAAATACACAGATGTAAACTTGTAAGAAAAGAGGAGCACAGGTACAGGATATATGTAAGAAAAACATTTCAAAAGATATTAGTTTAACCTTTTAAAATGTCATTTTCATAAATTAAGACTAAGATACAACTTATTGAAAAGAAATTCCAGCAACAGTAAAAGAGTTATATAAAAATAAGAATAATAACAATGAGAATTCAACCAATAAAAACAGTGCCCTTTTCCAGGAAGCAGGACAAAGGAATAAGGAACAAAGCTGGAAGTCAGCCATGACGGTGCATTCATGTAACCCTGGTCCTCAAAATGCTGAGGCAGGAGGATGGAGAGGTCCAGTGGAACCTCACTACTTAATGAGATCTTATCTCAAAACAAACAAAACACTGGGAGAAAACAAGACAGCCATGCCAGGAGATTGAGGTCCACATCTTTTATCCTAGCATTTGGGAGGTAGAGGCAGCTGGATTTCTGAATTCGAGGTCAGCCCGGAGTACAGAGTGAGTTCTAGGATAGCCAGGGCTACACCGAGAAACCCTGTCTTGAGAAGCCAAAACCAAAGAGGCCATACTAAGAAGATCCAGCATCCAAACAAGAGACAGTTTGAAAGAGAACCAAGCAAATAGGAAGTAGTGCCTGCAAAGAGTATTTGCCAGGACTGAGTCTTCAGAACCCAACGCAGGGGGAGAGAATGTTTCCACCCAAGGCACATCGTTAGTAACATTTAACCCTGAAGACAGTGGAGACTTTTGCAATCTTCCTGAGATGGAAATAGGTTTCATATAAGGAAATAAATTCTTACATCAAACTTCCCAACACCAGCTAGTTGGGATAGTATTGGATAGTATTGATAGTACATTGATAGTATTGATAGGTCAGTGCCTGGAAGAGGCCATGGAGAACACACTAGAATCACATACTCAGGCAATGTCAAAGTATTGTGACAGCAAAAGAAAACCACAAGATCAAGTGGCCTATCTCCCAGTGTACTGGTAAAGTGCTCCTTGTGTTGGTATGAGGTCTGAGTGGGTTTAAATCCCCAGTATGTATCTAATCCCAGTGTGCCTATGACAAGATGGGAGATTGAGATAGGAGAAGCTTGTGGGGCAGCTAGCCTGGTATACACAACAGCAAACAACAGACCTGTCGTAGTAAGATAAAAGATGAAAACCAACACTCGGCTGTCCATTGACTCCCACACATGGACCAACATGCACACACAGACACATGCATATGGACACGTGCATCATACGCTAACAAACTAAAAAGGGAAGGATGCTAGATGGATCAGGAACTAGGAATGAGCATGAGGTTGCAAAGAAAGGCTACTGATGCTTCAGGAATTACTGTGTGTTTAGTGGGTTGTAAGTAATTGCTTCCAAAAAGGAGTGCTCGCCAAAGGAACTGCTACCTGTCTTTATAATAATCCTGTAAAACCTGTATTCTTTACTTACTTACTTACTTACAGCTTATATAAAACTTAACACAATAGTTTTAATTGTACCTAAAGAAAACAGATTTATCATAGGACCTTCCTATGTTATGGAGAATTGCCTTGGAGTGATTTAGAGAATAGGGTTGCTACTGTTTCCCTTGTGAGGCTAACAATGTCTTTGTCTGTCTGTCATCAGATCAGATCCAAGCTGTGAAGACGTGAAAAGATAGTCCCTGGAGAACTCAGCGATTTTCAATTAATGGAATCTATGTAAGGCATACTGGATAATCTCACATTTATTTTAAAAGATATATGCAACTAAGAATTTTTTTTACAACATTCTGCTTGCTTTTGTGGACTCTGGAAGAACGTTTTAAGGACTTAAGAACTTGAGACATTGTTAATCTGGCCATTAACTATACAAAATCTAACATCTCTTTGGAACTCCTCAGTTACCATCTTCTTGTAAAAGTCTACACATTGTTATAATTAGAATGTGTAAATCCCACTTATAAGCCATCTCAATATCCTATCATGATTTATGATATCTTTGATTTTTTTTTTATTTTTAATTGTCTTCTAAAAGTTTAGTTCATTGTATGGCTTTGAAGTGCAAATTGTGTTAATGAAACAGCTTTAAAGATTTATAAGGGATCACAGGTACTTAGTATATATGTAATTTTTATTCTGCCACTATCAATAAAAAATGAAATTCACTAACTAGAGTGCTTTGTTCATGCTGAAAAGAATAATGTGTTGGTGTGGTATTTGGTGTTCTAACTGCCAAGCATTATCTGAGGCCAACTAACCTGAGTTCATTTACTCAGTGCTTATTGAAGGGCTCTGTACTTTCTGATGAGGCATTGCCCTGTAAACCTGCATATGTGCATGTTGCTTCACAACTGTGAAGGTTATGAAGGTCCGGGTATGTGGTCAGCTCATACATGTAAAGCATCCCTTGCCTTCACTGAAATCAGTTTAATGAGGGAGAATGTGAGAACATTGCATATATGATTGGTAAATTTTTCTATTTTAGGCTAAATGACAATATTGCATCTTCAAATGAATAAATGTAAATTTTAATATATTTTAAATATTTTTATAACTGACTTATTTTTCTTCTTGATATGTCCATGTGTTAGTCAGCTTCCTGTTATAGCAGAATGCAGGAGATAATTTATAAAGAGAGAGGGGACAGGAGGGAGGAAAGAAGGAAGGAAGAAGAGAAAGAAAGAGAGAAAGAGAAAGATAGATTTTTGTTTAAAATTTGAAGGCTTCTGTTCATGCTCAGCTCCTCGTATTCAGTCCTGTGCCAAGACAGTTTCATGGCTGCAGTACATGGCAGAAGCAGCTCTTCACTTTTACAGCTAAGGAAGCAAAGAAAGAAGAGAAAGCTGGGTAACAAAACCCCTTCAGGGGTATATTCTCAGTTCACTACTTAAGAGTCTTCTGAGTATAGTCAAGATCCAAATTATAGCAGACTCCAATACCTCAGCAAACTATTTATAAACTGCTCTGTGAGTGTTCTTTAGAATTTTAGACATATCTCAGGAACACAACATATGTAACTTCCACAACCTAAAGACCATTTATAATTGTAAACTCAAAATCATACCTCCCTTTTAAATTAGACACTGAAATTCACACAACCATGATGTCAATCTGAAAAACATTGCATTCGAATGAAAAGCTATGAATTATATAGCATTTAAACCTTCTTAGTCACAAAAATAACAAGACAAAGGTAATGCATTGGTACACGTATCCCATTGGGGGTAGTTGTTTTTACAGATTTCATAAAAATAGCAGTCAAAACTATATAAACCAATTTCTCAAAGTCTAGAAATAACAATGAATGGGCATTTGCAAAACTAAAGATCATCAAAATATGGTAGTGGTTTAGTGGTGTGTCTATTTTGATAGCAAGCTGCTTTCATTAGTATGAATTCAGGATGTCATCAATGCCTCAAATATAGATAGAAAAGATAATGTATCTTTTTAAACATGTGCCTTAGGGTTTCTATTACTGTGAAGAGACACCATGACCAAGGCAAGTCTTATAAAGGACAACATTTAATTGGGGCTAGATTACAGTTTTAGAGGTTCAGTCCATTATCACCATTGACAGGAAGCATGGCAACATGCAGGCAAACATGGTGGTGGAGAAGAAGCTGAGAGTTTTCCATTGGCATTTACATTTTCCACTGGCAGCCAAGAGGAGGCTCTCAAAGCCCATAATGGCACACTTCCTCCAACAAGGCCACACTTCTTGATAGTGGCACTTCCCATGGGCCAAACACATTCTAACCACCACAATGTGTATATATTTTTTGTGGAGGAAATGCTATTTGAGAGTAAGATTACAACTTTCAGGAGTTGGTTCTATCCTTCTACCATGTGGGTTCCTGGAACTGAATTCAAGTCATTAGGTTTGGCAGCAAGTACCTTTATCTAATAGTGCCATTCTCCACTGGTGCTGCCATTTAAAGAAAGAAAGAACAAAAATAGATACACAGTAATAGTTTTAGGAGGGCAGAGAAAATTCAAATTTTCACCTACCATATATTATTACACATTCAGAATTTTACATCCTTCAGTCTTCACAATCCTATATTTATACATATACATATACATATATATATATATATATATATATACACATAGACAGACAGACAGACATACACACACACACACACACACACACACAGACATACACACACACACACACACACACACACACACACACACACACACACACTGTGTCCTGTTGCCTCTGTTTTGTGGATTAAGAGTTTGGACGTGTTGTGTGAGACTTTTCCTGGGTAAATAATGAAGAAACATCTACTCAGCCCAGAGAGTGCAACACCACCACACCAAAGAAATGAATCTACCAAACTCCAACTTGGTAAAATAGTTAAGATTATTAGGGCTACTTACTCTGGAGTATGAGTGAAAGGTTACTTACAGGATCATGGACAACTCAAGTCAGCCACATCAACACAGAGCTCCGCTCTTCCCAGCCTGAGTAATGACTCAGAGAAGCTGAAGCCATGGAGGTCTGTACCATAGGCAGACAATTCGACTGGTCATAATTACCTCCTACAGCAGTGCTAACTGCTTACTGTTGTAATTCAGGTAAGTTTCTGGGATTTTCTGAGACTTGGTAGTTGTTTTCTTCCTCAATCTGAACGAGCTGCTCTTTACAAGTTCCTGATGCTAAAAGAGCTTCCCTCCAGGATAGAGTGTTTCATTTAAGAGGAAATTGCCAGGACATAAAAAGGTTCAGTGTGTCCCGCGCACCTCTCGCCAGCAAGAAGACACGCGATACTCAGGCTTCGTCTGCAGTTCAGCTTTATTCAGCCATTGATAGAGGAGGAAGAACCCGGGGCCCCAGAATGGCGCTGTTATATAGCCCCGAGGCAGCGTGTCCTCCATTGGTTGGCGCGCCCCGGGAGTGGGTGGTGATTAGTCATGTACACCCTTAATGCGCTTCGGGGGTTTTCCCGCGCTATCCGTAAGTTTCCTTAGAGCGACAGCGGAGGTCAGCGCCATCTTGTAATGGCGAATACTCTAACCGCTCCTTACATCTCCCCCTATTCTTTCAAGTAAGAAGGAGAGGGGGGTCAGCTGGGTTAATAGGGCCACACCTCCCTACAGTGGTATCAAAACACAGAACCAGGCTCGATCAAGCGAATTCCGTCATAAGTGAATAGGCGATCAAGGGCCAATATTCTGAGAGCATTCCATCCTTACCCTTCCAGGTGCAATGGTACAAGACCCCTGGGTGCAAGGGCTAAGGA
>CM052713.1:47827843-47909422 GCA_028551405.1 Uromys caudimaculatus | reverse complement strand
TAACTCAGTGCCTTCAGGCAGGTGGATGCGAAGGGGATGGGGCAGCACTCCCAGTGGAGAATGACCTGCGATCAGAGGGGGAGTAAGAGTCAAGGGTAAGAATTGAACATAGGTCTCTGACTGTGGCTCTGATTCATTAAAAACCATTTTTTCTTCCACCCTTCAAAATCATACTTTTTCAACATAAACTTAAAAGCTGGGCTTGTTGGATCCTTCCTGTTGTCCTGCCATTCCAGAAGCTGAGACTGAGGCCTGCTTCAAAGCCTGAATTCTGTAATGAGTTCCAGATCATTCTGGACTACTGAGTGGGAGACCCTGTCTCAAAAGGAAACAAAAACAAAATCCACATTTGAATAAAGAAGCTCTTTGTTTCAGAGTGGGGTCCGGGACTTTGACTCTCAGTGAACTCTTAGTGTGTCAATGATAGAAGAGGGTATGACAGGTTCCCTAAACTTAAGGTCAGGAGTGTGTCTCTTCTTTGCACCATCTTTCCCAAACATAGATAAGTGAATCTGTGCTTGTTGAGTAGAGCATTAGAGAGGTCATTAGTGATTTTCAGCCAAGGGTAGTACTTTCTCTACTCTCCAGTGGGCTTTGTGAAATGCAGGTTGGACGGTTGGATGGTGTTTCACCTGTCATCACAGCTGAGAGCGTGGAATGACAGAGGTCAGGAAGCTAATGGGCTGTAGAGTGGAAGATAGGATTAAAAAAACAAAACAAAACAAAACAAAACAAAAAAACAGTGATTCTGGTTCTGATGTCCAGCCTGAGAGCTACTGGCCTTTTGCTTAAGTTGAAAAGAATAAGGTCATGCGTGTGCCATGCCAGCAATTAATACTTGAAGTAGTAAAAATGCCTAGCACATCTAGAAGCACTCAGGGGTGTGTATTGTACTGGTCTGCCAGGATGACTCAGATTATGGAACTTATTCTTGGCAGCAGAGAGGAAATGGTAAGCTGCCGGAGAGTTTCAAGGCACACTACCTTTTCTAAGTGAGATTTATTTTTTTCTTTCTTGGGTTTTCATGGGATGCCTATGGGATTGCTCATTTGTGAATTCTTGTCGTGGGGGCTCCCTTAGAAAAAGGATTCAGTTGTGCAATCTAACTCTGCTGGAATCGTAATCAGAACTCCTGACTTTATTGAGCCAAAGGTGGTTTTAGAATTTGTATTCATTACTGGAAAATACATAAAAAGAATCATGACAGTTTGCAATGCAGAAAATAATCCCTCAGCAAAGTACTGTGTTTCCTCCTCAGAGTTCTAATGAAATACATGGAAGTTCAGTTATATTGGAATGCTAAATAAAATAGTGGTGACAGGAAAGTATTGGTTGATATTAATTCAACCCAGGGGCCCCAGTGAAAAGAGAGAGTTAGCCCGAGATAAAAGTTGAAGAAATTGTAATCAGAGTCTGTTAACTCTAGGACCTGAGGTGGTGGCTCCGTGTGTTTGTTCTTCACATAATGCTGCATTGTGGGCAGCATATAAAGACGCCTGACCAAACACTGACCTCAGAGGCTCAGAACTTAGAATATGTATGTATTTATATTTATATATGTTATGTATTATATAAGTTGTAAATATATTTAAGATAAACTCAATATAAACTAAGTATGTTTTGATATGGGAGATTTGTTGAGATAATTTTCTGGTTTAGAAAGTATTACATGTATGGTATTTGTATGTGTATGTTCATGGATGCATATGTATGGAAATTAAAGGTCAGCTTACAGGAGTCTGTTGTTGTTTTCTACCCCAGGGCCCTTAGGATTGAACTCAAGTTATCAGCCTTGATAGCAAATGCCTTTACCCTCCGAATCATGTCACTGGCCCATATTTCTTCACTAATGTCATCTACTGAATAAAAATTTTAATTGGGCCTCAAATTTCCCAGTAACTTTTCCCTGGTTAGTATTGCTTGTTGATTCATAAGACTGTGGTAAATGCGACCTTAACCGTAGCCCGAGGTGAACAGCAGTGCTTTCTGTCTCTTCCTCTTGTTCTTCCTTGACTCTGCAGGCTCGCCAAGAATTTATACACAGGTGAAGCCAGAAAAGTGCATTCCCTGAGGAATCTGAGTTCCAAGTGGGCAGTGAGCTATTCATTGAATAGCCGGACGCTGGTAGACAGTCCGTTGAAGGTTCACAGTTAGAGATACTTCATATCCAGTGTTTACCAGGCAGGTGTTACTAGCTTCAGTTCTGTTAGGCCTCCCCCTCAGTGTTTAACTTCTGGAAGTATTTCATGAAAGTGTCCCAAAGCACAGAAGCAGCTGTGTGCTTATTAGCCAGCTAGGTTTTTCCTTTTTGTGCCTGGCAGATTAGTTAACGACAAAATGAAACTAACCTTTAATGAGAGTCCTGTGCATGGGATTTTGAACAGTTTCTATTTTCCTTGAATCTCCTCTGTGCAAAGTTGGTAGATATTTCTTTACTCGATCTTGCACACATAGGATTGAAGAATTTGATAGAGTTCTTGGCTAATTAAAAGACTCACGGTACCAGTGATAGAATCGAAAGTCGATGGTTCCCTTTAAATCGAAAGCCTACATTACGTAGCAGTGTTCTTTGCTTAACTTGGGAAGACCTGTAAGAGAAGGCTGGCCTTGGAAAATGGTTTTGAATAGAAGCAAAAGACAATGGCAGGTAGCCAGACATCTGCCCAGGTGGACTAGGCCAGTGTCTGCACAATTCACTTACAGTCTTCTGAGCTTGGAGAGGAGAGTGAATTATGTCATGTGAAATATGAGTCTATATTTAAATACATACACAAGTCAGTCTCCTTCAAATAAGAGATAAAAGTTAAAACTATAGGATGACAGCATTTTCTGTTTTTTTGATAAACAAAACTCAAGTTAGAAATGAACAGAATCCTACTCATGTACTCCTTGAGGGAGGGTTTGAATGAGAATAACCCCCATATGTTTATACTTTTGAATACTTGCTCCCCAGTTGGTGGAAACTGTTTAGAAGGATCCGGAGGTGTGGCCTTGTAGAGGTGTTGCTGTCAAGCCTTTCAAAAGCCCTTGACAATTCAGGTAGCTTTCTCTACCTCCTGCTTGTCTATCAAGGTGTAAGCTCTCAGCTCTTCTTGCCACTCTGCTTTGTGGATTTTAACCCTATGAAAGTGTAAGCGCAATTAAACGCATTCTTTTGTAAATTGCCTTGGGCATGGTGTTCTGTCCCTGCAATTTAAAAGTTAACTAAGACAGGAGTAAATTGACACACCACTTTGGAGGGAAATGGAGTCTCTGATGAGACGACAGACCCACGTACTCTGCAGCTCCCCTGTAGCAATCTCCTCACACACATAACGCTTATAACAGGATAAAATTGCTTAGGAGAGTTTTGTCAGAGTAGTGTTATTTTAATAGCAAAAGGACAGAGTGGTTTGCTGTTCACAGAAAAGCTGCACATCTATCTGATGTCATTGTGTTAATATCATGTACCTGTCGGAAAGGGTGACAAAACTTGCTGTGTGCCTTAAGGAAACATCTCCAAGGTATATTAGAAAAGAAGCCAGCACAAGGTACAGAACAGAACAGGGCAGGAGGTGAAGTGGCCTGTTCAAGCCGCGCTGCCTGCTCTCGGTGGATGGAGTGGAGCTAAGGGCTGGGGACCAGGCAGGCCTTCACAGTACACCTTTTCACACTTGAAACTTGTGTAGGTTACCTGTTACAGAAAGAAAAGAGATTGATTTGAGACCTGGTGAACATTTGTCGAAAGAAGAAGAAAACCTAAACATTACTGATGCAAGAAGAACAAACTATAATATTTTTTCAAGTAAGAAAAACCCGAATTACAGATGTCAAGTAGTTGTAGAATGTATACTGCATTTTTCTTTGGACACTCTCTAAGGGTATAATTGAGATTTATGTATTATTAATCTATAATGTAAAGCTGGGTTGAATGAGCAGATGAAACCACAGAACTCTTAGGTCATCTGCCATCCACCTTGACCAGGCCCTGAGGTACAGTAAACAGGATTTGGCTCTTAATTCCCAGGTCCCAGCGTTAGCATGGCAGCCAAGTCTCTTCAGGCTATCAGGTGTGTATGGAATGAAGTGCTTTATAGATTGGAAGAGTAATATTTTATTGGAAAAGTCATACACAGAAAAGCATTGACTAACCCCCTGTGAGCCTCACATTGTAGATCAGATGACTTGAGCGCCTCCTGTCTATAAAATTGTGTGTCCTCTGTGCCAGGCAGTTTCCTACATCTGGGAATCCAGCCATGAGCATGGTGTGACCCAGTTTTCAACTCTTCCTTTATTTACCACTCTTCTTTCTCCCTTTCTGTTTCTTTCTGTGGCTGGATGCCGCCCTTTAACCCAGCATAGCCTCAGGCCACTGTGTAGCTCAGGTTGGCCTTGAACTGAAGACCATTCTGCCTTAGCCTCTCTGGTACTGGCATCACAGGCATGCACCACTGTATTGGCACACTTCTTTCTCTGGTAACCATGGGCTTTTTCACCCGTGATCAATTTCTTGGATTACAACTCAGAGGCTTATGGCCATAAGCTTAGCCTACACCCCCCTCACTAGCTCGTGACATATATAAAATGTTTATTCTAGTCTAAGAATAGAATAAACTAACCACATGGCTGGTTAGTTACTTCTTCTAGTTTTATACATCCAACTTCTTAAGAGTCCAGGTTGCAAATTTCCCCACACCTGACTCTATCATAGAACTCCTAGAGCTCCTGTCTCCTACCTTCTAATCCTGCCTCAGCTAGTACATAGGCTACCAGCTTTTTATTGACAGGTGATGCTTCCACACAGTACATGTGAGATTCTCTCCTAAAAATAAATACCAAGATGGAAGGCAGAGGGCTAGAGGAGCAGCTGAGTAGGGCGAACCCATTCTTGTGTGTGTGTGTGTGTGTGTGTGTGTGTGTGTGTGTGTGTGTGTGTGTGTGTGTTTAAAGAGGAAATTACTTTAGTTACACATGATCTCCTTCCAGTATATCTATATTCATGTCTAAATAGTGCTTTATTATTATTTACTTGTTTCAGGCAGTGTCTGTTGACTTCCGATCATGGTAGATGAATACCAGTCATTTTACACCCTTTCCAGTTCCTTCACTTACGCATCGAAGACAGTTCCTATAATTTGAGGAATGAAGTAAGAATTAAACCTTCAGATTTTTATTACTGTGTAAATATATTTTGTTTGGTTAAGCCCTGTATTATGATTCCTTTCCTGATGTGACCTTTTGATTTTTCCTGGAGCAAACTAACTCATTTTTCATTTTTCACCGTTACTTCTTCTAGGACATCCAGGCACATTTACAAAATGTTCACTGTTTCTTTCCATATCCCAGTATGACACTGCTCAGTCACCTCTGTGTCCCCCTGAGGTCTCCCCCCACTAGTCTCTCTCCTCTCCCCTAGTCAGATATGCACACTCTCCGCCATTTTTTGATCTCAATGCTTTTCTTACTTAAGTTCCTAGTTCTGCAGCATTAATTCCAACGAGGAATGGAATAGTAGATGTGAGATAGACTTATTTTCAGTTTTTACATTTCTGAATATTTTTTCCTATGCATTCTAAAGTTATTTCTTCATTTTCTGTAATTCTGTTGCTGCTGATTTGCCCTCCCTTTAATGTGTCTAATTTCATTTCCTTTGTAAATTTTGAGAAAATGGAATGAATCTCCTTTTAATCGATTTTACGTAGACTCTTTTCCATTTGGTGGGCATTTGCTATGTTCCACCCCTCTAGGGATCTAGATCATCAAGGTTGAAGGGTAAAACTCCTTTCTGTGGTTCCTGGTACTGTGCTTAGATTACAGACCTTGAAGACTTTGCCCTAATTTCCTACCAAATGTTTGTAATTTCTGGACGTTAGCTGGGATGTGACTTGACATTTTTTAGCCTTGTGTTTCTTCCTCTACTTTCGCCCTCCAAGTCACTGGAATTTTTCTGGAATCCTTAGGCTAAGCCAAAATGACAACTGAGTTTGCAGCCACTTACACTGTAGTTTTATCTGCTCTAAATAATTTCTGTCTGGCTCGTCTTCTTCAAAACCCTCGAATGTGCTACCACTTGCTTATTTTATCTAGTAACTGATTTCCTTTTATTTACTTCTAACTGTTACTTTAGTGCTTTTCCAAAGGACTGAATTAAATGTGTTTGCTCAAAACTTTCCAGAAAACTCTCTGTGAATATCACTGCTGCCAAGGTTTTTACTGAGTATGCACTGAACTCCATAATGTGCCCTCTCTCTACTGGCTGTTGGACAAGATTGTTGGAGGACTGCATAGTCAGGGTCTCTGCATATAAAGACAGACATTAGATGCTCAGTACCAAGTTCTCTGACACTGTTGGAACAAAGAGAAGACCCATGGCGGAGGCTAGTACTCCTGGTGGCTCCCAAATATTCTGGTATCATTGGTATGACATGCTATTTAGGATGTTACCTTGTATTTAATCGGTTTTGTTTTGTTTTTTGTTTGTTTGTTGTTTTGGCATGTACTTCAAACAACCTGAAATGGTATTTCTGTGTCCTTACACTTACTAATGTCATGTAATTTCTAGAAGCTATATGTCAGAAATGTCTGTGACCAATCAGCGTATTCTCCCTTGTGATTGCCAGCCTTCCCTCTACCATGGGGTCCTTCGCACTTTACATCTCAAGACTGGCAACAGGTTAGGAGAGGTGTGAGCTTGCTGCCTGTGCTTTCTCATGAAGCACCAGCGGGAGTGGCCTCTTGTTCCTTAGTGAGAACTGAAGCTGTAACTGTAGTAATTTTGGTAGGTTCCTTGTTCTAAGTAGATCTAAGGATCTTCTTTAATAGTGTAGCACATATATAACCAAGATTTATTACCATGGAATCGTTGCAGTTTAATTGCCTAGTTATTTGTTCTTAATTGCATTTTCACCTTTTTTTTTTTTTACTCCAGTACTAGGTCATTTAAAATCTTTTTAACAGTAATTTATACTTTTGTAAAACAGGCATTAAATCCTATGAAAATATAAAATAAAGGCGCATTCAGAACTCTGGCCTCTCAGAGACATGTCCTGTCCTTTCAGGTCATTTCCTGGGTGCATATCTACACATGCAGAGATTTTTACAAGTAAAAAGTTCTCTTTAGGATTGAAATTTAAATATGTCCCTTTAACAGTAGTACTTTAATATTTTTTACAATTACATATGTTTGAATAAGCTATAGAACCTTACAATGTAACCCTTATATAAAAATCTTAGTTGTGGCCATCATTGATTGAAATCTGGTTTACATACCCAAATATCTTTATTTAGGAAGGGTTTGTATTCTACTGGATGAAAGAAGAAAACAAGTGCTATAAATTGATACACAGTATGCTTTACAGTGAAAATAACACAGAAAGAAGGAATAAGGTGGGATGAGGGGGTGAGTCTGGAGTGAGGAAGTGTGATGTCGAAGGCTTCTACTGGGTAGGTAGCATTTGAGCAGAGATCTGGACTGTATCTGGGAACGATGCGTGAACATGTCCAAACAAGAACTTTGCAGAGTGAGAGAACACCATTTGAAGGTCCTGAGAGAATGTGCAGTATCGTGTGCTGGGTGATGGAGACTCAACAGAACGGAAGGAAGAGTGTCCATGACATGGGGAGTGGCCAGCAGCCAGATGAAGTAGCTTTTGAGTATTTCCCACAGCCTTGCACTTATATATTTACAATGCATGTTTATATTGATCTTGGAATCTAAAGAAAGGGAAGGGTTTGAGGTACAGGGGGAATGTCAGCCAGGGCTGGGCTCTAGAGTGCTGGGGAGACACAGTTTGGCTTATCCTTCAGTCCTCTGTCTCCTTCAGGACTAGTTTGAATGGCACCTGGATGAAGGCCGCAGTGCTTTCCCTTTTGTGATACTAGTGATCTACCTGACAGCCTCACACTCAGACCAGCCCTCCACCCTACCCTCACCCTCCAATGCTCCATTTTAGATAGCAACTGGAATACCAGCTTGAGTTCACACCAGGGCAGAGAGTTCCTGATGTCTCTTGACCGCTCATGAGGTGGGTCACGGATGTTCAGAGTCAGAAGGGCATCTGAAGGGCACCAGGTGGACCAATGACTCTGGAGAGGAAAGAACAGTCATGCAAGACCAGTGAGTGAGTGGTAGGCGGCTCAGGTGCAACTCCATCTGCCGAGAGTCTTACTCCACAGATCAGGCGTCAACTGTAATTATGGTCTTGTGTTGGAGGACTGAGATGGGGACCGGAAATAAAGCACCACAGATATGAATCACAGGAGAAGGCCAGCATATGGAGTAGAGCAGCACCCCGTACTCCAAGGTTGCAAAGCAACCAAATCTAATACCCATTACATTCCCTCCGTCCCTTGGTTTTATCCCAAGATTCCTGAAATCACTGGGATGCCAGATGTTTGAGCTGAAATACATGCCATTTGATTGCCTCAAAATTGCAGCCTCTGGTTACCTTTTAATTTGGAGCCCAGAAATAGTGCCATAACCACCTGTTTTATGTCCTGTTGATGGTCATTTGAAAAAATACGAGTACCACTGTGCTGCTGGCCGCCAGCATTTACGAATGGACAGTTTTCCAGGTGCTTGTCTCTGAGTCATTGATGTGGAAATCTTTCCTCTTCCTAGAGGCGGAGTAGGGCTTGCTGGATGGGGCTGCATGCTAGTGCCTAGAAGTGTTTCATTCAGAATAGACCTCAGTAGATCATTGAGCAAAGGGGATTTGGGGGCTTGCAGTGGGATGGCGTATCTCTAGGAAAGAAAAGAACCTTTGCTCTCATGTGCGTGTGCTTAGGCAGACTCTTGAGAGTAATGTGCACAGCACATTTAAGGACGGCAGTGATGGCTAAGACAGTGGAGGCTCAGGGAGTGGAGGCAGCCTGGATGCAGACCCTAGTAATGTCGAGATAAGGTGCAGCGGGCGCCTCTCATTGTTGTAATGCGCTGGCGTTTGTTTTGATTTGTGGTTGGCTTCCTGGACATGCTCTTTTTCTTCCTTTCCCACAGAAGACTCTAGATTAGTCTGTTTTCATTTATCCCTGACCCTGTAGTTAGAGACTCACAGTGTCCCAGGATTGCAGGCCCCAGAGCCATCTCATATAAGCTGGTCTGCCCCGCTATTTACTTAATTAGTAAAATCACATCCAGAAAGATGGTTTTGCCAAAAAGCCTTTTTGCCCCTAAGATGCTGCTGTTTGAAAGAGGCATTTGTCTATTTTGAGAAGATATATTTTTTTAAGTTTCATCTAAAATTTGTATTTATTATTAATTTCATACACCTTTGTCACCCCTTTTTTTTTTCTCGAGCCCCTTCCGCTGCAAAACAACCAAGCCTCCTCCTCCCAGCAAGTCCTCCCCAGCTCTTCCGGTTTTTTCTTTTGATTTTGTTTTGTTTCCCCGCCTCCACTCCTCCTCCCAAGCCAAGGTAAGCCACCAGGATAGGCAGGGTTGTGAAGCCATCCAATAAAGCCTGAGCAAGTCAGCAATGTCTGTACCAGGGAAGACAATGACTGCCTCCCCCAACAGCCCATCAACTGTCGCAAGGTCCCTGGGGACATCTTTAATGTTCTGCTGAACAGTTTACTGCTGATGACCACAGTGAGATAGCGTGTCTGTGATAAAGCCTTTGTTGCAGATCATCTTTTCTTTCAGTCCTGAGAGGACGGGAGCGAGATTTGGTCCCAACATAAGGAAGGCCAGATATGGGCTACATCGAGTGTCATCACAGGAGTTAGGTCGGGTAGTCTGTGTGGTGAGGAGGAGGGACAGGCCGAGTGAGGCTGCAGAGGGAGAGACCTGGCTCAGTGGACCAGGGTCTAGGTCCAGCTGACCCTGGTGAGGAAGAGGAAGACAGTGCCATGTTGCTGGTTCGTTTTTCCTTTCCTGCTACATCACCTGTTGCTGCAGACGCTTGACACAGTGTTCCATGTGCTGTGGAAATGAACAGAGGACGAGACGTCAGGCACCAAGGGACTGGGGGAATGGAAGAGAATGAGAGTATCAGTTCTTATCAGAGAAGGCTAGGCGTGACCAGCTGCCCCAAGGATAGCCAGTTGCAGGTGGTGATCAGATGGAAGGACTTTGGCAAATGAGATCAAGTGACCTCATGTTTAGCAGTGCTCAGAATGACCGACAAGGACCAGGCATCCTGTCAAAGGATGTCTCTCTCTCTAGAAATGCCAAAACATCGTCCACTCCAGCATCTGCAGAGACACATGGGCCTCCAGAAGATGCTCAAGGAAACTGTACTGTGTATTTCTAGATTCTAGATGTTTCTGGCAAAACCAGAAGCATGATGTGTGAGACAATGCCACTGGAAGACCAGTGTGACAGGAGGTGGGGAGTGGAGGGCTTTCCTTTCCAAGAGTGACTTCCCCTCCCCCACTGACCACACCCCACTGGCAGGTTTATTTTTGAAAGAAGCCAAGATGTTTGGAAGGTTTAAGCATAAATATTTGCTTCCTCTCCCCTGCCCCTGCCAAGGAACCTTGTTCAGTAAAAGGCTGCTTTGTCAAGCCTGTCCTCCCTCCATCCGCAAGCAGCTCTTTGATCACATGAATGCTGTGCCCTTGTGCCCTGTGCCGTGGTCTATAATGTGGGCTGCAGTGAAACGATCTCTCACTTGTGGGTCCCACTCTATACTCGGGCATGCTCATTACAGTAACAGCTATTTGCTGAGATCAAAGGGCAGTGTTTGGAATTAGTATTCTCTGTGGGTTTTCTAATAAGTGTTTAATCTCTATGTATCAGTGCTGACATCATCTGAATAGTATTAAGTAGTGGTCTTCCCTGACCAGATTTCTCTCTTCCCTGTATTAGCAGCCGGCATTGGTTTCAGCTGAATCCAGATAGGTGCTCAGTTCATTGTTCAAGAATGTGGTGTCAGAGGTGACCTCAGCTGAACACCTGGGAATGGCGGTGACTAGTACAGTGTAGATTCCTCTGCCTACTTAGTTGACATACTTCACAATCAGATGAGTGTTTGTTTTAAAAACCCAGACCCCTGTGAGATTGTTATACGTGCAAAATACTTGAGGAAGACAGAGTTTTTCGTCTTTTTTTGTTTTTTGTTTTGTTTGTTTCCCCCGATCTTTCCTTTACTTCTCAGCAGCTTGCACCAGGAAGGGTGCCTGAACATGTGGGTAAGTGCTCTATGTATGGTGGACTGGCCAGTTATTGGGCCCAGCTTCATGTTTCTTGTATGCCAAGTGTTCTGTTATCTAGTGAGTACTCAGTTAAAAGCAAGAGGATACGTTATTTTAGATGGTGGGCTAGAACCTCTTGGAAATTATTTGAATTTCTGGACGCTAATAAGCACTTTTTTTGTTTTTCATTGCCGAGGAGTTTGGTTTGTGCCTAGCACAAGGCAAGTGAGTGCTTAAGGGCCACGTGCTGGAGTTCTGGCTTTCAGAAATGGTCTATGCGAGGCTGCTTAGAGATGTGGAGCTTGTCTGTTACACTGACCTTCATATGTGTGCCCTTTCAGTTAAGTAAGACAAGGCTGTGGAGAGATGACAAGTATTATTGTGTGTATAATTGTAACTCTTGCCTCTCTCGCCCTACTGTGACCTAACTGAGGCTTTCTAAAAATATTACTGTTGAAAAATCCCAAGGACTTTAAATTGTGAGCAAACTATAGGAATGGACTGTGGTCTTCCATAAAGTTTGGAATTACCTGGATTTGAACATGTGTCACTTTCTCCTGTGTTTTTGAATATGAAAGTACCATTCTTTTCTGTCTCATCTGTTTGTCTTCTTTATTTCATAGCATGCCAGTGTCCACTGTTTTTGAGAGTTTTAACCACTGTGTTGTTTCCCTCTGTCTCTCTGACTCTCTTTCTCTCTCTCTCTTCCTCCCTCCCTTCCTTCTTCCTCCCCCCCTTTGTAGCCCACACTGTAAAGATGACAAAGCATCCTTTTACTGGACAAAAGGGGGGGGAAAGTAGCAGATATTTAGGATTAAAGCTTTGTTCAACCCTTCAAACAGCTCGGCTTATTTCTAGTAGGATACAGAGTGTGAATGGCTTTATTCTTGCCTTTGCAATAAGACAGGTATTCAAGAGAAGGAAGTTGAGCTTCCTTCTGGGAGAGGAAGAATGTTGTCAACTTTGTTTCTGAAGTTAAAGGAAAAGGCCCTGTTTGTTTCTATTTCTTGTGGGATGTGCCCTACAGCTGGGTCTCTTCCTTTTCCCTTCCTTTCTCTCTCTCTCTCTCTCTCTTTCTCTCTCTCCTTTCCTTTCTTTTCCTTCCATCCTTCCTTTCTTTTTCCCTCTTCCTCCTCCTCTTCCATTTCCTCCGCTTGCTTTTCCTTCTTCTTTTTTGGTACTTTTTGAGACAGAGTCTCACGATGTAGCCCTGGCAGTCCAGGAATTCATGATGTAAGACCTCATAGACATGTGCTCTGTGCCCCTGGGTGCTAGAGGTGTGTGCCACCATGCTGGGTTTGGGTCTCCTTTTAAAGAGGAAACTTTCTTGAGCTTGAAAACTAGAAAATCAGATTTTGACCATTTCAGTAATGCTGCTTGGTTCATCTGTGGGCTTCTGGCAATAGTTATCTGTCACTTTAATTTTTTCAAACTTTATTTTTTTAATGATGGTTCTTAAATGCTTTAACCTCCCTTTTAGCTCACCACCCACCCAAGGTAGTGGGAAAGAAAGGATATGGGGAAGTGGACTAGTTTAGAAATGGTTCTTTGGATCAACTCCCATCTGTGTTGTCTGGAAATCAGCAGTTCAGTTCCACAGACTAGCAGCGGCAGCTTGATCCACTTGCAAACACTTCATGGATACACCAGCAGTCCAGTTTGGTAGAGCTGGGATAGCAAATATGAATCAGTAGTGATGGCACTACCTAGCAGAGACCTCTAGGCCTCAGCCTCAGCACAAGTCAGCAGAACGGACACCAGGAGAAGTTCTTGGCTGTTCCTCTCTCAGGGAAATGAAGATCAGCGAAGATGTGAGACCTACAAGCATTGCCTAGCTAGCTCTGTAAACAAGTCCTATTTATACCCTCCAAATGTCACATGTCCTCCACGTGTCCTGCCTCAGCATGTGCAGCTGTCTCAGCTGACATTCCTCTGCCAATCAGCCTGAGTCTGAAGAAGCTGCAAGAAACTGCAGCATACTAACAGAAGTTTTTTGATGCATTTCTCTCTATAGAGTCCCCACAAATGCAGCTCAACCAAGCAGTGTAAGGCAGATCAATACACGTGTGTTGTTAGCAAAGACTCCGTGACCTTTCATGTGCTTGCTTTAGCAGAGCATCCTTTCGCCTGTGTCTGCTTCAGCTAAATGTTTCTTCACGTGTTTGCCCCAGCAAAACACCATCCAACCAACTTTCCAAAGAACCCTTAAGTTTCCACTTTAGTTATCCTTATGTGATGTGTGTATTCCTGATAAACAAGAACCTTCCTAGATGTGTAAACACAGACAGTTAAGAGAGACAACATAGGTCCTATTTAAAATAAAATTAAAAGCTATTTACAATGACTTTCTGCAATTAGTATTTTTTGCCTCAAATTCTCGATGCTCTGTTAAGAGATTATATTATGCTGTTCTTGGCCCATAACAATTCAGTGTCCAAGTTGGGAAACACATTTTAAATACTATCCAAAACAAAGTATGAAAAAATATTCAATTAAAATTTTTTATTTCATTGAGTACTTTTACTTTCTGATATTTCATTTCATAGGATTGTGGAACACCATCCATGATTAATTATGGGGGGAAAAAAACACTGGAAAATTTTGTTCCTGCAGAATCATCTTTCTCCTAACGGGACTCCCTCTTTATTGTCCTTACAGCAAGATGACAAGAGATCAGACAGGGTGTCAAGATGACAGAGATCAGACAGGGTGTTCTCGACGGGTCCTGGTTTCTGGTGGAATACGCAGACACAATTGCTAACCTGTTACCGGTTCTTAACCCTGAACACACGTTTGCGTACTTTCAGAGGGCTTCACACCACCCTCAGCTGTGTGATAGACATAAAAGATCCATTTGCTGAATTTAAAAGTTCAGATTTGAATTGAGCAAAGGGACAGACAGCTGTTACAATAAACCTCAGGGATTTCTGGGCCCAGCAGGAAGAAAGAACACATAGGTGAAGCCCAACTGTAAATGAGTAAACGTTGGTTCGGGTGAAAGTGTTCCAAACAGACGAGAGTAGTTTGTTGGCCGGAGGATTTGGCTTGTTCTAGCAGTGACAAATGATTCTATGTGACAGGTGTATCTCAACCAGGTACAGGATTGTGTGTGTGTGTGTGTGTGTGTGTGTGTGTGTGTGTGTGTGTGTGTGTGTGTGTGACACCCTTCATCTTATTCACCAATGAATAAAGATTCATTGAGTTTTTTAAACAGGAGAATGTCATGATGACATTAACAGTCACTTTGACCTTCTTGTGAAGAGCTAATCGAAGCAGAAGAGGCCTACACATAGATCAATTCAGACAAGACTATAATTATTTGGAAAAGAAGTGTTGAAACCCTTAATTGAGCCATGATGATTATCACTATCCCAATGTTCACTTATTTTTAAAAGCAAACTGCTTAGGTAGCCCCGCTGTGCTCTAAGAGCTAGCCCTCCCATCCCTGCGGTGTCTCTACAGTGTGGTCCCAACCAAGTATCACCCTCTTCAGCCTAAATACAGTGTTAAAATGTGTTATGGCACTCAGCTAAACTGCAACCCAGTACGTTTTAGAGTTTGCCTCAGCACTCAGACTCACAGGGTTAAATACAGGAAATAAGTCTTAGAGACGAGGAGAAGCATCGAGTCAGAGTTTGAGCTTTATTTCATTTTTGTATCATGCTTTCCACTGAATACGGTTGAGCTTTTCAAGTGTGAGTGTATATATATGTGTGCAAGTGTGTGGTGTGTATTATGTAACCATTTGCATGTGTCTTGTGTGTGTGTGTGTGTGTGTGCAGGTGTATAGTGTGTACTGTATAACTATTTCCGTGTATGTGTGTACGCGTGTGTGTGTGTGTGTGCGCGTGTGTGCACGTGCTACCGTGTGTGTGCACGTGCAGATAATTACAGCTCCTTGCAGACTTTCTACTTTAGTTGCAGAAGGACAAAGCTGCCTTTTCAGGAGAGGTTTTGTACTAGAACTTTTACTAGTTTTATTTACAGTTTAACCAAGGAAATATACTTTATAGGATGGACTCTCAAAACTCAGGTGTGTCTGACCTGTTGATATTCTAACATGGCTTTGTGATTACCGGGTTCATGCTTAAGAATTGCACATTTGAGTTGCAAAGTTTTAAGTGAAAAAAGAAAAGAAACCTTTATAACGTTTTAAGCAAGTTTTAAACTTTGTGTTGAACAGCGTTCATGGCTAACCCCGGCCACATGCAGCCCATGCAGGTTTGAACTGCCTGTTTGAAATGAAGTTTAGGTAACTGACAAGTGGAGTATCGAGTTAAGCAGTCACTTTTTGTTTAGTTTCTAGGCAGGCTGTTGAAGACAGAGTCCCGTGATTCATTTGTACAATCAGTGCAGTCAATATTTATCCTGAGCTGATCTTTATAGTCTGCCAGTTTTTACATGGATTTTGCCAGTTTATTTTCTTTGGTTAGAGCTTAAGTAGACTAGTATAATTAAAGGAACAAACAAATGAAACAAAAATAAAGAAAACCCTGAGATAAAAGCAACCTTGCAGCAACAGGTAAGGTTAGTAAATAACAAAAAAACTAAGGAAAGAACCCACTCTCATTTAAAACTGCTACCATTTATGAATTCTTATTCTGTGACACGTGTATGTATGTTACAGGCCTGTATTCTTTCTCAGTTTTGACAAGCGCATGCATGTATCTAATGATCGCTGATCAGACCCACCGCACCCATTACTGTCTCTTATCCCTTCTCCTCTGTCCACGGACTCCCTTCCTCTCTCTAACTATTACTTCTGCATGTATGTCTCTTTGGAAGAACATGCAGATTAATTAGCATTGGTTAGATGAGCATGGGTGAGAGGTGTCAATATTACTTTGTTTTCTTCCCATAGAATTTTTCATTTGTTTAACCCATAGCTGACATATCTTTTTTTTTTTTTTTTTTAAAGAAAAGTCATGTTTACTTTTTCTTCTGACGTTTGAAGCATTTAGGGGCACAGCTGTCCCTATATTTCTGCATAGAGTCCTGGATTTAGGATGTTGTAATCCAGAATATTGTCCAGCTATTGATGTACTTTGTCGTACTCTTTTCTTCTGACTGTCACTGTTGATTCCTTGGGTGCTCTCCAGAACTGCACTTGGTTTTATGTACAGAGAAGTCTAGGGAGCGTAGTCACTTCTTCCCATCCCGTCTGCCCTGGGATCAGTCTTTACCTGATCTGAGTTATTAGCACTTCCTCTTTTCAGTTGCTGCACCATACAGTGATCATGGGTCTGTGGTCACCATGGATATACCTGCCTCCTGTCTCCAGGCTCTAAAGCCTTCACACTGAAGTCAGAACAGAGAAAGATTGGGCTCTGAAACGGGTTGAGCCAGTTCTTACATAGAGTGGAATCCATTAACCTCCGTTCTCCTCTGCTACAGGATTACCTCTGCCTGTCCCAAGCTGTGTGCACTAGTGTTAAACTAAAAACAAGCAAAACATGTGTCTCCCGAAGTATTGCATTCTTGGACTCCCTGCTTTCAAACCTCCCCGGGCAGTACTTTAGAAAGCATGCAGAAGCTATTGTTTGTTTTGTGCTCTAAAATACTTTGTTCATTCAGCAGCTGTAATATTTAACATTGCATTGTTAAAGACTCTGCACCAGTTTCCCCAAATAGACAGACAGGGAGGACCCTGACTTCCTTGTCTTGATTTGCTAAAAGCCAAGCACAGTCCTTGGTAGGTGGTAAACAGCCTTAGAGTGTCATTGTTGTGAAGAGACACCATGACCAAGGCAACTCTTATAAAGGAAAATATTTAATTGGGGCTGGCCTACAGTTTCAGAGGTTCAGTCCATTATCATCATGGTGGGAAGCATGGCAGCATCCATGCAGACAAGGTGCTGGAGAGGGAGTTGAGAGGTCTACATCTTGATCACCAGGCAACAAAGAGGAGATTGTCCGCCACGCTAGGCGTAGCCTGAGCATATGAGATCTCAGAGCCTGTCCTCACAGGGACACACTTCTTCCAAAAAGGACATGCCTGCACCCAAAAGGCCACACATCCTAACAGTATCACTCCCTTTGGGCCAAGTATTCACACACAGGGGGCCATACCTATGATCTTCATTGGGGGTATTCAGTTTGTCAAGGATTAAAAAAATGTGCAAACATAATAATGTATAGGAACAGACACATTTATATTTAACATGTATATCTGCCTGTTAGCAACAGTCTAGTTTTGGGTGTCATTTCTTGGCGCTTCTGTGAAGTTCCACAGGAGACTATTAAAAGTGACTGCCCTCAAATTTGAATCACTTAGGTGCCCAGATAAACCTGCATCTATTTTTGAGCATTCACAGAACTCACTGGGTGAATCTATATGCTTATATAATGATTTGCTGAGTAGAAGTATCACTTAGCATAGGTACTAAAATAATGTCAGGCTGTGGAGAACCTTGATATCAATAAAGATAAGAGTGCTAGCTAGCACCTTCTGAGGTCAGGTTAGTGGTGTATCAGCACACCTTAGTGTTGCTCTGACACTGCTGTGATATCATGATCATCAATGTAAGGCATGATGAATTCTCAGAAGGTCCCAAAGCCTTCGTGAGCAGGATTGGAAGCGCTTTTCCAGTTTAGATTCAATCAGTCTATTCCTTGGACTCTCCGATCACTGCAGATTTCAGTTCTTGTCTTATGTAGAGAAACTGGATGTGTTGAATAATTTCCCTTTAATTTCAGACGACACTGTGGTTTTTATTTTTCAGTGTTGAAATTGAGCCCGTGAGCACAAGTCAGAAAAAGGAAAACATGCTTTCATCAGAAGCAGTAAAGGTACAGTTTAAATTAATATTATTTTTAATATTATTAATTAATTATAATTATATGGTGTAACACTAGAAAAGAGTTTAGATTTCTACATATTCTTGCTTTTAAGTTCTTGTTTTTCCATATATTGAAGAGCACGTTTATGTTACATAGTTAGAATATCCAACCTCCCCCCATACATACTCCATGAGTTGGGAGAACCTTGAGAAGGTTGCATTGGCCACAATGTGAACTTTATGTGGGGCATTTAGATGTCTTTGCCTGAGTTTTGAAATATCTAAATGAGAGCATATGAATTTCATAGTCTCTTCCAACAGATTTTAAAAGGTTGAGTTGCATTTCAAGGAATGGTATGGAAACCTAATGGTGCTTTGGGGAGGTATACATTAATATGTCACTGCTGGATGTCATTGCCGTGTGAGGGGTCTGTTTGGTTAGCTCGTGTATAAGCCTGCTGAGCACTACAGGGCATGCGTCAACCATGCCCAAGCTACCTGCTTACCTGCATGGTTGTGGTGAGAGGCTGAAATCCTGGAAAATTATAGACCTTCTCTAGGAAAATGGAATTCTGAGTTGTCTGGCCAGTTATATCACCACAGTTGTGGCATCTGGTATCAGTTGCTTGTCTTCCTTCTAGGCGATTTGTGATGGTCAGTCAGTTGGTTCCGTTTGGGTATTCCTGGTTAAATTAACCTGGCCATTAGAAGAATAGAAAGTGATCTGGATTTGCTATTACTGTTGTGGGTACTTTTTTTTTTTTTTTAACATGTTGAATTATATACAATTTGTGAATTATATCTAAGAATGTTAAGGTGTGTGTTCTTCCTGCTTTCTCAATGAAAGTGAAAAATTTGCTTTATTGAGAGAAATAGGTCAGAATCAGCTTTCTTTTCTTCCCTTGCTTGAGTTTGGCCACTGAATCGTGCTCTGTGACTTGTTTTATATTTTGATTGATTGATTGATTTTACCTAGACAGGTCTTACTGTGTGACACAGGCAGGCTCTACACCTGCTGTCGTCCCTCCTCGGGCTTCTGCATGTTGGGATTGAAGTATGCATCACCATGCCTGGCTCCATCCTCAGCTTTCCTAACTTCTCTCACTCCTTCTCTTCTGCAGACCACACTTGGCAGCCTGCTGAATAACCATGCCATGGGCTGTGCAGCTTGCTCTCTTCTTCGGCCTCTGAGGGAACCTACACAAGTGTCTCGCTTCTAATGCTATGCATGGAGCTTTGCCCCTGTGTTCCACAGCTTCTCCTGAGATCTCAGACTCTGAGGATTCTTTGGCTACCAATTCCTGTCCACGCATCTCTCAACTCTTAATAGCTTCTACGCTGTGCACCTTCAGCAAGCCTCTCTGTTCTCTTGCTTCCATATTTTTGTCTCTGCCTCTTGCCCTACTCAGCCTGCAGCTGCCCATTGCCTAGACTTTCAGTCTGCAGACTTGGATGAAGTCAGCCTTTACTTTCCAGGAGTCTGGTCCATCTTCTATCTCTAGAGATTTGTTTGAGAGTCACTGCTTTTGGGTTTCAATAAGAATATACAAGCAAATATGGTGGTAAGGCCCCCGTGCCAGCAACCTTTCCATCCTGCGTATCTTGTTCTATTCTTCAAACAGTTTTCTTTCCATTGCTAGTGTTTGTTTAAGTTTGAGTGCTCAGGATTTCATTCTAGGGTCTGGGCAGCTGCATAAATAGCACTTGCAGTCATGATATTATTCATGACTATGAATATGGGGGCACCCAGTTAGTTCATGATAAAAAGGACACAGGGCACTCTCTTTGCTGGACAATTTTGGCATTTTAGTCCTTGTATCTCTTTCTCCCTCTCCCTGTCCCTCCCTCTCTCATATCCTTCTTCTCCCTCCCTCCCTCTCCACTCCCTTGAAGCCACTGGTATGGATTCTTCAGCCTGTTCGCATGGGATTAAAACAAGTATGTGTGTTCTACCATGGCTCCTGAAGCAAGGGAATGAAGAAAAGATGGACAGACGGACATATAGACGGACATACAGAAAAGCTGAGAATAGGAGGACTGGGCTTTCAGATGCAGACTCTGTAGCAACCTGGAAATCAGTGTGCTTATTATGTACAGTTGAACAGAAGACGGTTATTACATAGAGCTGATCAAGGAGATGGGGTTCTTATACGCAGTCTGAACAAGGAGGCAGGGTTTGTAGCATACAGCTGGATCAAAGAGGCAGGTTTTGCTATCTCAGTAGGAGCAGTCTCTGTAGAGGAGCAGTCTTCCAATCAGAAACAAGGGACAGTTACATGGTAGGATGTACACTTTGTCACACACTGTCAACATTCCTACTCAGGCCCCAGAGGAAGGCTTTGTCATTCCCATGACTCTGAGGCTGTGGGGTCTTTGATACATCTGTCTGTGTCAACAACACAAATTGACTCAGGCCTTCACACACCCAGGGCTTCTTTGCTCTCCACATATATTGGTAATGCCACCATCAGTCTCATAGCTTGAGGATGCGAACTGTTGAGAAAGCTTAGACATAGCATTTATTATATTGCTATTTTGAGAAGTTTCAATTGGAGATTTTTCTGTTTAGCAAGTGACCTGAAATATGCTGTTTGTTTTGTTTCCATTAATCAATTTTCTGAAATATCCACAGCACCGCAGTGTGGCATCTCTCTTCTCTTTGCATCTTATTAACCTGAATTTTATGCCTTCAATATTAAGGGAAAAATATGAAGAAGCTTCTCTCTGGAATCTGAAACATATAGACTTATGAATAGTTGACATCGTCATATATATCTTATTTTGTATTTGACATTGAGATGTCAAATCAAGACGTCAGTGATGTTTCCTAAGATGTTGGAGATACAAAATTTTATTTTACTCCTAAACAGTTACAGCTACAATTTTATATTACATTTGAATATCATTAAATTCCTAATTCTTAAAATGTTACTTATGTTGTTTGTATAAATCCTTTTTTTTCTAACGTTGTTATCTATTTCTAATGCTTGCATGTATTTTTCTCTACTGGAATATGTATTTCTGCTAATTGGATTTTGTTATTTTAGCTGAAGAAACTTACCAGTTATCTAGTCCACACCATACCAGTGTCCTGTGGTCTTAATATGCCCCTACGATCTTGTCTACTTTTATTTAAGAGGTAGAAGACACGTATGGCCCTTAACGATTTCAGAGACTCTCTGTCCCTTCTTCCCTTTCAAAGATGAACTCATGAAGGTTTGCACACCATGTCCTGTGCCAGGGTACTGGTGGCCCCATATCTCACATTCTCTATGTCCTATCTTGTCTGCTTCTGGCCCTTATCTTTATTGGCTTCTTCCCATGTGCCTCAGCTCTCCCCACATATGTGCAAAAGTGCCAAGAGTCAGCTCTCAGGATCTGATCACCTCTACTCTCCATCTCTCATTTCATTTGACTCAGACATTTTACTCAAAAATTTCGTATGGAGTCTGCCTTAAGCCCTTCCAGTTCTTAATGCTTTCTAGTCTGGTTCCTGTGTTTCAGACTCGGGAAGCCTGGTGCTGTGTCCATGGCTCCTTAATGAATAGAGGCCATTCCATGAAAACAGTACACTTAAGGTCACTCATGACCCATTGCCACTGGCACTCAGTAGCCTTTAGTTCCCTGTTCTTGGTCTACTCGGCCAACTGACACACTTCATCTTCCAAGTCTTGTTTGCTCTTCTGAAAGCTTTTTGGCTTGTCTCTGCTTTCTGATACTGGGCTTCAGCGTCTGCCTCAGGCCATTCCTTCTCCCTTTGCACTGATTCTCCTTGGGATAAATAATCTTTCACATGGATCAGTGGTTCTCAACCTTTGTGGGTAGTGACTCCTTTGGGGTTTCCTATCAGATGTGCTGCATATCAGATATTTACATTACAATTCATAACAGCAAAATCACAGTTATGAAGTAGCAATGAAGTCATCTATGGCTGGGGGTCACTACAACATTTATATTAAAGGTCACAGCACTGGGAAGGTTGAGAAGCATTGCTCTACAGGTTTCATGTAGACGGAGGGTGCGTCTTGCCATCCTTGCCACGACCTTCTCATTCTCAGGTCTTTGCCTGGTTTCTCTTCCCTGAGAGCCCCAGACTTGGTTATTAACATCCCTGGCTTTTTTCTGTGCATGTCCTTTTGAAATCTCAGATTCCGTGTGCCTGAAGATCCCAGTACGTCCTGGAATGTACTGTACTTTTTTTGTGTGTGGTTTTATTTGGTGTCTGGGCTGGGATGTGGGGAGAATTTTCTGATTCGGACTCAGATATAAACAGCAAAAGTAGCTACCAATATTATAAATACAGGAGAATCTACACAGCATATAAGTGACACTGCGCGTGTGCAGTGTGTGTGTGTGTGTGTGTGTGTGTGTGTGTGTGTGTAGGTATACATGTGCCCTGGTGCATGTGTGGTAATTAGAGGATAACTTCTCTCTTTTCACCTTTTCACTGTGTGGGCTCTAGAGATAGAACTTGGGCCCTGAGATTTGATGGCAAGTACCTTTGCCTACTGAGCCATTTTGGTGAGCCTATACAGTGAATATATCGATTTAGGCAGCTGTTCATTGTCTTGTGTATGTGGCCGTTCCTTCTTGGGTGAAATGGTCGTCAAATGTAAGGGTGTTACATGTTTCCTTAGTAAGAGAGGCTCACTCCCTGAACTGAGTTTATTAAATGTCGCTGCCTTAATAAAACTTATTTATTTTCCCAGCCACTCAGACAATAGCAGCAATATCATATGAATTTAATATAAAAATAGCAAAACATTCTTTTTAAGGCGTGGGAACACTTCTTTCTGTCAACTCTAACCATCCCTGCAGCTCCCTGTTTAAACAGCTTACAGCAGAGCTCACTGTTGATGGTGGGGTGAGCCCCCTGGAGCCTCGCCGTCCTCCTTGTTCCGCCAACTGTAACACCTCCTTGGAGCAGTTCTAAATGACATGTGTGAGTATGGAAAGAACATCGTCTCTGGAACCAAACATCTGGGCTCAGGTCCCACATCTCCCCTAATGTGGTTTTGTAACCTTGGAAAATGTTCTCAGCCACTCTGAGCCTTGACTTTCTGATCTGTTGTAGGCAGGCCGTTCCTGGTTTCCATAGGCATTTTAGAGCTGCCTGAGATCCTGTCTCAAGCACTGTGCCATGCTGGTCACAAGAGACACTTGGGAAAATGTTTGCTTTCTTGCCTTCAAATGTGTGGCTTAAACTCTCTAACTCTATGACGGCTGATGGTGTATTCTGCGTGAATGGTATAGAAATGGCTGTCAGAAGCACTGGCACTGCTTAACTTTGAGAATGAATGCATCCAGGAAGGTATACTATAAGAAGTCAGAGTTCTTGACTCTTCACTGCTTTCTGAAGAGAGAGTGCCAGGCGCCCGAGTAGAGAATGCACTTTGGTCCCCTTGCTCTCCTGATGAACACGGGGACTGCAGAAGCCTGAGCCATTGGCCTGGCTGTGTCTAGGATCTCTGAGGTCCTGGATGCTGGGTATGTTGTAAGGTGTCTGGTTTGTCTTGCAGCAGGTCCAACCTGTTGTAGATCTAGGAGGTTGCTACGTTGTTATGAAGAGTTTTGAGTCTTAAGTATGTGTACACCCTAGATATATGTGAGTACCTTTGTCCCACAGCTGTCGAGCATTGACTCTAGAACATTAGACTCTTCTCAAACTGGAGAAATCTGTACCATAATAGGAAGGAACGACTTTTCCCACATTCTGTTCTTCTTCATTTCTCTCATTTTATTGGCTATGTCAAAATGCATCATTGTGCCATAGTCTAATGTGTCTTCCTGATTTTGGGTTTATATATACAACTCTCTGATATTCTTTTCATCTCTACTGGTATTAGAAATAGGTGATAATATGTTCAGGGACTAGGGAGATGGCTCAGTTGTGTAAGCATCTCCAGCTCTCACACAAGCGGATCATGGTCAAGTGGATAGCTGCAGCCCCAGCACCATGGGAATCAGAGATGAACATCGCTGGGGCTTGCTAGCTACCCTCCTGTCTGCAGGTGCAGTGAGAAATCTTGTCTGAACTGGGAATGAGGTAGAGAGAAATAGAGCAGGATATCTGATGTTCTCCTCTGGCTGTAGCATGCTTCTGCCACACATATACACATGAATATAACCAACATATAAATATATTCCCCCAAGAAGAAATGGTGTGTTCAAAGGGAAGTTAAATTTCCTTTATTTCATCCTAGATTTTTCTTTTTAAATTTTATTATTGTTGGATTGATCGATTGATTCATTGATTCATTGATTTATTGATGTAAGGTCTCACTCTAGCCACACCACTGGCTGGCCTTGAACTCATAGAGACTCACCTGCCTCTGCTTTCTGCCCTTAATGTTTCTTGTTGTGTTCCTATTCAGTCCCTTTTGTACTTAATGTTGAGATTTAACAGCTACGAGCTTTGTATAATTTTTGTCAGAAATGGGGAACAACAGAGACCAAAAGCAAGTAAGTTGACTAGACCACACCGTTACCGGGAGGAGGCATGCAGGTTTTATACAACGTTAACTCCTCAGGAGGATTTTGTAGTTCAGAGAAAATGGAAGAATGAAGGTACAGAATGATCAAGTTCATTCCAGAGGTGTGCCGTTAAGATTTCAGTGAAGCATCCAAAAGATGGAGAGGAGGAGCCAGGTGGGCAGGCTGATGTGCAGGCTCATGCCTCTGGAGTTAGAACTGAGAAGACACATTTGGGGATTATCTGATTGATGAAGTTCCTGGAAATGAGGTCACACTGGGAGTGCATGAAAGCACAGCATCCAGGCTGGATGGGGGAAAATGCTCTGGAGGAGTTGGCTGCAGGAGGTGATCTGAAGGGCCCAGGAAGAACAGCCAGAGAGGAAGGAGATCCACAGAATGACTTTACAGAAACCAAAGGTCAGAGTCTCCGTCTTTTTCTTCAGAGCTATATAATCTCAACACAGAGTGAAAAGAGTCCGTTAAGCTTGTCAATGAGACAGCGTCTTTAAGGAAGCGCGCTCAGAGCACAACTGGAGGACAAGTCTGCTTGCAGGGCTTAGGCAGTGATTGTGGTAGGGAAAGGAAGAGAGAATATCAGGGTTAGTAATGCCTTCTTAAGGAAGTGGTACTGAGGAGAGGCGAGAACCTGGCTGTGTCTGGGCGTAGACTTTTGCATGGTAGAGGCTTGCTGAGTGGAAAGTGAGTAGCTGGGATCCCAAGGAGGTGTCAAGGAGGATGCGCTGGTGTCCAGTGGAGGAATATGTGTGGGGAAGTGTAGTCTTTTTTTTTTCTCCTTGTATACAGAGCCGAAGAAAGAAGTAGGCCAGAAGCTGATGCTGTCATTCAGGTAGAGGAGAGGCTAAGTACAGACTATGAGGGAATGCATTCTAAATAGAAGGCAGGTCCTCTATTGGGTGTGAATCTATTGAGTGTGAACAGGTATTGGATGCTTGGCCTAAGGACTGGAAAAAGACTTCCTGGTGAAGGCCTGCCTAATTCATTTGCCAGTGTGGAAAAAAATAAACTGCATTTCTCATGGTCTGGGTGACTGGAGATCAGTAGAAAATAACCAAGGGTCAAGAAAGATTTTGAGACTGTACCTGAAAGTTAGGTTTAAAAGTTTGCAAACTTGTGGGAATGGATAGAAAAGAAAACTTGAAGGAAGGAAGCTGTGCCAAGGGCGGAGGATTGGGATGATGGTCACATCTCTGTCAGTGGCGGAGGAGTTGCCAAGATGGAAGGTAGAAGTGCACACTTGTGGTTGACTGGGATTAGGAGTCAGAGTTTGGGTCCTGACAGTATAGACAGGGCCAGGGAGGTGGGGCAGAGGTGTGATCCCTGGAGTTGAGGGTGGAAAGGAACTGGCTAGAGCGCGCTGAAGGGCTGTCCTTGTCAGGGACAAAGCAGACAGTAATTGTGTAGGTAGGAGGACCAGATAAGGTCTTGTAGGAAGAGTCACCCGGTTCTTCTCTCTTCCACACAGTATTTGCATTTGGCAACGATACCGACAACCTCAAAATGCTGCTGCTCAGGATGTTGGTATAGCCCCCCACCTGCTGCAGGCTGTTAAAAAAGAAGACAGTGCTCATTCGACTTATTAAAAATTCTTGTATCACTAGGATGTAGGTTCCACAACAGTAGAAATATGAGTGTATTTTCTCCGCCTGTAATAGTGTCCTGTATATTATGTTTTAATGAATGAATTCTAAAGTTCACCTTGTCCTAACAGCTATTTTTTCTTTCCTGTTTTTTTATTGTATTGGTTATTTTATTTATTTACATTTCAAATGTTATCCATCTTCCAAGTTATACTCCCTCTCCCCTCCTCTGCTCCCCCTGCTTCTATAAGGGTGTTCCCTCACCCACCCACTCCTGCCTCAATGCCCTAGCATCCCCTACGCTGGGTCATCGAGCCTCTACAGGACCAAAGGCCTCTCCTTCCATTGATGCCCGACAAGGCCATCCTCTGCTACATATGCAGCTGGAGCCATGGGTCCCCCATGTGTACTCTTTGGTTGGTGGTTTAGTCCCTGGGTGCTTTGGGGGGGGGGGGTCTGGTTGGTTGATATTGTTGTTCTTCCTGTGAGGTTGATATTTTGCTCACTCTGCTTTAGTCTGTTGCTGATTTGGGGTTGCATTCTCCAGAAACATTTTTCCAAGTTGTTTTTGTTTGGAGAACCCAAATCCCAACTCCCCCCAAACCTCCGTTTTGTTCCTTATCTTCCCTGTCCTGTTCCTGACATCAGAGCTACTTGTGCTTCCAAAAGTCTCCAAGTAGAGCACTGTTCCTGCTGTAACCCTGTCCTCTACTCCGAGACCAATGTTCCCTCTCTCTCTAAGGCTAACTACTTTCTCTCTGTTGGATCTCTCAGGAATTGCTCTCTTTTATGTCCTCTAGAGCCCTCTTCCCTTTTCCACAAGTGAAGAGCTACCTCATACAGTAGGAACAAAAAGCCAGTTCTGTCTTGAGCTCCTGATTTAAAGCCTCTCAGGGACTCCCCTCTCGGCTGCGACTGTTCCTGTTTCTTTGCATCGCACTCACTGTATAACCCTCGAGTCTAGGCCGGACTAGAGGCCTGATGAACTTCTGAGCGCTTACAAATGTTTCTCATGCACACCGAATGATTTTCGTGATTCACTCACTGTCTATTTCCCAACAGACAAAAATCTGAACACCTCTTATTGTCAGGTACGTCTTGGTGTACTGAATGCCAACATGAGCTTTTCTACATTTGTGAGCTTTATTGTCTAAAGGGAGGAAAAGAGTAAGGAAGGGGGGGAGGGAGGGAGGGAGAGAGAGAGAGAGAGAGAGAGAGAGAGAGAGAGAGAGAGAGATTGATTTACTAGTGGCCAGATGAATCATGATAGAGAAAAGAATGAGGTAGGTTTGAAGTCCAGGACTCTGCTAATTGATTTAGATGGTGATGGTAAGATGTGCTGAAGGTTGAGTTATAAACACCTGACGGAAGATGGTCTAGGCAGAAACAAGAGTAAATACAGGACTCCCAGGACATCTGTGAGGGGCTAGCTCTCTTCTTGATATAGTCTGGCAGTGGTCTTGGCATTCTTCATTCCTTTCTGCTTCCGGAGTTCCGTTGTTCCTTGTCTGGAGACCAGTATCCTGGAGGGAACAACTTGTTCTGGCTTTTGGTGTTCTCCATCTATTTCCCAGATTTCTTTTCTCATGAATTGTTTTGTACCCCGGCCTTGGTGCTCTGTCATTGGTCCCTTTTCCTTGTGTCCTTTAGTCTTCTGCCACACCTATATTGTGGCACACATCATTCATTCTTCCCATGTTAGATCTTGGATTTGGCAAACGACAATGTTATTTTTACACAATGAATCTCTGTCCCTCTGTCCTCAAGTTAAGCAGGCCCTCCATTGTACACCTCCTCCTAGACACCCCCTCCTAGCGGTAAGCACCGAGCTCAACTGTCAACTCCCTGAAGACCATAGCAGTGTGAGGCTTAACCAGGATAAATAATGCTTTCCGCCATTCCCCTGTACTGCATGTAGCAGAGTGTATGCCGATGGATGAATGTAAAGATCACACAGCATCACAACCTATGATGTAAAAGTAAATTCTCAACCCATGCATTCCTCATCGCGTTTACATTTTATATGCAGAATAACTGTCTTTGTGCATAAGTGGAATTAATATTTGTTAGTGTTTGCCTGAATCTGAGTGTTTTTAATCTACTGAGTCCTTAGAACAATGGTAAACAGGCCTATTGGCAGAAGGAAGTGGGCCCCACCTAAGGAGAGCCTGTGGTTGGACTAACATCTTTGTTTTCCAGGCCCAGGGCAAGCAAAGACCAGCTGCTTTAGATCAGACTTGACATTTTAATATAGAAATGCAGATTGCATTGTAGGTGTTTCAGTTGAATGTTGGAGCTTATTCACATTTGTTTCTAAATTTAGAAGCTTTCTTCGCGTTGAGAATCATCTAATTACTGAGAAAAAATTGTCAGAAGACTATGAGGGTAAAATTAAGCAACTGAGACATTTTAGAGAAACTTAAAAAAAAATCCTTTGTTAAACTTACACTGCAGAAATCCTAGAAGCTGAACACTGAAAAGGGAGAGAAGCAAGCACTGATTCCTTTGTGAATCTCCACCACTTCAGTACTGCTCAGTGGCCCATGGTTCACCTTAGCCAAGTAGCCTTGTGTGAGGAGCAGCATTCAGTCAGGCTGGCTTCAGCGGGTGAACCACAGACTCCCTTGCAGGGCCTGCTCATTTTGATGCAGAGAGGAGCCACCTGCCCAGAAGTTAGAACAAATTCTGTGGAGTAGTCAACACACAGCAATGACATATGCGAACAAGCTAGCATGTCTTCCGCCTGAGGCAGTTGAGGAGAGGGCTCCACTGACTTAACAGCAGGACGGAGGTGAGGTGGGGTGGGGGGTGGTAGAGGGGGGCTGTACTGATGAACTGGGCGGGTTGGGGAGGTGGAAGTTAAGTGGAATCAAAGCAGATGAAACCCATAGAAGGTAAGTCTTGTAGAGACTAAATGGCTGGTGTATTCCAACAATAGAGGCTTACAAGTTATGTAAGTCCTACCTTGATATAAGAACAGCAAAAAGCTTACAAGAAGAAGAAGAAGAAGAAGAAGAAGAAGAAGAAGAAGAAGAAGAAGAAGAAGAAGAAGAAGAAGAAGAAGAAGAAGAAGAAGAAGAAGAAGAAGAAGAAGAAAGAAAAGAAATAAAAATACAGTCTTTCTTCTAATGTGGCCACCAACTTAAAATTCTCCCTTGAAATCCTTTGCATCATCATATTCCTGCCACTATTTTCAGTGCCTCTGTTCAAGAAGTGCTTAGTGGAATTCCCTTCTATCCGAAACAAGGACGAAGGTGAACAACTGACAAATAATTACCATAGCTTTGCTCTCTTGAAGATCAGCTTCTTACAAAACTTCATCATGTGAGCGTACAGTGCCCTAGGTGGTTTAACCTTGATGTTCTGATCTTTCCCTGACTCACAGTCGTGTTTTCTTTTATGAGGACTCTTGAGCGTGGTGAGTGACAGACAATTTTGGGTGTACATTCCTTTTCCAAGTATGCAGCTATGTGAGCAGGCATGTTTGGGAGGCAGGGTGAGTTGGCGCATTTGCTTGAAGCTGCTTGGAATCCTGGAAGAGCGTGAGGTGAAATGCCAACACATTCTCTGCTCTCCTGGTTTGATCGTAGCTTGAGCGGTTCATATGAATGTGGGTATGCTTTACTGACAGATGAATTCTGAGCAGGTAAAACGCACCTCTGAAAATGTTGAGTGTCTTCAGAGAATGGCCAGGGCACTCCTTGTTTTGTATATAAGTCCCTGTCAGGACTTAATGTTTCAGCGCACCTTTACGTTGAATGCTGCCGCATGTGACTGTCTTTCTTGACCATGTTGAGAAACAATTTCACATAATACAATAGCACAACCCTGTAATGATAAAGTCAGTGTGAGCTTATTTGTCTAATATACTAGGTATTGGAAGTACTACCTATAGAGTAATAGCTCTATAATAGTAAATGGTGTATTTAAGTACTTGTCAGGGTGATCTGTCCCATATCTCAATTCTTGTTCTTCTCAGTTTTGCATCCTAATTAATTTCCAGTTAAGTAAGCTCCTTAAAAGCTAATGCCTTACCACACGCACAGAGAGAGAGAGAGAGACAGAGACAGAGAGAGACAGAGAGAGAGACAGAGACAGAGAGAGAGAGACAGACACAGAGAGAGAGAGACACAGACAGACAGAGAGAGAGACACACAGAGAGAGAGACAGAGAGAGAGACACACACAGAGACACACACAGAGACAGAGAGAGAGACACACAGAGAGACAGAGGGAGAGACAGAGACAGAGAGACAGACACAGAGACACAGAGAGTGACACAGAGAGAGAGTGACACAGAGAGAGACAGAGAGAGAGAGACACATACAGAGAGACACAAAGAGAGACAGAGAGACAGAGACACAGAGACAGAGACAGACAGAGAGACAGAGACACAGAGACACACACAGAGGCACACAGAGACACACAGAGAGACACAGAGAGAGAGACACAGAGAGACAGAGAGACAGAGAGGTGGGGGGAGACAGAGAGGTGGGGGGAGACAGAGAGGCGGGGGGAGACAGAGAGGCAGGGGGGAGACAGAGAGGCAGGGGGGAGACAGAGAGGCAGGGGGAAGACAGAGAGGCAGCGGGGAGTCACAGTCGCAGAGAGACGGAGAGAAACGGAGAGAGATGGGGGAGAGAGACAGGGAGGTAGACACACAGCATCACATAGTCAATTTATGGATTCCCTTCAGAAGGTTTACTTCTTCCCACAAGGATCACCTACTTACCACCTCTCTGTCACTTCTTCTAGACCTAGACTGGTTCCTCCTGTTTGGAGTGCTAGAGTGCTGTAGGTCTCCCTTTGTGATGTTAGTGTATAGCTTGGTTTAAGCTGTGCAGGCTACTTTAGAAGTAGGTTGTAAACAGCAGGAAGAGCTAGAACCCCAGGGTTTGGGTCACATGTGTGACCCTTGCCTCTGCCGTGCCCTAACTGTCTAGTCAGCCTGTGTTAGTTTGTAAATGATGGTGTTCATGTATTTTGTGTTCAGATTCCCCCAGGTGAGGACAGAAGGCACCATGCTGAGCAGCCAGCCATTCTTCCCTTGGTGGATGATCTCCCAAAGCCAAAGGACCTTCCAGATTCCACGTCAGATGCCAAAACAGGAGATAGCGACCGGCAGCCGAAAGAAAGCTTTCTTCAGTTTCTTGGGAACTTATTCAGTATCTCAGGAAAGTCATCTCTTGGAGAGGTCAAGCAATCTTCTTTCAAAGATGATCAGGATAAACCTGAGAAAGAGCCCCAGACTCCCAGCAGCCCTGAGGAGGGGAGCCAAAGGGAGGAGGAGATTACCAGCTGCTCAGTGAGGACTCAGGCACTTCCTGTGGACCAGCAAGAGTCCAACTCCTCAGCACTCTCTGATGCCTTTTCTTTGGATTCAACACAAGACAGCGAACAGGAAACCACTGATATGCTGAAGTAAGTTTGAAAGTTACTTGGAAAACAAACTAACAACAAAAAAAACCCTCTAAGTTTTTGGACCTAGCTTTGTGAGCCTAGGTGGTAATCCACATTAACTGAAGGACTTGGGAAAGGTATTCTGTAATATTCTCCACTGCCAGATTGTAATTTTATTTCCTTTTCTTTTGTTTTCTTTTCTCTTCTTTCCTTCCTTTTTCTGTCCTTCCCCTCCCTTCCTTCTTCCCTCCCTCTCTCCCTCTCGTCCTTCCTTCCTCCCCCCCTTCTTCTCTCCCTCCTCTTCTTCCCTCTCTCCTTCTCTTCTTCCCTCCCTCCCCCTCTCCCTCCCTCTCTCCCTCCCTTCCTCCCCCCCTCCTTTTCCTTCTCCTTGGTCTTTTGGTGGAATTCAGTTAAAGGGGTTAAAAACAGATCAATAAATCGGCTATATCAGGAAGCTAGGTTTCTGAACCTCTTGCGGGGCTCTAGTGAAGCGAAGGCTTGTTTGAACTGAAGGAGTCTTTCTCTTGTCTTCCTTTGATCACAGAGCAGGTGTAAGCTAGCTTTTCTTATGCTCCAGTGCAGGAGCCAGAGGATTTCCATCCCTATTGTGTTAAGTGCCCTAGACTTTTCCTTTTCTTCTTAATTAAGAATCTCCTCTGTTAGATGGAGAAATACTTTAAGTATCTATCCAATTAAACAAAGGGGCTTCAGCGCAGACTAGGGACAGTCCCTGTGGCTTCATGTCGGTAAATTCATGTTGCCATTTTTATGTTTTTCACAATTCACAGTTATCATGAAAAGCTGTTCTATTACATAGCTCCTTTTAAAAACCAGCTTTATTAGTTGTATTGCTTTCCTGTACATAAAACAGTTAAAGGCCTTCCCTATCAGGAGAGAGAATATATGTAACTATGTGCTTCGGGGGAAATAAATATTCCTTGAAAAGTAACTTCGTCAATTTTTTCCAAAGTCAGATATTAGACACATTTTTTAAAAGGCTAATTGTTATTTGAAGGCACTATAGTAGATTTTTTTTTTTTGATAAATGAAATATTTTTGCCTGAAAAAGCAGGTATATTAGATTTATCCAGACTGTAGCACAGCATTGCAGGGCTGAATAAACAGTCACGTGATGTAGTAATGCGCCTGCCTTTGTAAATACTTGTAATGTCTTCGTGTCCTACCGTAATCCTGTTAGCTTGGCGATGATATACCATGGATATCCTAAGTTGTGGATCACATGTAGAGTCACATGCATAAAATACTCTTCTCTCTGTTCAGCTTGTGAAAGATAAACCTTCTAGCTTTTACATGTTTGTTTTTGAGACAGGCTCTTTCTATTACATAGCCCTGGCTATCCTGGAACTCGCAATGTAGACCAGGCTGGCCTCAAACTCAGAATTAGACCTGCCTCTGATTCCCAAGTGCTCAGAGTATTGCCACCATGCCCAGCTCAAGTCACATGTTTTGTTTTTTAAACAGATTTATTTTATTTAAAAATGAATAAAATAGAACCTTTTATGTTTTTATCATTACTCAGTTGTAGTGACTCAGCTGTAACCTATGAAACAACCATGTAGAAAGCAAAAAGTGTTGGCTGACTGACCTTTCATGACAGTATAGCTGCTCAGAACTGAAGCAACTAATTATAATGCAGAAAGCTATGCTTGCGACTTTGATGTCCAATGCTTTGAACATGACAATTGCTTGATACAGTGAATACACACTTGAGTTACAAATATGTAGGATTTCCATCCGGGCTGCTGCAGAAACTTATCTGGCTAGAATTTTAAACTGAGGCATTAAAGTCGTCATAGTTGAAATTAGGCAGAAAGTCCTTAAAGTATAAAGGTATAACAGGGATTTCCCCTTTTCACACTCCAGAGTTATCCAAGACATTCTTATAGTAAGTTTGTAATTATTGTGTAGGATAAAAATGCTTTCATATCTCGTTATACAGAGCTGATTCTAAGGTCTCTACATTTGCTATATACACGATTCTTATCTAGTATTTTCCGTTTCATCAGCATCATGTACATTCCTTTGGTTACCCATTTCTTCAAAATTTGGGTCGTATTTTGGGGAAAAAAGTTGTAGCTTATTACTTATATTAAAACTTATATATGCTAAGGGATTTGCCAGTAATACTAGCCTTATCTGCTTTTCTCTTTTTTTATTTTATGTGTATGGATTTTTGCCTGCATGCCCGTATATGCACTGTGCCTACCTAGTGTCTGTAGAGTTCAGAAGAGGAGAGAGTTGAATACCTTCGAATAGAAATGGTTGTGAGCTGCCATGTGGGGACTGGGAATTGAATGAGGGTCCCCTCTCTGTAAGAGCAACATGTAGTCTTAACCAATCCAGCTTTTATTTGTGTCTTCTTAAATATTTTTTTACAATGGCTTCTTTGTCCAAAGTCAGACTTTGTTTAATGGCTCCTTGATCTAGTTTGAAATGAAGGCTGTAGCTAACGTCACCGCTGCTTTTCTCTCTGCATCTAGTTTGGTAAGTTTATGATAAACAGTAAAATAAATGAATGGAACAGACTTTTTTCTTGTCTACACTTATGGCTTGGTAAAATTTTAGGAACCAGAATTTATATGAGGTGAAATAAACTAGTTCAGCTAAAATTTAAGATGTACGTAAAAGACATAAAATTTCAGATGTATGCTGGAGTTTTATATATGCTGTAGAAGAGGTACTTAACTTTATCACTGAGATAAATCTAGCTTTCTTAACATTGCTTTAAGAGTAAAGATGAACTGTTTTAAGGTATTAGAATACTAACTAGATTTTTTTTCCTCTTTTCATATGAATTCTATAGTAATGTTTTAGATTATGATAGATGTTATCTGAAAAAGTCACCTAAAACATATAACCAATATTTCTACTGTTTATCTTCATATTCAGGGTCCTACATTTTAATATGATGTCAGAATTTAGACACTTTAGTATCACCCTTAATAAAGAATCAGAACATTAGGGGCTAGAGAAATGGCTCTGTTTGAGACCATTTGCTGCTCTTGAAGGGGACTTAAGTTCAGTTCCCAGCACCCAGGTCAGGTGACTCACAACCACCTGTAATTCCAGTTCCTGAGGATTCGATGTCATCCTTTGATGACGATACACAACTGCATTCATGTGGCACATATATTTAGACACACATACATGTACATAAAATAAGTAAATCATAAGTAAGACAGTCTGAAGTAGATTGTTTAACATTAGAGTAATTATTAGCTGTGCATTAATACACACAAGGCATTACATAGATGCTATTGTATAGATCTTTTATAAAGTATTGAAATATGCAAAGACGATGATGACATACTATGTCCCCTCAGATAATTAATAGAATAGTAGGGGAGAAACTTCTTAGCTCTTTATATCTTCATGTGGTACATATTGTGATGTGTGCATTGAAGATCAGAGACTAGATACCCATCTTAGTAGAGGGGTCAGTTTTGTGGTGGAGGTAATCTATTAGATTAATTCCTATGGTTTAGGATTAAGGTCCCTTTCCCCTTGACGATAAAATTAGGAAACTAGGAATGGTGTTTATTTATAGAGGGCTACAAAGCAGCCTGGATTATCTGTGACCTTTTGGAGGTGGATTCTTCCCAGCCAGTTGGGGTGGGGAGAACATCACGAACTTCTGCTGCAGCTAATCCTCCAGTCCTTCTAGAACTCCATCATGATGTCGGCTTTTGCCCAACCCATTTAGTACTTATAAGCTGAATATGTGAAATACTTAATAGGAGAGACAATTGCGAAGAATTCTGCCATTGAATGGGTTAATGCATATTAACTATGAATTACACATCTTACCAGAGTTTTTCTTTAAAAGTTCTTTAACTTACACATAAAAAAAGTAGCCATTCAATTTCACGTGTAATATTATAGAAGTAGATGCTTGCCCTCATACTCTGATCTGATGGAGACATCATTGAGGTGTGAGTTTAATGGTACTAATCTGGAGCCCAGTCAGGGTCCTCTGGTAGAGAAGGGTGGTTGAGGGGTTCACACAAGAACCTACATCTTGGTTTGTCATCTCATGGTCTTTCTGTTACCCACAATTAGAAATATTATGCCGTGAGATAGGAAGGAACGGTTTCATGGGGCTCAAACATTAATGCAGACTTGATAATCACAGGCTGTTTCTTAGATCTTTACTTTATTTTTAATAAAAACAGGTGAATGTTGACCAGAAATTTCTAGAATCTTCTCCAAAAACATATGAGACATGGTAGCTGAAGGATAAACTTCACAATTGCTGGTTTACTGTTATTAATTAAATTGCCTGATACCCATGCTGTCTCTTCATAGAAAAGACACGGCTGGTAACCCAGAGAAGCCTTCAGTGACATATGCAACATACCGAGGCCCCACACACATCAGGAAGTATATGAAGCAACAGCCTGTGTTGGAAACTGTGAAGCATTTAGACCGAGAACATGGAAGCTCTGACTCAAGTACCCAGGCACACACTGACTCCAGAAGCAAAACAGACACTGTGACGGTCCCGTTGTCAACAGCCAGCAAAGACGTAGCCACAAAAGGCTGTTTGCTTGGAGATCCATTAGAAGTCTCTAGTAATAGCCAAATAAATACCAACCTAGAAAGCAATCTGGGAAGCATCCCAGAATTGCAGAATATTGCTTCATCTAAGTATATTTTAAATAAAAATAGCCATGGAGGCCCCAGGAGCAGTTGGGCCTCCCCTTCTTCCATGTCTAACCCCAGCTATGTTGTTGGGGAACCTGACTCACAGACAAAGAGTAGTTTAGTATGTTCTTCAGTATTTAGAGGAAGTAGAAGTAGCCAAGGCCCTTGTCCAGAATTTCAGAGGAAAACTGCAACCGAAAATCCCCTGAGAGGAAACAGCTCCGCCATGAGTGATGGACTGCCATCAGTGGTAGGAGAGGAGCTCGCTCAGCCTCAGAGGCCGGCTGTTCCTGACTCCTCTTGTAGTAAATCAGATGGGAGTGACACTACCAAAATGGAAAGAACAAATCTGTCAAGCCCAAATAAATCAATTAGGCATGAAGATACACGGTTGCCAGAGAATAAGTGTTGTGACAAGCCAGCTGTAGATAAGCCATCAAGGCAGACTATCAATCACACCCGCATTACCGCTCTCCGGGGACATGCTGTGACAGACTCAGAACTTGTAAATGAAGGAAAGGAGTTACCTGCCCGAGACTCACAGAAAAATGTGGTTTCAGAAATCTTGAAAGCAACAGAATGTGCCTCAGGGAGCGAGCCCACAACTTTAAGTCATGTAAGAGCTCCAGAAGTCAGAATTGAGTCCTTACCCAAAGAAACTGAGCCCCCGTGTGAAACAGAAACCAAAAAGCTTGGCTTGGAACCTCGTGTCAAAACTCCTCACGAGATGGGAAAAACTCAAGAGGACCCTGGGTCTGTGAAGTGTGTCAGTGACTCAGCGGTTGTAGCGTGCACAGAAAGTGAAATAGCACATGAACTAAAATCTGAAATTAACAGAAATCCTATTTCTGAATCTCCTTTTCTCTTCGAGGATCCTCAACAAGGCGGAGTTTTCTCTGATGCTGAGACACCTCTTAACCTGGCCTGTAAAACTTCTGATTACAGTACCTCACCTCCTACCTTTGTTTCTAGAATCGACAGGCTTGACAAGTTGGGTTTCCCTGGTTTAAAGAGTGAGAGATCTATGTGCAGTAAAACTGGACAGGGCAAAGTATTTTCTCATCCTCATGAGTGTCAAGGAGATGTGGAAACTCATCCTGAGGCTGCAGACGGGGAGGCTCCTCCTGCCCTTTACCTTGGACATGTATCCGCAATCCTTGAATCCAAGGACACTCTTCCTGATGGTGAAAAATGCCAATTTCCTTCAGGTCCTGAATCCACTGGCACTCATGTAGCTGGGGTAGGTCTGCTAAACTTTGAACATGGAGACATCTCTGAGCATCTCAATTCTGTTCCATCTCACGGTCCTAAGAAAGCAGAGTTAATGTCCTCAAATGCTAAGGCTAGTAAGAGCACTGCAGAGAAGTCTGATTCTCCTCCCTTGGAAACACAAACTGCTAAAATGTTAGGAAAAGGAGAGGTCTGTGGTCAGAGCAGCTTCCTTGTCGAGTCGAGTTCTGGGAGAGGAAAAGCCTTGTCTATGCTCTCTGTTTCTCAGGCAGAACCCAGAGATGTTTCTCAGTGCCACATTTCCTTTGCTCAAGTAACAGTTGCGGAAAAGCTAGCAGAGACTGTTTTATCGGAGTTAAATTATCTAGGTATGGAAAAGGATGAAGATATTCAACCAGTGGACCACGGAGAGATTAAAGAGTTGTATTTCAGTGGTGGCTTTAAAGAGAATCATCAGACTGGGATTTCTCCTGCCTCTAAGCATCATAGTGTACAGGAAACAGAGAGAAACACCCTAGATAACTCTGCTTCTATTCTCAAAAGTAATATGCCTAGGCTTATACCTCCTGCTCCAGAGGAGGAATCCACTAGGCACGTGGCACAGAACTGTAAAGCTAGCACTTGCCTGATCAGTCCATCTTTGGCTAAAAAGAGTTCTAGCATCTCTGAAATGGAAGAACTGAGTTTAGACAGTATTTCTCTAAAATTCCAAGAAACTGACAACACACAGGTATATACATCTTTTCTGGGTTCTGATGCCCATTTGGAGAAAAATGTGTTTGCACCTGAGGGCTCCAGCTCACTGAATTCACCTTGTCTACTGGAGTTAGAAGGGGAAGCCTCATCACGCAGAGACAGCTCTTATTTTCAGAGTGCTGGTACTGGTACCGCATCTCCCTCCTTTTGCCACGCTGTAAATTCACATGATCTCCCAAGTAATTTTGAATCTTTAAAAGTTACTGTAAATCTCACATGTGAAGGTGCTTCTGTTACTGACCCACTGGGCCATAATAGCTTTTATTTGGCATTAGACACACCTAGCCCAAAAGGGGCAGAGGCAACCTCACTTCAGGGATGTTTGGGGACTCATATTAGGAAGGCATCTCTTGATTCCCCATCCACTACCTACTTTGACAATCCCATGAAAGCAGAGACAGGAACAGTTGCTGGGACACCAGTGTCAGTTAACCGATCATGCCAGCAGTGTTCTGAGGCATCTGCTGACCAGACAGAAGCAAGGAGAAGGGCACATGACCCACTTTTACTCAGAAGTGGTTTACTCGAAAAAGCTGATACATTGACTGAGGAGATTTTAAGTTCTATCAGAGAAGAACTAAGATCCAAACACACGGTTGGTACCTGCCAGGAGCATCTAGCCCGAGATGATATAATGAATCCAGGTACTGTGAAAGACGCTATCCCATCAGAAGTGGTGTTAGCAGAGAGCCAACTGAAAGAGAGTTTGGATGAGAAAGGTGTGGACAATATGTCAGAAGTCAAAGAGGAAGAAGAGACCAGTGTTTCATCTGTGGTTGGTGAGACAAGTCTCCTTTTTGATTTTGATAGAGTGAATAGCTCTTATATGTTAGAAGAACAGACCAAGGACTTAGTCAATGAGATTATTTATGCAGCCCAAGAAAATTTGAAAAATGATGCTTTTGATGAGATTGAAAATACCTGGGTTTCTGAACCTCAGGATAACACTTCAAAAAACTGGAATGGTGGTGGTGGTGGTGGTAATCCACACGCTGTAGTTAGGGAATTCTTGGTATCAGAACAGGCAGTAAATCAAAGCACATGTGAAATTAGCGAAAATGAAGTATTAAATAAATTCTCCTCCGTAAGTCACTTAGTTAGTGGCACCGAGTCAATTAAAGGAAGAGAAATTGTTCCCTATCAAGTGTACCCAGGTTTTGGAAGTGGACTTGGACAGTCTGATAGTATAAATTTGCAGAAATCGGAGGAGACGGTTTTCCAAGCTGAAGACATGCCCCATACAAGGTTAGATGACCAAGGGAAGCCGCATGTACTTGTCAGCGGGGACTATAAAAAGGTGACAGGAACAGAGAGTGTGGATAATCACAAAATGGCAACAGAAGATACTAGAACTCTTGTATTAAATTTCAACTTGCCTCTGGCAAATGATGACTTCCATGTGCCTAGCACCTCCAAAAACAGTTTTTCTGATAGCCTTGTATGCATATCAGAAAAAAGTTTTCCAGGACATAATAAAAGCACGCCCTTTGCAATGTCTGATTTTGGGAAAGCACACAAAAACAATAATGAAGTAAATGTAGGGAAAATGGCGATCATACCTTCCATGTTGGAAATAGGGAACACAAATAAAAGGGATGCTGAGTTGAATATTGTGAAACATGAAGCAGCCGCTCTTATGCCACACAGAGAAAAAGCATGTAAGATGGATGCGGAGTTGAACATTATGAAAGCTGAGCCAGAGGTTAACATTTTCACAAGAGGTGGCATACACCAAACAGATGCTCAGATGTATGTTGAAAAACCCGAGGAATTGCCCATCACTTTGGGAATGGAAAAAGCTTATAAAATGGAGAGTGAGGGGGACATTGGCAAAGCTGAGGTGATGCCTGTTATGTCAGAATTGAACACTATCTATCTAAAAGATGCTGAGGGAGATATTGTAAAGACTGAAGTGGCACCTATTTCAATTGAGATGGAAAGTTTTTACCAAAAACATGCTGAAGGGGATGTTGGCAAGTCGGGGGTTGCATCTGTGATGTCAGAAGTGGAAATTTTATACCAAAAGGATGGTGTGGGGATTACTTCAAAGGCTGAAGTGACAGCTGTTACATTAGGAATGGAAGATACTTACCAAAAGGATGAAGAAGGTGGTGTTGCAAAGACTGATGATGTGACAGGCGTGGTACCTGTTGAACTAGAAATGGATGATATTTATCCAAAGGACTCTGAAGGAGATACTGACAGTACTGAGAGGATGCCTGTTAGGCCAGAAGTGATAAATATTTATCAAAAATACAGTGACAAAATTACTGAACGGATGGAGAGACCTGCGTCTCCCCTAAGAGATGCTGAAGATGTCCTAGGAAATGCTGAAACAGTCCCGTTTGTGTTAGATGTGAGAGAAACATACCAGGAGACAGTCCATTCTCCCTTGGACAACTTGGAAAAAAGAGTCCAAAGAGACACTGAAGAGTCAAATGGAACAACTGAGCCTGTGCCTTCTAAGGTAGAAATGGAAGTAATGGCTCCAGAAGATTCCAGTGGCAGCATTGAGAACCCTGAAGTCTTACCTACAGAAGTAGCCATCGAGAGCACCAATGGAACAACACCTGAGGTGACCATTACACAAGTGGAGACCATGGGTCCTCAGGAATACATGGAGCAGAGCGTCGGAGAAACAGAAGAGCCAACCAGTGAGGTAAAAGAAGGCTTGATCTTGCATGATGACAGACTTGCTTCGCATTTCAGGGGCTATGAATCGCCTACATTAAGTAAGGATTATGAGGGCTACCCGGCCTTAGCAATGCCAGATTTTCAAGAGGCGGACACAGTAGTCAGGCTCAACAAAATAATGTCTGTTCCTGCAGTTTATGACAAGAGGAGAAATCTGGATTATAGAGAAGAAAAAGAAGAGTCCGATTTAGCCTTCGTCTCTCAAGATGAACAAGACAGTTCTTCCTTTACTATACTGTATGAGGAACCCCTTCAAGAGGAGGATAGGTACACCTCTGCAGAATTACGAGGAACACAGCCTCTCTTGTTTCCCGACACCTCCTCCAGCAGTATGCCTGGCCTGGCATGCGAAAGGTCTGAGAGCAGAACTGACCTGGTCCATCATTTTGAAAAAGAAGGTAAACTGGCTGAGGCATTTGATGGAGACAATTCAGAATTGTTCTTATCGGTGGAAGCCAAGAGGTACAAAATCTATCCCTTAGCCCTGAGTCCCATTTATGAGGATGACAGTTCACAGGAGGACATTCTGTCCAGTGAGGTCTCGCCTGGTCACCATGGCTCCACCAAGTCAAGGGAGAGCGCAAACCAGCCCTCTTCTGTCCTGTCCCTCCTACAGTCAGTATCAGAGCGCTTACAGAGAAACTTCGACGGAGATGACAGACAGGTGGCTGAGGAAGAGGAGGAGGAAGCAGCAGCAGCTTTGGGGAAAGGTTTGAGAACTGAAAGGAGGGAGCATGTTACCTTCCACTTGCCAGATCCCTCCTTCACCTTTTACCCTGAGGACGACCAGGAGAGGGCTGGAATTCCCAAGTCTTACATAGAATTCAGTGAACCAACGACCTCCAATCTGCAGTATGGCCTGTGGCCAGAAAAGGCGTCGTTTCTCCAAAAATCTGATCTGACGTCTAAGTTGCATTCTTCTTTGAAGAGTGCCTATCATCAGTACTTGCAGACCTCCAGGACTCACTGCTTGGAAACAGGAACCAGATTTGGTGGCACCCTTCAGGAACCAGTGTCCAAGTATTTCCGCGTTCAGGACCACGCAGGCAGATTGAGTCCATATATGGAGGTAAGTTACTGTGATTATTAACAAGTGAAGCAGAATTCTAGGTAGTGAGACTATCTGAAGGCTCCTTAAGAAAACCCATGTCTTGGGAGGCTAAGACAGGAGAAGTGCAGCTTAGTTGTACACTGTGTCAAAAATAATAAATAAAAGGGGCCTTGTTTAGATCAGTGGTTAAGTGGTCACCTAGAATGGGAGCCCAGGTTCAGTTCATGTGCACGGGCGCGCGCGCACACACACACACACACACACACACACACACACACACACACACACACAGACACAACTTTGAGGTAAATTTTGTTTCTTAAAACTTGAGGATTATTTTTTGAAGTGTAGCGTATGCTTTAGTTATCGGTTCACAACACCAAAGCAAGATTGCTCAGTCAGAATGTAAAGGCTCTGTTGTAGAAACGAGTGAGTTCACAGTCTCTGGCTACTATTTTCACTGTCAATGAAGCGGTAGTTTACTGAATTTCTCAAGTTACAGTGTATGACGATGTTGCTACTTCCCATTTAACTTATTTATCTCATGAAAATTTATGTGCAGTAACATTTTTACCTCTTGGCTTATTATCCGTGCCCTCTTCTGGGAGATGCTTCACACAAAGCTGGGTGCTGAGCAGCACACTGTGAAACCCAAAAAACCACAGCATAGCTGAAAAAGCACTTTCAACTTCAGCTCCTATGTTTCCTTGGCCTAGAAAAACACAAATGTCTAACAGAAGCCAATATTATGGAACTTTGCAGAGAATCCTCATCCGTGTATCTTGATCTTGAACAGTCTTAGTAACACACTAATAGTTGAATACCAAGCAGTTACCCTAAAAGCCAAGACGGTTTTAAAATAAACAATGGCATTAGGTGAAATGCTGGTTTTCTGGTCCCCACTGCTTATCAAATCCAGCAGTCACTCTTCAAGGATACAAAACCCGGGTTCTGGATTGTCCACTTTGTCTCCCCACTCCTTCCTGGTTTCCCTGGTTCCAGCCCAAGGAACTCTCAGGGAGGGCCTCTTCCTGGAGTATTTCCTCTCTTCACTTACTCCTCTCTCATCTGTCATCACTGTTCCAGTTTTTCACTTTAAAATCCCGTTCTTTTAAGTTCTCTTACTACTGCTCGTCCCAAGCGGCGCTTCCTGATACTCTCTTCCCCCACAGCCCCCCCTCCCTGCTGGTGCCTTGCCTACATTTCAACTATCACTGGAGCGTGGTCACTGTCTGCCCCTTGTGTGCTGTGCACCTCTGAAAGGCAGCAACGTTATGTTACTTCCTTCTGTATTTATGGTTTGTTTGGTTTTAGTCTGTAGAAGGGTGTAGACATGGCTTGGTTATCTAGAAAATGTGTTTCAAATGGGCTTATGACTGAAGAATGTGAGCACACACACACATATGTACATATATACACACATGTACCCATATATATGCACAAAATATGTTTATATTTTTTTACCCAGTTATCTCTTAGTTTTTCCATGTTTATTATTTCAGAACGTTGACAAACAAACTCTGAAGTGTAATCCAAGGCCTGGAAAGGTAAGCATAATGATTTCCTGTGGCCTACTGTAAATGCTGAAGATTTTGGTTTCTTGTAGGCTTGTGGAATTAAAGACAAATATTTTAAACTGACTTAGACAGTGAGGGTATTTTTATTTTTATTTTTACACTTAAGGACATCTGACTATCTGTAGTAATTGCTTAAAATATTTGCCTTACTCATACAGGGAATTTTATTGTCTATTTTGTGTGACATTTTGACGTGTTCTATGCATTATTAAAATTTGTCATTATTACTACCCACTTACCATTTGTTACAGATGATTATCTATGATCTCCATGGAAGTAAATATAAACAAGAGGTCTACTGTAACATCTCTGATGCTACAACATGGTCTTTCCCAAACGGGGCACTGATAAAAGTTGTAAGGGGCTGGTAAGAACCCTCTGGACATATTATAACCTATTATTTAGAATTACCCATGTCATCCTACATTTGTGCTCGTTGTACTTTTTATTAATGTCATATTTCCTCATTTTACTAGGATATTTGAAATGCTATTTGTGTTTTCTAACATATTCTTTTTATTTACTATGACACACCGTATAGGCTGTTTTTAAGTGCTTAATGCTTGCAGTGATTTGCAGGACCTAATGTATACCATCAGGGTCATTTTTCAATTGTAGTATTATCAAGATAGATTTGCAAGTCGAGTTGAGCGAAACATGGCTTTGAAAAATGAGTTCAGAGTTCTGGGAAGCTCTGGAACGTGAAGGCCGCATGGAGCCGTTTGCAGAGCTGACACGCTCAACAATGGAGAAGTTCCTAGTAAGGTCTAAAAATGAGGGGAACCCTCCTTTGTTATAATGGACACTGCTCTGTGGACATACTGGAGCCAGAGTTTGTGTGTCCAGTGTTTAGGTTAGCCCGGGCCAGTATGTGTGCTATAAACAGTGTGGTGTAGTGTTGTCTTCATGAAGGAAGACAAATTCTTGTCTGTAGTACCCAGTGTTAGATAAATGAAGGTGGAAACATAACTTGGAGTCCTTAAATTATTTCTATATAAATGTATGCTTTGTGTATGTGACATAAAGTATCTGTGTGCATAAATACATATCCAGGCCTCTACTGTGATACAATGTTTAATATTTTAAAATTTATTTAATATTTTCATTTTATATGTATGAGTGTTTTGCCTGAATATATGTAGGTATACCACATGCTACAAACTCTAGTATTTTAAAATTTATATAAACTGGAGAGATAGCTCAGCAGTAAATAGCACTGACTGCTCTTCCAGAGGTCCTGAGTTCAATTCCCAGCAACCACATGGTAGCTTACAACCATCTGTAATGGGATCCGATGCCCTCTTCTCGTGTGTCTAAAGACAGCGGCAGTGTACTCACATTTATAAAATAGATAAATAAATTTAATATAAAATATTTATATAAAAATATATCTATAAAACAGTTTTTATTTTGTGTGTATGAGTGTTCTGCCTGCATGTCTATGGGCGCACCACATGCATGTCTGGTACCTGTGGAGGTCAGAGGATGGTGCTCCAGTTCTGGAAACTGGAGTTATGAATGATTGGGTACTGGGAGCTGAAGGTGGGACCTCTGCAAGAGCCATAAGTACTCTTAACTACTGAGTCATGACTCCGCCCCCTGCCCCCCATATACGTATTTTTATTTCTAATTTGTACAGATATTTTAAAATGTAAGTTAGTCTATTATTTGAACAGTAGCATTCTATGAGGGAGAGAACCTAGCTTTAAAAGATGCATAAAGTGGCCTGTGCCCTACTGAGTAGCATTTCTAAGAGAAGTAGATTTACCAGATCCTTGTGCTTCCGTTTGCTTAGCTGGATTTTGTATGAGAAGCCCCATTTCCAAGGTCAGAAGTGTGTGCTGGAGGAAGGGGAGAAAGTGTTAAACCGGGACTGGCTTCTTCAGAGCAGGAGGCACCCAGAAAGGAACTTTGTACTGGGCTCTATCAAACGTGTCTTAAAGGTAACACTGCTGCTCACTTTGCACTGTTTTTATTTATCTTTATCTTTATCTTTATTTATCAAGTAGTAAAGTTGGCAATGGGGCCTGACAGGGCTGAAAAGTATTTGCTAATGTTTGTGCTAATGCATTACTCTTCATATTTAAATTTCTACATATCAGTTGTTTAAGATAACTTAAAATTAAACAATTAAACTTACAAAATTTAATAGCTTAAAATGCTAACTTAAAAAAATACCTGTATCAGACATAGATCTAATGCTAGGTATAAGCACCGTCGGCATCTCCAAGAGAAAAGGTAGTTGTTTCAACTCTATCTTTTGCTAACATAAACCCTGCTACTTTGTGTGACTGTTGCGTGTGTGTGTGTGTGTGTGTGTGTGTGTGTGTGTGTGTGCATGTGGGTGGGGTATGTATCTGTGTGAGTGTGTTGGGAGATAGTAGGGACGGCGGCCGAATTGGGAGAGAAGGTGAAAGTGTTTCTGTTTAATTTTCTCTTAGGAAGAAGTATTGAAGAAGAGAGAGGTCTTCCAACCTGGAGACATTTTGTGAGAGCCTATGTGGTAGCTTAGATTACTAATTAGGGCAGACCTCAGATTAGAACAGGGTCTCTTCTCTATGTCCTTGAGATTTCCTTTAGGAAATCATGTCAGACTTGATAAAGTGCAGTTACTAATGTGGTGACCGTAGATATGGAAGGTGTGTGTGTGTGTGTGTGTGTGTGTGTGTGTTAGGTTAAAAACTGAGGCTGTGAATTGAGGAGGTTGGAGACCACAAGAATCGGAGTGCACAGTGCAGGAATCAGGAGTGATGTATATTCAGTGCTCAAGTATGAAGTTCTGAAAAAAACTTAAAATTAAAAAAGTTAGTTACCAGTTGTGGGAAAATCATTTATTTATTTGATCCATGTTACTAAGTTTTTGGTAGCTGGGAAAGAAAAATTAAACTTAGCACACAGAAATATTCAAGTTATGATAAGCACCATGTGTCTACATGTATTCTATACCAATCAGAACTATAAACAGACTCCTATCTAACAAGCACTTCTGACTGCTTATGGGCCTGACTGTCATGGGCAGTGGGAACAGAAGTAGTGAAGCCTTTGGGTCTTATTTCAGATTCCTCGAAGTCTGGGGAAGAATATGAGTTGGGAGGTACGCTCTGGGGACCCCTGGCACATAGGGAATCCGCACCTCACCTGAGTCAGATGGTATGTGAACTAGAATCTTAAACAGGGAAACACGGATTAGAAGGTTTGGTAGACTAGTGAACCTTGGTGAAGCCTCTTTAAGTCAAACAGGGCGTGAGCGTTAGTGGGTCCATGGCACTGCACGGAGATTAGCGTGGCTGAGGGGACTGTGTCTTCTTCCATATTTGGAACTTACTGTGATTGTGTCTGCAAAGCCCACTTAAGTGGTCACTTAATTATCCAACTTGGTAAAAATTTCCTCAAATGAATTATTAATTTGTAGGTAGAGTCTTTTGGGATTTGCGGAGTTTGTGGGTTTGAGCCTTCCTTGGCACCATGCCAACCCTGGTAGGGAGAAAAGTGAGCAAGATTTGGCAACCGGCCATTCCTACAACTCCACTATATCAAAGAAGAGCACAGGCAAACAAATTTAATCTGCTGAGCATGGAAGTTTAAATGCATATTTGCACATCTGCCGTTTGCTTAGAGTAATATTATGAGGGAAAAAAAAAACGAGTTCTGCTCATGTTTCTCCCTGTCTTCCACTGTTTGTTCACGGAGTCGTTCTTTTCTGGTTGCAGTGTGATTGTGATCACATGTCCTCAACAAACCGACCAACGTTGAGTGTGGGGGGGACAATCAAACTACTAAGGCTCTAACAGAAAATGCAGGAATGGGACTTCCTTCTCCTGCTGTGGCGGAATTCTGCCTAGGGATAGCTTCTTTCTCAGGGCGGCTCCGGCCCTGCCTAGACCTGCCTAATCCAAGGTTATGGTGCTTCATCATCCTGGTTGCAGTTGCTCTCCTCTGAACTTAAGGCTCTGATTTCATGATGTCTTCTTCACTTGATTATGAACAGACGCAGCAGGGCCCTTCAGGTTCAGCCTGCGCACATTCTATTTAAGGCTCACATTTGCAGCCAGTGAAGGTGATCAGGGGTTGGGCCTGGCAGACAGCGCAGTGACTCCGGGGCAGTCCTTTTGAAATCAGAGCCAGGGTTGTAAATGTCCTTGTTTACTGGGTCCTGTATGTTTGTCTTAGAGGTAGGTATGATCCTTTCATCATGACTAGGAATCACTTAAGTTAATGCTGTCACTAGTGAACCATGAAGAGGGAGCACCAGAGGAAACTAAAGTCATCTTGTCTAAGATGGAGAAAGCTTGCTTATATTTTTTTTTCCTACTCTTTTAGTTAACTACGGTTCATTCTTACTTTGCTCCCCTATAATCTTGACGGAAGCATATTAATCATTACGTGGCCTTAGTAGGAAAGTGTGGGACGAAGTCTGCCCACTTCTGAGTCAGCTGTTTATTGTTGCTAGGCTACCATAAAGGATCCTCTAGTTGTTAGAGTTTGGCTGTCTTTGCCCCTCAGTAATTATACAAGTCTTGAAAAGATGCTATTTCTGTGACTACCCTCACCAGAGACAGCTTAGTGAAATCTTTTTCAACAGACTTGAGTGAAAACTGGGCTTGTAGTATCTGAGGACGAAAGGCTTCTCGGTTTGTTTTCTTCTTCTTCTTTTTTTTTTTTTTTCTCAAGCAGGCATTATGCCTTGACTGCCTTGCCGCCGCTGTTACTGTAGGCATGAGTGCCTCTTAGCCTTTTCCCTTTTAGAGTACACCACCCAGACATTGTTTGTGTAACACAATGCCGAGGAGGAAACTTGTTTGTGTGAGCCATTTAGTTATGTATTCCGCTACTGTACCTTGGCCCCCCGGGGGAACATTAATACAGAGCTTGAAGTAGCATTAGCAGCAAGCACTCTGTTGTCAACAGTACACAAAGGACCATTGAAGATTGACAGGTGACTGTTCCAGGCATTTCTGCCTCATTGTGAAGTGCAATTTCAGAAGGAAGTCGACTTTTTTTTTTTTTTTTTTTTTTTTTAACTGAAGGCCGTTTAACTTGTGCTGCTTTAGTTTACTGAGACATAGAACTTATTTCTGAAAAGGAGATGAATACATTTAATTGCTTTTAGAACTATACGTTAAGGTGAATATCACAGTTTATATGTCATGATTATACATAATAAACATGCTCTGTTGATACTTTAAATTGTTTATTTACCTAAATTGTATCATTTCTGGAAGATAATTGTGATAACACTTTTTGACTAATATAATCTGTTGGGTACTTAATTCCCTAGAATAGCATATTCTAGTTAGCATCTTACTTTATTTATTAATGACAATGGTTGAGAGCTCAGCATATGGATATCCCCCCCCCCCCCCAGGAAATTGTCCAGTCAGTAGTTAGTGGTGTCTCTGATGACTATCACATGTACTCATTTTATTAAAATGCCTTGATATGAATTTCAAGCATTAGAGGTGAGAATTATGTTACTGTAATTTGAATTGTAGGACTAAGCACTCGTGAGTGCCCAGAGTTGTGTGTCTGGACAGAATGGTATCTGTAGTTTTGGAAAAGAGAGAAATCACTGTAATTCTAATCCTTTAAGAAAGGACAACACTTTAACCATCATTCAAGAGAATATTAGGTATTACAAGAGATTTCCCTTAATAAAGAGGGTTATGAACTCCATGCAGAAAACTTCCAGAGATCCATGTTGGGTGGAGATAGGCAGAGAGGCAGGGGTGTGACTGCAGAAGTCTGGGAAGTGTCTCTGGATCTTGATACCATAGAAAAGCAAAACCAAAGCAATCTGGTGTGCACCGATCCTGGGAGTGTGTCAGGGGAAGGAGCCTTCTTAGAAGGTGAGGTGTTTAAAGACACTCCTGCCGACTCCTGGTGGTGAGTTAGGGTTAAGGTTCTGTTTGCAGTTTGCACAGCAGTTGAATTAGGTTAAAAAGAGCTAGGCAAGGGTCATTTTAAAGGAAGTTCTGCTGGGGCATGCTGACAGCGAGTGTCTCCTTTTTTAAAGGCCAGGGTACAGTTAAATAATTGTAATAACTTATAAACCAATGTGCACTGAAAAAGAGCAGAGTCCCACAAAGAGGAAAACCCATTTCCTTTTTCCTCACCTCCAGTTCCTTCTCCTTTGTTGATGTAAATTAGATAAGCACACTGAAGGGGTAGGGCCTCTCCAGTATTTATTTTTTATGTCCCCCAGGAGATCAGCTTTTTTTTTTTTTTTTTTAAGTCCCTTCCTCCCTTTAGGCTTTGTTATGCTTCTGGGAAGGAAGACAGACGTGCAGACCTTTGGCACTCCAACCCTTTAGTAAGTGAGCCATTCTTAATGGGACAAGTATAAAATAAAAGCAGAAAAGAAAAAAAAAAACATTAAAAAAGAGACAGTAATTTTTCTTGCAGTGTTTCTATAGTTGTCGAGTTATTCACATGACTCCTGAGAAAAGCTATGCTTCGATCCCATGCTTAAGTGTCACCGTTCCACCCTGTGTTGTTCTCATGGAGAAATCCCACTACACCATGAAATCATTGTAACCGTGTGTCCTGGGTGTGTACAGCACTAGCCCGTGTATCTCTAGATGACTTCAAAGGCGATTTTTCTTCTCCAGGATTGCAGCATTCCGGAGATAGAGCTGTGCCCCAAGTCTGACCCCAGCTGTGGCCCCATCTACTTACACCGATCTGTCCCCAATCTGGAAGAGCTGAACATCCCCAAGTCCACGTCCTTCACTGTGAAGTCAGGAGTGTATGTGTCAGCTTTTCTATATTATAATGGTTAATGGCTTTCAATAGATGGCATATGCGTTCTGAAGTTTTAGTTAGTGTTGTTTATGCTTCTGGATACCCAAGAAAGACTACTTCCTGGCTCAAAACCAATTCTGTCTGTCTTCGGTTCCAATTAAGGCTTTGATGTATGACTTCCAGGAGCAGGCACAGCCTGCTGATAGATAGATCACGTTGTCTTTCTATCTAACACATTTTGGGGACTGAGAAATGAAAACATGTCTCTGACCTAAAACCTTGGAACCTGAACTGTTTCTGGCTTACGTTATCTGTTGATCCCTCCTCACTGGGTCACTGGTCTGTGTTCTACTTCTCTCTTTCCAGAGGAAAAGGACACATATCACTCACCTAGTGATGAGTGATCGGTCCTAGGGTAGGAGCTGGCAAGCAAGGACTTTTAAGTTATGGTCTGCCTGTATTAAAGGTGCCCCGTGTCTTTAGGTCTTAGAAAATTCTAAGGCAGAAATTAACACCTAATACTCAGAAACAAGTTAGAAGGTAGAGAATATATGAATATAAATACTTTAAACGTGTTAGCCCACCTGCTCATAGACTAATTACTTTGGTGTGTTTTACCAGTGTAATTCTATCATGGAATTTCTTGATCGTTCTTTCTCCTCTTAGAGAGCCAAGCTAAACTATTATTTTCACACTTTAACCAACCATTTGTTTGTACCTTGTTCAGTTGGCTGGCCTACCCAGATATTAATTTTAAGGGTCAAGCTACAATCTTGGAGGAAGACCAGGGGCTCTTTGAGATTTCTGCAGCAGAAATGAAATCACTACATCCTCTTCAAATGGTAAGCAGATTCCGCTAGAGGCTGTCCTCCTCCCCAGCACCCGCCGTGCAGATCAAGCAGCTGTGGCCATTGCTGACCGCCCTCAGCCCCAAGAATGCATGCACTGCTGAACTGCCCAATTGTGTATTGTGTGCCTGCTCATATTATATAGAATGTTGACGTTTACTTTGAACTGTGGAGAGTCTATCACAGTGCATACCGGTTTCTTGATAAGTATTGTTGTTTGAAATTTTAAATATTTAATGAAGCCTGGAGTCTGTCTTGTTGATGCTCATTAGAAAATTAGTTGTCGTAGATTGTCTCTTCCAGTTTGAAAGTGAATAGGAAACTCGGCATTAATAAGAAATTGGTTGCTCTTACAGCGTTTACCTTCTTAAGGATTAAATACAGCATCTCTGTGGCAGACTTTTCGGGGGGCACAAACTATTCAATTAAGTGCAGGCTATGTGATGGAACATGCTTGGCTCCGGGCCTTGGAAAACAGAACTAAGGACAAATACAGAAATTGTAAGAAATCTCACACTGTGGAATGGCATTTTCGACACTAACCTTACGGAGTTAGGACTTTTGTGAGAATGATGTTGCTATACGCAGCGTACAGTCTTGATGTTACAAGGACATTCGGTATGATCTGCTGTGTTGGCAGAACTGGGAGGTAGCGGTATGGAGATGGGGCAGAAAACTTAAGTAGTTCTGGGAGATGCATCGGATGCGGGGCAGGCATAGGAATCAGCTCCACCAAGTGTAACTTCTGAAGCTATTAACGGGTCTAGTCTCTGTTTGGGATACTCAACAGCTGCTATTAAGTCTTTAATTGCTTGTGTGTGATTTGAAATCACTTCTATACTGAGGTAGATCAGTCTGACCTGGTGCTGACTACTGTAGGGTTTTGAATTTACCATAGTTAAATTTTGACAGCTGCATAATTTCCATGTCCTAACTAATGAGATTATTGTAACTTACACATAGTTTTGTTACTTTCTCACTTTTTATATATTCACTTTGTCTTTAAATATCTTGTTATCTTTAGGGTGGACTGAAAGTGGAAATGCCTATGAACTTAAAGGTAAGTCTTGAACTGGCTCAAAAGACTGACCACTAATCTTTTAAGTATTGATATAATGCAGTTACCTGGCTACATGCTACCTAACAAGTAGAGGTGGCAGTAGTTGGAAGTTACTGTGTAGAAGGTTTTCTGAGGGCCCACGCTATGGAAAGGAGAGTGAAGACAGTGTACAGAGATGGAGGTCTGTGTTGTCACCTCCCACAGACTCACCCATCGTCCACTGTGTAGGAAGGTGACAGGTGTGATTTCTGTTTGGTGATGGAGATTCTGAGATTGAAGTTGGTACCCAAGTGAATCCAATTGAACTCAGCCCAATTTGAGGCTGGTGCTTGGAAAGAGGCCATTGCTGATAAGCCACAGCTAGCTCCTGTTGGATATGTATCAGTTCGTAAGTTAGAGTGCCTGGGAAGGGGGGCAGGGGTAGAGGCTATGAAAAGTGGGTGGCAGAGGTGACAGGATCAAGCACATTACAGAGAGGGAAACAGAGCTACAAAACGTGTGTAAGGAGAGATGGGAAGAAAGTCAGCTCAGTGGTCAAAATGCAGATAGCCTTCAGAGGTAGGAATTAGCCTCTCCAGCCAGAGGTGGGTGTGGAGGGAGACGGCCCTCATCCCTTCTCACAAAGATGCCTCCGGTCCTTCTCTTCACTCCACATCACAATTTATAGACTTGACTGCAAATTTCTCAATCACACGGATGGAGTCTTTTAAAAGTCACGTGTCTGAATGCATCTTTTACACCTTGCCTGCATGCTGGAATCATCTGAATTTTAAAAATACTCTATCCTAATTTCCATTCTCGGTATACCGTTTTGATTTTGAAAGAGGTCAAAAATGTTCAAAGTTTTCCAGGTGATTAAAAATGCAGCAAATATTGTGAACTACTGATCTGACTAATACATGTAGAGTCACCTGTGGCACTGTCCACGTGACTCCTGCTGCCACTTCCAACTTCACATGTGAGAGGCTGAGGTCCTGGGGCATTTGCAGTCTGACAGGTTGTAGACATATATGAGCAGGTTGATTTTCATAAGTAATCACAACTTGTCAGTTAGAAATTAATTAACATTGATGATGTCATGAGAGCTTATTCATGTAGAAATACTGCTTTTTACTTAGCTTGAATATCATCACACACAGCAAGTACTAAGCCTGAATAAAACTTTATTCATTTTGAATGTGTGTATGTATTTTTTAACTTTGTTTTATATATATTATATATAACAAATATATACTATTTTATGTAAACATAACATATAATAAAAAAAGATACTTTCCTGTGAAAATCTAGTATGTAGAAGCATCACGATTGGTATCTATAATGTTACAAATGTTTTAGGAACAGGTTATAATTTTTATTTTAGTTTTATGTATTTAAGCCTAGGGACTTACTCACCAATATCTCAGGGTTTAGTTGTACACCAATTATTCTGTTGGCCACGGTGAGGACTACAGATGAAGTGTGGACAGACTGACCCTGTTATCACAGATGTTTATATAGGGCAGGGGGTACTTGTAAAGTAAAATGAGCAAACGAGTAAAGAGAGCACTGTGGTGACAGTTCTCTACTGCTGTCCATCTGTCCTCACTCCATTCATAATACCACCTCCAGATCAAACCCAACATCCAGTTAGCAGAACACTTGAGTTTCCAGTCATTTCCTGCTGTCAGGGAGGATTAGTGTAAAACCTCACACCTCTTACTTTTCAGCAAATATCAACAACTATAAAAAGCAGCCAATGTTACAAGAAAGAGTATTTGGTTTTGGAATTCGGTAGGTAATTTAGTTTTAGGTACCGGAAGCGCCATATGTTTTTACATCTTATGGGACACCAGGCAGATCTACAGTGAATTCACAACACACAAGTGATACAAAGAAAATCTGGGAATCCTCTATAAGACAGTTGAGCCTACATAGTGGTCCTCACATTGGAGTAACCAGAAAAGTGTAATCCTAGCCAGGCAGGTTACTATGAGAGACGCATGAGAGTCGGAGGTAGGCCCTGAGAATTATGTTCTTTGTGAATGCCAAATGCTATTTTAAGTTGTAAAAGTAGTTTAAAAAGCAGATATTGTTCCCTATTCACGTTTTGTCTGTAATGCCACTTATGTAATTCAAAATGCATCCATGCTATATAATATGAGCACATTAAATAACAGTTTCGTGTTTTTCAGGTTATCATATATGAGAAGCCTCACTTCCGTGGACATACCAAAGAGTTTAGTGAACATATAGATTCTGTCCCTAAGTTTTTAAAAAGTGATAAGAACTTCCACGGCATTGGATCAATTCGTGTCATTGGTGGAGTGTGAGTGTCATATTTTCAGTACATGATTTATTAGTCTACTTGTAAAGATTAGCTCAAAAAAATTGGGCCAACTTTAACCTTACAGTCTACCTCCCTTCTGTGATGTAGGAAATAAAATGTAAAGCTTCATAGTGACAGCCCACTTACTGGTTTTAAAGATTTGAAATAGAAACAATATTGTGTATTTAACTGGAAAATTTGATACCTAGCTTTCCTCACACACTGTAGAAGAATTGCAGGGTCAAGTTCTTTCCATTTCTTTCCTCATTATTGATTTTGAATATGAGTGAAGGCCCGTTTTTTTTTTTTGTTTTTTTTTATTTGTCTTGTTTTTTAATCTGCTATTCTGTTGATCTATTGTTGTTGACTGACTTATGTTCTGAGGGCCTTGGTGATGAGTTATCTCATTAAAGGAGCAGAGTGATCCCAGAGTCACAAGTGTTGACAGTTGTGGTCCCCTGTCCTGGAAGCACTCTTGATGAAACCCTCCAAACACACACAGGGCTGTTGCTGCCACCCCAGCTTCAATCAGTTACCGCAGCAAGAACCCTAGAAAAGTTGTATGCAGGCTAGTGTTCACTTTGGTATTCTGCGAGGCTGAAAACACCAAGGAGAAACTTTGCTCAAAGCTGATTTGCTGATGAGAGGTCAGTGCTGGGATCCACCCAAAGACACTCCCATGTCTCCCTTCACACAGTGCTTGTTTTGGGTGTGGTTCATTTTAATGTCAAGTGTCAATGTAACATTGTACAACTTGTCTACGACCCTGTGGCGAACGGTGCTTTTAAAACATGCATAGGTGTGTATGACCTGTCTACAGTCACCTACTACAGTTCTATATGTGTGGCTTGCGATACAAACTAATGACTGCCATATCAGACAAATGAGAACAGAAGAAAACTATTGTAGATCCGTAGGCCATATTGATACTTGGTCTGGCATCCTGGTAATCATTTAATTACTTACCCCTGAATTTAAAACATGCTCTGTGTTGAACAGACATACACAGTTTGGGCAGAAACCTTTTTATTCTGTTGTGTTTATTTGTTCTCTGGTTTGTGAACACATGTGTATATTGTTAAAACTTTGCTATAGACTTTTTTTTTTCTTTTTCCCTCCCTGTGACCTTAATGTTTTCCCATGTTAACTAGATGGATTTAAAACTAGTGTTCTGCCTTAGAAAACATTCTGTTAAAATTTAGTGTGATGGATATTGTTATTTTCTAAAATGGCTTAAAAAGAAGTGGCCTGTGAAAGAATGGCCAGTGCTAGAGAACACACACTCACAGTTTCATGTATGGCCTCTGACAGAGAATGTACACTCACAGTTTTATATGGACGGCCTCTGATAGAGAACACACACAGTTTCATATACGGCCTCTGACAGAGAATGTACACTCACAGTTTCATATACGGCCTCTGACAGAGAATGCACACTCACAGTTTCATATACGGCCTCTGACAGAGAATGTACACTCACAGTTTTATATGACAGCCAAGAAGGAAAACACAGTGTTCCTACTTGGAAAACAAATGACTGGCCTTGTCATGTCTCCCACCTCTCTCTCGTGTTCTCAGCTGGTTAGCTTTGTATGTGGACATTGCAATGTGGCCCTTCTTCATTCCTTTTCCATTTTGAGGAATCTGAGTGCAGCAAAACTGGTGATCTATAATTTCTTTATGGTCATTATGAAATAGACACAGTAACTGTGATCCATCTTTTAAGACTAAAGTTTCTGTACTGTTCATTCTTTTTCTCAGTCAGATATAGCTCAAAACAAGCTTCAAACAACTCGCTTACTATGAAAGACAGATTAGACTGCCTTAAGCTTTCTGTGAAATTTTTTAAACTCACTAAAACTCAGAGTATATTCGTAGGCTCACTCCACTTACTGTGGAATCACTCCCTAGCATTGTATACATGTAGAAAGAGAAGGCAAAGAGAAATGAAGGGTGTCAGACAGTGGACAGCTTTCACTGCCCACTGTTCCAGAGGAATGGAGAAAGAATAATAACAACAGGCAGCCTTCCTGAGCTTCATGTTTTTCAAGTTTCAGGATCAGAACTTCCCTAACTATGAAGTTACAGTGTATCCATTTGGAAGGTCCCACCCTTACTGCTTAGCTCAGATGATGGCTATACTTTTTATAGGCAGCCCATTTGGTGAGTCATCTGTGCCCACACTGCATTAGGCACCCATGGGTGTGATCTTTACAAAGGGGTAAGACTCACCAAGGAGCCTACGAGCTGGTTGTACTTATCAGTGTCTCCTGATACTGTTAGGCTAGAACTCAGGAAACTTGTGTCCCTGGCTTGTATTCTACAGTAATGCTTCCTGTTTCCAGGATGAGCGCTGATAAGATGCTTGGATGAAGGTTTCCCACCCATAACTATTTACAGATGTTTTAGTCCACATGCAGGACTTCAGTGTAGTGGCCTTTCCTGGTGTCTCCTTGGGAAAACCTCCTGGGGTTGTGTTTTATCTGCAACTGTGTGAAAAGTTCCTTTGGCCTAAACCCTGAGTAAATGGTTAATACAGTAGTCCTCCCTTGTGGTTCCAGAAGGATTTAATCAGTGTAATGGAAAAGATTTCCTTGGATCTTGGTGTGGGTTTGAACTTTCTCTCATTGGATTATTTCTGCTTGGCAAATCCATCTCTGCCCATGGCGAGATGTGGTGCAAGTCGTACCTCGAACGCAGCTTGCTCCACTTTGATTCTGCAAGCAACCTTTTGTTGGGAAAAGCTTCCAAACTATCAAAGCCGTTGATCCGAGAGATGCACACCGTTTGCCCGTCTTTGTGCAGGGAAACAAATAAGAACCTTTTAAAAACACGAGGCAAACAGCTTTGTCCTTTGTCCTGCTTTTTTCTTTTGCTCTCTTAACTAGTTTTCTTGGCGGCTCAATTGAGTATCCTGTATTTCTAGGTGGGTTGCCTACGAAAAGGAACATTTCAAAGGCCAGCAATTCCTACTAGAAGAAGGAGACTTTGAAGATAGCAGTGCTTGTGGGGCATTAAGTGGACCCATCATGTCTTTCCGGTACCTACAAGCTGTGAGTTTGCTTTCTTCACATTAATTGAGACCTGTTTTATCTTCTCATGTAAACTGGACATGATTTCTGATAGAGCCGTAGGCCATAGCACCTGTGAGCCTCCAACTGAACAGGACTTGCCTATTTTTCTTGCCTGGGATGATTATTATAGAGTACCTGTGTTTTACTTTTTTATCTTATTTTTTGGGACAGAGTTTCTTGTTGTAGCCTTGTTTGGTCTGGAACCCACTTTGTAGACCAGGCTAGTCTAGAAGCCTAGAGATCCTCCTGCCTCTGCCTCCTGTGTGCTGGGATTGCAAGCTTGTGTCATCACGCCTGGACTGCTTATTTTTCATCTATTGATCCCACAGTTTTCGAGCACCTCCTTTCTTAGATATATTGTGAGACTCCCAACATACCAGTCAGCAGGCAGTCTGGTGGGGAAGACAGCACATAGATAAATGCTCTGTGTTGTTAGACTGTGACTGTATCCTGAAACTGGTCGCTCGGTTAGTTCTTTCTACTCGGAATATGAAGGACTGCATAGGAGAGATGATATCTCAGCTGAGGTTCCTGGAACTCGGGGTTACCCAAGTGACAAGTTTTCACGATGGACAGAAGACATGCCAGGAAAGGAAAGCAAAGGTGTTGATTTATACCAAGAGCCTGGCCCATGCCAATGGGGGAAGTTGAGAGTGTAAGCTGGGAATGATCTTACCAAGGTTGCAATAATCTAGATACTTTTTGGATTGTCATTTCAGGGGATGTGGGTCTGCTGACATCTAGTGGGTAGAAGCCAGGAAATCCTGCTGCATGCCTGAGTTGGGAAGGTCTTCCCCAACACTAAAGCATTCTAAGATGAGTCATGATGGATGGCTCGTTGGGTAAAAGCAGTTAATGCCAAGCCTAATGACCTGAGTTCAATCCCCAGGATGCACATGGTGCAAGGAGGAAATTAAGATATCCTTTGATCTCCACATACACAATATGGATGCACACATCCACACACACGCACACGACAGCAGCAATAGCAGCAGCAATAATCGTAATAATAATGATAATAATAATGGCAGGGACGCAGGTGCTCCTGGTGCTGAGGTAGAGAGACTTGCATGGAAGCACAGCATAGAGAAATGCAGTTAAGTCAGGATGTGAGAGAGAACTTTGGAAGGATGACTCCAGAGCCAGTGAATGAAGGGCCTAGTGCCATGGAAGAATTCAGATCCATTGTTTGAGTTGATTGTGAGTCACAGGTGGACCTTAAGGCCCAGTGGACATGAGGAAATTCATGGTTTAGAAAGATGGTTCTGGTGACTGCATGGAGAAACAGAATAGTAAGGGAGATGCTGCAGCGGCTAAGCAGTCCAGAACATCATAGCGTTCCCGGTAGGAATGGAGAGAGGCCAGAGAAATGATGGATGCTGCAGAGTTGTGAGGATATTGGAGCTAAACGAATGTGGCTTGTTTCCCTGACCAGCCCTCTGGACTTCTGAAAGTGTCTAGTGGAACACTGTTTTCTTAGCATCCAGGTATTATTGTAATCTCTTCCCCAAATGATCTCTATTCTGTTTCTAGAATGTTTCTCAAGCCCCCACTGAGGGAACTCACATTGAAATGAAGAGTGATCACAGGCTCACATAGATTTTAGATGAGCACAGTGATTGTGTCCTCTGGTGCTTTAGGTTTCTGCCTGTGTGACCTGCAGCCTTTACAACCCCCACCCAGAAGAGAAGGTGTACAGGGAACAGGGAGAAGCTGCTTTTCCCAATAGTGATCTTTTGTAGTAATAAAGTAAGTATATATATAAGCAAAACCAAGTTCTACATGGAAGGAGCTGAAGACATCATAGCAGGTTGAATACATGAGTTGTTTTTGCAGCATCAGATGGATGGCTTTTAAAGTGTTAATTCTAGTACACAAGGGCCACACATCTCATGAGACCACTCAAGGGATGAAAGATAAAACTAAATACAACAAAGGCTGCTTTCCTCTTCAGGGCACTGTAGTCATATGTGCTGAGGAGTTGGGGGTGGTGATTCTAGTCACTAGTATTCACTATTAAACACTTAAAGTGACTTCCCAGCCTACCTCGAAAAGAGAATCAGGTGAGAGCACGAATGGCGCTAGAAACATTCAGGAAGGACGTGCTGGCATCTCAGAACAGTGACCATGATTATGGCAACCAAACAGAAACCAACCCAAACCACTGGCTAGGACCTGCTGAAAGTCAGAATTGCAAGAAGAAACACAACTATAACAAGTACTGCTAAATCAAGAGAGGTTTGACGTAGACAAGAGTTTATGGCAATGTATGGTAGAAAAGGAGGCATGAATAAACACATTAATTTCTATTGTACACAAAAAAGTTTAGAGCATGTGTGAAATTATGGATTATAAGGTAGTTTTTGTAATAAATAAGCAAAAATGTTCTTTAGATAAATCCTCTTCTATGCTGTGTCTTTAAGTTAGATTTTAGGATGAGGTTATAATCCTCATGATAATCTTAGTATTTGTCAAGTGTTAACTTATGGCTTTAATAGAGACTTGCACTACCATTGACAAAGGCTCCTGCATGCCCACTGCACATGTTAGGGGTCAGGATGGCTGAGGAGCAAGTACGTCTTGTACAGAACACATGTCACATTACCAATTTCCACGGTTCCAAGAGTGTGGCCTTAAAGAGCGCCTTCATGGCAGAAAGCTGGGTCCTATTCCATTAAAGGCTTATGAGGCGTGGATTTACTGCTAGCTGTCCAGGAAGGAAAGCTGTGCCGTGTAGAGTCAGTTCACATATCCTGGCTGCAGTGCATGGAGCACTCGGGACGTACCAAGGTCAAATACCGGATGTGTTCCTTGGGGACAATGGAAACTGGGCCATCTCAGCGATTGGAAGAGGAGGGGAAGAAGTGGATCCCCAGCTCCACGGGAGTCACTCAGATACTCGCGTGATGCCTGTTGCTTTGTAAGAAAGTGGAACACTGCCAGGAACGTGGTAGAGTTCAGCCTTAGGGTCAAGGAGTCTATGTCTTCTCCTCCTCAATGACATTTGCTCAGCATGCATGTTTTCCTTTACTTCTATACTAGACTTTATCATCTAGATTTATTTTTGATGTTCGATTTTGTTTTTTCCTTGCCTGGGGTCTGTATTCAGACCTCTGAAACCCGGGTAGTGCTGCAGAGCACTCTTGCCTTTAAGTTAATAGATTTACCAGGTCTTTATAGGCACCTGGATCACAGTGCTCACCCAGGAGCATAGCATAAGAGCTCACTGGCTGGATCAGCTAAGACAGTTCATGGAACTTAAAAGTCATCAGAATGCTGAGCCTTGTGATTCATCTTTGGGCTTAAAGCAGCTCTCGGGTTTGTTTTTTTTCTCATAGGCAGGACTATACTTGAGGCTGCACTAAATTAAATAAGTCAAGTGCTTTAAAAATATAAAACAGAGTATAGCCCTTAAAGTTGTGATGCTTTGTATATGTGTGGCCCAGGGAGTGGCACTATTAAGAGGTGTGGCCTTGTTGGAGTAGGTGTATCACTGTGGGTATGGGTTTTAATACCCATGTCCTAGCTGCCTGGAAGTGAGTCTCCTCATAGCAGCCCTCAGATGAAGATGTGGAGTTCTCAGCTCTGCCTGTATCATGCCTGCCCGGATGCTGCCATGCTCCTGCCTTGATGATACTGGACTGAACCTGTTGAACCTATAAGCCAGCCCCAGTTAAATGTTGTCCTTTATAAGACTTGCCTTGATCACGGTGTCTGTTCACAGCAGTAAAACCCTAACTAAGACAAAAGCCATTCTACCTGTTCATCCCCCTTAAGCTGAAAACCTACCCTTGCCTGTGGAATACTCAGTGACTTAAATCAGGGATGTAGCTGCCTAGAGTCCATAGGCAGGCCCTAGACATGGCCGCATGGTCTTTTCCACTTGTCTCTGGAATAAGGCACTTAGATATTTTGTTTCAATGCTTTTCCCCCCAGTGCTGAGGAGGCCAACCCAAACCCTCATTCATGTTATGCAATTATGCTACCCATGAACTATATTCCCAGCTTGGGTTTTTCTATATGTAATTCCTTATTTTGTACACATGATATCTAGAGGTTCATCCTCAGGAGGTTGGACCCAGCACTGGCACCTGACTGAATATACGGGATTGGCTTGGAGCTCTGGCTCTGGCTGTAGGAGATGCTACCTCAAGGGCTACCTGTCAGCTGGGTCTGATATCATTTGTCTGGCAGATTTGAAAGGAAAATACCGAATGGGACAAAGCCCAGGTAGTGGTTCGGAGGGAGAGAGGTACCTGGAAAAAAGATGGAAAACAAAAGCTTTAAGGCGAGAAAAGCTGCAAATGAAAGCAGAAAACAGAGAGGGGAGCTATGCCACTTGGGTCACTCGTGCAGACTGCCCCTGAGGCTTCAGATGGAGCTGGGGGACAGTGTGGAAAAACTCAGGGTGGGAGTATATTTCTGTGATCCTGGATGCTCTCAACACTTGCATTCTGTAGTGTGGTTCCTGTGACAGGAGGCCCCTCCTCTCTTTAGCTCCAAGCCTAGCTGTCACTGTGGCCTAGTAAGGCTCCAGAGCATTCCTCGGCTGACACTCCTTGCTGCAGAGCAATTTGTGCAAGTCCTTACTCAACACAAGAGCATTTCTGAGTGAAAGGGTGGATACACAACCCAAGTGCAAACGCCAGTAGCTGTCTATGTCCTCTTCCAATGAGCCACAGTGATCCGAGGTACATCTCAACACACTGTGCTCTTCAGTCCTTAGACCCCAGCAAGAGTCAGCAACAGGTGCCCCAGGGTCAGAGGAACTGGAAGCAGGGAGCTTGCTTTGTGAGAAATAGGGAGGTGACTAATTGAGTGCTGTCCCTGAGCCTTTCCATTGCGGCTAGGTCTGGTTTTGTTGGTCACTGTTGATCCTGGCTCCTGACAAGTATCAGGCCGCACCCTGGCCATCCATCCATTGGTTCCTCATGGTTGCTGTAAGCTGGTCCCTGCAGTTTCAGCATGGAGGAAAAGAGGCGTGTCTGTGTCTGTGTCTGTGTGACTCTGCCTGGGAGGTTCCTGTTGTCAGCAGAACTTTGTTAAGTCACTCAGGGTAAACATCACATCCTCCTTGGGAAGCTTATCTGGGGACTTGAAAGGTGATCCCAGTTACATATGGCTCTGTGTGTGTGTGTGTGTGTGTGTGTGTGTGTGTAAAACCAGAGATTAGAAGAAACGAGAAATGTGTTTTAGAAACGAACTTTTTTTAGTAAGATCTGGGATGGTGCCTGATCCAGAATGAACCTTTTTTGGTTTACTTTTTTATTTTTAAATGCAGCTCGTGAAAGCAATGTACTAAAAGGTGGTACACTGGTGGTACATTCTCTTGAATTACAAAGGGTTCCTCTGGAGATAAAATTGAAAACTCGATTGTGGATTAGAAATTATTTTGCAGTAAAATTTTAGGCAAAAGACTGTTGTCTTTTACCCTGAGGTTTGATAGAACATCTGACTTTGTCAGCAATTTTTAAATTCTTGAAAGTTTTCCGGGATGGGCGGAGGGGAGTGAGGAGGTGGTGGCACACACCTTTAATCCCAGCACTGAGGAGGCAGAAAGGCAGGAGAATCTCTGAGTTCCAGGCCAGCCTGGGGTACAAAGTAAGAAAGTTCGTTGACAACTTGCCCAGTGCAAACTGGACATTTTCCTCTACTGACTAGATATGTTGTCTTTTTATGTTAACTGTATTGACTTGTCCAATTAAAAAAAAAAAAAAAGAATGCCCCCCCCGGAAGTCTTGTATTTATAGATCTTAATTTTACAAATTAAGAAGGTAAGAAGTTTAGTGTTGTGGAGAATAGAGAAATTGACAGAATTTTCTGTGCTTACAGAGTACTATATTGGAAGACATTTGCATGTGTGTAAGTGGATGTGTTCCTGTGTGTGTATGTTGGTTTGTGTGTGTTCCCGTGTGTAGAGGCCAGAGGCCGACAGTCAACATGTATCTTCCGTTTAAGGTTTCCACTTGATTGCTGAAGCCAGGGTCTCTCACTGGATGGCACTGATTTGGCCAGAACGCCTAGCCAGGGAGCCCTAGGGGGACAGCCTGGGAATACAGGTGTGCTCCACCGTGCCCAGCTGTTTTTTCCCTGTGTTTTTGAGAAATTTATACATGTGTACAATGAAATAGGATCTTAACTGATGTGTTTATAAAAATATAAAGAGTAATAATGTGTGTTCTATGAAGGTGTGGGAAGGTGTGGGGGAAGGGTGTGCCTCAGCAGGCCTCGGCATCCCTTCCCCAGGGGACCAGCCACACACTTAGGTATAGTATAGAATAGAGTCGATTTAGGGCATGGGGAGGGGAGTTGAGAGGGTAGTAGAGGCAGAGAAAGGCAGAGAGTAGAGAAGTGGAGAGGCCGGCCATGACCACGTGGAGAGGGGGGGGAAGGGAACAAGAAGGATAAGAGATACAAGAGAAGGGCAAGAGAAGCAAGAGATAGAGATAGAGGAGGGGCAAGCATCCCCTTTTCTAGTGGGTCAGTGCCTTTTATAGTGTTGCCAGGCAACTGTGGGGCGGAGCATACCTGGCTGTTGCCAGGTAACTGTGGGGTGGAGTTTAGATGGATGCTAATATTAACTACTTCCCATTTTCTTCTTCCAGCTCCCCTTATATCCCCATCACGCACCCCAAGCTTCATGTACATGTCTTTTTAAAATAAAACCTTTGAAAACCCTTTAAGTCCAGTTAGCGCTGCCTATGAGCATGGCTGCAAGGCTGGGTAGGGTTATCCTTTTCCGTGCTCCCCGCTAGCCATGTGACCTCCACTCCACTTCCTATCCCCAGGTGAGTGTGGGACAGCTGGGGCATTATGTCCTGCTGCAGCCCTTCCTCCTCACCTGAGGAAATGGGGCAGAGGTCACACAGTTAGGGAAGAGCTGACCTGAATTCCAGTCCAAAATCTGCATATTCATCCACCCTAAGCTGTTAATCTTTATAGAGATGAAAGGACAAGAATTTAACCAACAAACATTACGTTATACAGATATAACATAAAGAAATGTTCATAAAGAAAGTATACGTAGATTATATATAAATATAAATAAATAAATATATATTATATATAAAGGTATATATATTATATATATATAAAGATATATGTATATATCTTTAAGAATCAAGATTATTTACCATTGGATAAAGAGAAATGGAAAATTTTGTTCAATTTTTTTTCAATTTTGATAACAAGTATGTTTTATTATATATTATTTAAGTCTCTTCCTGGAAGGCTAGGGTACAAAATTGCATCAGGTCATTTTAAAGTTTCTTAATTTACTGATGAAATTAGGAATTTGCATGTTTGGTTTTAATGTTGCTCATGTGAGTAGCCTCTGTCTTTAGTTCACTGTGTGTTTATGTTTAAAGTTTTTTTATAAGATCATAAATATATCAACTTTAAAAGCAATTTTCCTGACCTCATTTTGATTTTTGAACAAGTAGCTGGTTTTTTTTTTGTTTGTTTGTTTTTGTTTTTTTTTAAAGCTTAGTTGTATTTAAGGCTCATAAACCAGTGTCTCTTATTGCTCGCAGCACGTTATATTTTCACTTTGCTTCGTGTAGATTTTTCTCAAGTGAGAGTTTGGGTATTTCCTGTAATTAGTGATACACATGACACAGCTAATCCTAGCAGTTTACCTAAAACTGTTGACTAATTTCCTTTTATTTGACATGTGTTATTTTCAGATTAGAGCAAATCCAGGCTTAATGCTTTTCTCTAAACTATATAGGAATAGAGATTACAACATTGTATTTCAGGCCATTTAAAATTCTTCCTGGAGTTACTTGCGTGAACGTTTTCCTGACAGCATGTGGAGCTGTGTTGTGTATGCTTTCTTAAACAGACTTCTTTCCCTCTCTTTAAGAATTTTATAGAATCTTCGATCACACTGTTTGAATCTGACCTAGAAAGTGGGAAGTTTATTGACATTACGAATCAGGAGATTTCAGATTTAGAAGAAATCGGCTTTGGCAGTGAAACAAGATCCATTCATGTGAAGAGTGGAGTGTATGTATTCCCCCCCCACACCTGAAGAGTCTGGGGAAGTCCGGGGGAAGGGGCCGCTCGAAGCTGTAAGCTACTCAGTTCTACACTCTGCTCTTCTCCCCCTCCTAGGTGGGTGGCTTACCACCAGAAGTTCTTCTGTGGAGATCAGTACATTTTAGAGAAGGGAAAATATAAATGCTTTTTTGATTGGGGAGGATCAAGTAACACCATCTTGTCAATCCGACCAATCCAACTGGTAAGTGAAGCACGGGGCAGGCGGACGCCAGAAGCTTACAAAGGATACAGTTGACCTTATAGGACAGTGGTTCTTAACCTTTCTAATGCTGCAACCCTTGAATACAGTTCCTCATGTTGTGGTGACCCACCACCATAAAATTATTTTTGTTGCTACTCCATCACTGTGATTTTGCTACTGTTATGAGTCGTAGGGTAGCTGTCTGTGTGTTCCAGTGGTCTCAGTTGACCTCCGTGAAATGGTTGCTCATTCGTTCATTCAGCATTGCTTAGTGCTCCTGGTGAGTCAAATGCTGCTGACTCACTCCTTGGAGAGCCCAGATGAGTATGACCCTGGCGACTCTTACTCTCTCGAGGGAGAGAGATACGTGGGCAATTATAGTGTGGTCAGCAGGAAGTGTGTAGTAGGTCATGCTGGAAGAGGGGGGGAAGGACGCTCTGTCTCTTGGGGTTAAGACCTTCCTGAAGGAAAGGATACCCATGATACCTTACGGGAGTTCTCTAGGCAGAAGGAACAGCCCGTCCTGTACAGAGTAACAAAACATCAAATACTGTGGCTGTGTGGTAATGAGAAGCACCCCAGAGTGGCCTGGATTCCTATGCCTCAGTGTCAGAGATTGAGGCCCTTTCTAAAGTGTACCCAGGTGCGCTTTGTTCCTAGCTACAGTAGCACTCAAAATAAACTAGTCCTGAATACTAAAATCTTCCCAAGAAAATTCCTTAGGTTATTTCGGACAGAAGGGGTCATAGGCAGGTGAAGGAATTTACAAAATAGATAAGACCATGGAAATCTTCTTAGAAGTAGATTTTCAAAATACCCTGAAGTCAGCTAAGATGATGTGATGCCAATTTTTAAAATATTTTAATATGTCTTTCAGGAACCACTTGGAATAAATGAGCCTCCACACTTGGTATGTTTCAAAATATTCCTAACTTATCATTGTTGGAGTGTTTACCAAAAGCATTTACATTTTCTCAAATCTTTCTCTCTTTCCCTGAGATGAGTTTTATATTTCTTTGTCACAAAGCAAGTTCCTCTAGTTCTTGGTGCCTGTGAGGAGAGTGGTGATGGTTTTTGTTAGTTGGATTGGCTGGGATTTGTCACAGTATCCTTCCTTTCCTGCTGAGAGGGCTGTTGCTCTGGCTACAGTGGGCCCTTGGAACCTGTGCCTCTGTCTTTCGATTTCCTGTTCTGTCCTGTTGCCATCTTGCTCAGCACCGCCTACCACAGTGTTCCCAGAGGGGCTGTCTTACTGTGCTCATTATGTACACAGGCCTAGAAACTGTTTTTACTATAGTAATGTACTTATTTTCTGGAGAGGGGTGTGCTCTCCTGCCATGGTGCTTGCGTGAAGGGGTCTGCGGACGACTCGTGGGAGAAGGTTCATTCATTCTACCATGGATTCTGGTGTTCAAACTCAGGCCATCACGATCAGCAACAAGTACCTTAACTAGCTGAGCCTTCTCATTGCACTGTACACATGGATTTCTGATACTTGTATCATTTTTTTAAAGCTCTCAAACCCACTCACTTCCCCACCTCTCCCGCCCCTTCTCCCCTCTCAATACCCCTCCCTCGTGTGTGTGTGTGTGTGTGTGTGTGTGTGTGTGTGTGTGTGTGTGTGTGTGTAAAGGGATTGGATAAGTCAGCTTGAGGAAGGAAAGTGGACCTTACATGAAAGAAAGACTATTAAATAGGGACACAAACACAATGAAAGAGAAAGAGGGAAGGAGGCAAAGCACTGCTTTCTCTGTTTCTTTTAAAATAACCTAGTTAGAAAAATCCCTGTCCAAATTCCATATGTAGTGATTGATGACCAGTGACATTCACTGCCTTAACATAGTGTAAGGCTTTTCTGAGCATGTCCAGTCTCCATGTTTCTGTCAACGTTCAGCCTCATGAGTGCTCCTACTCACTGCAAATGCTTTGAGGTTCTTATTACTTTCTAGTTGGCTGAGGCCTTCAGGGAAAGTTCCTTCTTAGACATAATTGAGTAGTTGTTTTTTAGAGACACGATTTGCCAGAAACATTATTTTGGACTTTTGGAAACCGCCAGCTGCGGATTTTTAGAGCACCGGGTTTTACATGAGTCAAAACAGCATGTGTAGATAAAGAGGCTGCCAGGAATCATTTCTGAGTTTTTCTGGGTTCCTCAGCTGCAGGTAAAACATCCCATTCTTTCAAGTTCCTTTCCCTTCCCAACTCCCTGCTCTTGGAGTTTTACAAAGGAACTTCAAGGTTTGGGGGCGGATTGCTGGCTCTTCATTGTAGTGTTTCCACTTTCCATGTCAGCCTTGTAGAGGGGAAGTGGCAGGTGTGCGGAGCTTAGGCTTGCTAACATGTGAACCTAGCCTCTGTTTACACAGCATCAGAAACCCCACCCCAGGTCAGACATTTTCTTATTTATGTTTATATAAACAAGAAAAAGCAAATCTTGGCTGTGTTCCCATAAGGTATTTTTTCCTGTCTGGGTAAGGAGACAGTTACATTTCAGGGCTCAAGTCAGAGAGGGATTTTTTGTTGTTGTTGTGTTTTGTGTTAATTATCTCAAGAGAAACTTCAAGCCACCCTGGGGGTGGGGGTGGCGTCTAGAAAATGTGTAGAGAGTAATATACATCCTGAGAGTTATAAACATACACTTGCTGGTGGTTTGATAAGCATGAAAATCTATATCTAATTGTCAATCCTAATAGAAAACCAGCACTCATTTGAGGAGAGCTCTTCTCCCGAGAGACTGCAAACCAGTCCCTAAGCCTGATACCAACTCAAGATTCATACAGCACAGTAGACCTCACCATCATAGGAGCTGGCATTTCAGTTTGTTTTTATTTTCCCCCAAAGAAAGCAAACAGTGAGCAGGCTATGGATTATTGTCACCATCTCTCTGACCGGTGTCATAAATATTGCTAGATTAAATATTATGAAGTGTAATTTCTTCTCAAGGAAAGTTAGAGTGAATCAGTATTCTGTATGAATTCTAATCTACTCTACACGTTGACCTAGACAACTACCTTGGATTCCTGGGGACCTTCCTCGTTTCTATTTGCAAATATAATTGTTTAGAATTCTTGAGACACTGAAATACTGTTTTTACTCTATACATGATTGTGTGTGTGAAAAAGAAATGAGGCACAATCTTGTGTCACATAACTTAGCTCCACTGAGCTTTGAAGTGACTGAAGGGTTTATAATAGTTATGTTTGCTGTTAACATATAGGCTAGTAGATCTCAACCTGTACACCGTGACCCCTTTGGGAGGTCACATGTCAGATAGCCTGCATATTTACGATTCCTAATAGTAGCAAGATTATACTTACAAAGTAGCAATGAAATAATTTTATGGCTGGGGGTCACCACAACATGAGGAACTGTATTAAAATGCATGCATCATGAAGGAGATTGAGAAGCGGTGATATAGGGGGATTCTGATACACTAAAGCCCAGGAAGAACTGTTTAAACAAATAAGATCTTGCCTGGGTAACCATAAAGATAAGATTTTTATGGTGTATTTAATTGAAGTGAATGATTTATGTAGCATCTAATTGAAGACTGGAAACCAACCGCTTTTTGTTTGTGCATTGTCTTCGTGTATCTATGAGGATGGTCCACGTGGTTGCGTGACATGTTAGAGAGGAAAACTTCTCTTTGAAATTATTTTAGTGTAAAAGTAAATAAAATGATTTCGAAAGTCCCTGCTGATCCTGTGAAATAAGTTGAGCAGGCCATCTGTGTTTGGTCAGTAATTAAGTCACTGGATTTTTAGTTTGTCAAGTTAAGAGTCTATTACATTTCCTTAACGTGTATCATAAATGAAAATTACACAGACGGGTTTCTGCAAAATCTTAGTCATAAAGTGCCCATTACTTCTGCCTCCAGGGAGCAGTTAGGATGGAGACATGAGGCAGGGCTGTGAGGAGGTGACCTTATCCTCCAGGGGCCGAATTTGCTCTCTTTTTCTCTTCCCTCGTTCCCTCCCTTTCTTCTCTCCATTCTTTCTTTCATCTCTCTACTTTCTTGCTTCTGTGTACGTCCATGGAGGAGACTGGTAAGCACAGACACGTTCCCACATGGTCCATGGTAATGCATGTAGTTTGAAGATAACTCATATCTTGTCCTTCTATTTGCTTAGTTTCTAAGCAACATGTCAATCTGTTTTACACATCTATTGTCCATGAAAGTCTAAAGGTGAATACTATGGTGATTTGTATAGCTATGTTTTCTCCCACCTTAGTTTTTCAAAACCACTATCACTTAATTTTATTAAGAATGGAAACAGCAACTTAGCTGTTCACAGCCACTGAGCCTAGAGCTGGCTTCTGATATTCCGAGGGTGCTTCTCCTGGGTGGCCCGGTTAGGACCATTCTCAGGTCATCATTGTGAGAACTCTTCTGTTCTGATGCACTGAAGGGGTGGCCAGAATGAGGTGGTGGTTTTGTAGCTTTGGTCTAATGTTTACTTAACCATGTGCTTTCCCAATTTACAGGTAAGAAAGAAATAAACTCAAATGTGTGTGTCCAAATGTTTGCACAAAAGTAGTTTATCAAAATACTGTGTGTGAATTTAAATTTCTCTGGGTATGAAAATAGACTCAGGGCTGGAAGGAGCTTCCAACTGAATTATCTGAGCTGTATGACACCTGCATGATTGATGTCTGGAATTTGACATTCCCTGACTTTGTGGGGAAGTGTTGAAGTACAGGTGTGTGTGTGTGTGTGTGTGTGTGTGTGTGTGTGTGTGTGTGTGTGTGTGTGTGTGTGTTAGGGGGTGTGCTGAGATTGAAATCATGCATGCTGAGCTGAGCAAAGTCTACATGGATAGTAGTGTCTCAAGCCTGAATGAGACAAACATTAAACCCATTGTTACATGAAAAATGGACTCTACCAACCAGAAGCACATGTAGTGAGTAAGATGGCTGTGAGATCTACTTTCAAGTAGTGTTTCCAGATTGTTCTGTGAATTTTGCTAGTGTTTGTTGCAAGCTGCAGAAAATTTATATTTTCAGAAGTTTGAGCTTTATGTTTTATGAATCTTTACATGGTGAAGTATACATCTTGTTTGGGACTCTTTTCTTGACTGAAATGTGGTGGATCTTCTCCTTAAAACAGGGAGTTCGTTGGTGCCTGATGCTCCCAGTTCAGTGTGGTTTCACAACAGGAAGTCACCTGTGAAAGCCACCTCTGTGGGCCACGGGGGTGCCACGGTTCTCACTTCCCGGCTTTTGGTAGATCTTTGGTATCAGACCACACAAAGTCAGGGCAGAATGAAACTGTCAAGAACCAGATCCCATCAGAGGATGACGATGATGGCGAGCAGCCACTGCTCAAGGAGCCTTGTTTCTGATGGCCACATTTGCAGGAGTACTGTGTGCAGATCATTTACTACATGCATTCCTTACTACCATGCAAACATGTCTGTGTGGAAGCATGCGCCTTGGGCCAGGCCAGTTAGAGTCTCCAGAGGATTACGAGATGTTCATATATAGGGCAGGGTGCAGTAATTGGTTCTTTCTTGCTTTTGATTCAAGGCCTCTAGAGCTGCATGTTTGGTTTTTTGGTTTTTTTTTTTTTTTTTTTTCAGCTCAAAGGGGAAATTTTAGTTGGGATTCCATTGTCTGTTTTACCTTGACAAAAACTCAAGTAGAACCATAGTGTGCTATTCAGTTATATTGTATCAACTATCAACTGTACATTTGAGATATTATCAGAAAAGTGAGTCCATAATCTTGAATACATACCTCTCTTGTTCTTCACCATAGATCTGGGGCTAATCCCACAGTTTGACCCAAGCTATAATGAATATGATAAATATCGAAATTTCATTCTCACATAAGGAGGAATAAAGGCGCATTCAGGAGACTGTCGCCATTCTTCACATAACTTTACTGATACTAAATAAAACATGACTCTAATGTCCTGCTGAACTTTTATGAGTGCCTTAAAGTTTATTTGCCTGTGATGATGTTAAGCAGCCATTTCATGGTCAATTACTATTCTGTTCTCACAGCTCAAAGCATTCAGTAAAGCAGGCTACCAAGGAGAGTGTATTGATTTCATAAAAGAATGTGCTGACCTGACCTCGTTCACGCCGGCATCCTTTAAGGTTCTCCGTGGCTGGTGAGTGTGCTTCTCAACTCTTCTCCTTTCACTTAACCGAAGTTTTAAAGTTTATGGAAGTCAGCCTTGTTTTCATATTTTATTTTATTCTTGCATACACAGTAATTTAATTTTAAAAAAGCACTTAAAATGTAAAAAAATAAAACAAGCTTTTCAGCTTGTGGGCCGTATGAAAATAAATGATAAGACTGTTTGGTTTGCCAATCCTGGCAAAGATTGTGGATCATTGGTAAATGGAGTCAGCAAATGATATTTAATCATTCTATAGGATATGTTAAAAACTTTCCTACTGTCAAGTGGGTGGTGGCGGCGCACACCTTTAATCCCAGCACTTGGGAGGCAGGCAGATCTCTGAGTTCGAGGACAGCCTGTTCTAAGAGTGAGTTCCAGGATAGCCAAGGCTACTTGGAAAAACCTGATCTTGAAAAACAAAAGAAAAGAAAACAAACAAAGCAAAGCAAAAGTCTCGTATTGATCCTGAGATCTAGTATGTATTATTTCAGCAGCACCCATTTGCCACTGTCCCCTTAAATACCTGTGAGAAAGCCATCACCATAGGAAATAATTGCTGGCGTTAATGGATGGCTCCCCCACTAGCCCAAAGCCTTTCCCAGTCGCTTTCCACCCGGGTCCTCTAATCATGGACTCTCATTACCTACTTGTTCTTCATTAAGCTGCAAAGGTTTAGGCCTTGCTTACTACTCATCCAAATAGTATTCTTCAGAGTCTGGCCCCAACGCGACCTTGACCTCCACTCCCCATTCGAGCAAAGTTTGCCTTCTGTGCTTCCTTATCCCTCTTCTAGTTTGATCTTCTCTACCTCTGTTGCTGTTTTTATATTTGCTTCCAAAGGGTTTGATAATTTTACAGCACTTAAACATAAAGTCTTATGAGTTCAGAAGCATGGCCTGCTCTCACTGTTGGAAGAGAGAAATTACGTAGCAAGGACTCCAGATAGTTTCCGTACCATCATCTGGCTTTGACTCTCTTCTCCATTAAGGTGAAAATGTCCTGCAAGATGCACTTTCATTCATCAAGGAGAAAGAAGCATTGAAGGGTTCCCTACAGGAAAATCTTTGTTTTCTCTCCCGATACTGAGATCTAGGACAAATTAGCCACATATGTCTGTACATGCTGGAAGTATACGTTTACACTCTAGTTAATTGAAAAGAATTTTAGAGCCATGGAGAGACCCGGATATAAGCCCAGTCCCCCTCCCTCCCAGCTATGTAACTAGTCACATCGGGTCATCCCCAGTGCTCAGACTCCTCGTGTATGCAGGAGGAGTAATGACAGCACCCTCCTCAAAAGACTGTTTTCTTCTCCTGGTGTTCGAATTGAACTTAGGGTCTCACTCATGCTAGGCAAGTACTCTAGGCTGAGCCATATTTCAAAGGATTCGTAAGCAATTATAAATAAATTAATGCAAGCAAAGGATTTGCTTCTTGCCTAATACATTTAAAAACCCTTGATAAATGTCAGCAATGGAGTCTTCATTACATAGGGAAAAGGGACAGTAAACTGTGGTGCCACCTGGCACTCATTCCTGGGGTAACTAACTCACAGGTAGCCTGGTCTAGGCGAAGTACAGACAGTGCTGACATTCTTAAACTGCAGGGCTAAAATTTAAACGGGTCCAAACTCAATTACTAATAGCCAAACAATTATTCCCTTGGGCTCCTTCTTTGGAAAGAGAATCCTTAACCAGGTTCCAATGTGGGGTGTAGTGAATGGAATGTAACATGAAGGACTCACTTTAAAGAAAAATTCTCCTAGCTGTCTAATATAAAACTGACAGGTATATTTTAAAGCAAAACTTTCCTCTAAAATAACTTACTCTGATTACTCATCACCATAAATTGATCCCAGGGTTTTTTACTTGAAGACACTAAATTTACAAATGTAATTAGTATAAAGCAGATGGTTTTTTATTTCAGATTTCACCTCTGCCATTTAACTGGTGAATCTTAGGAAAATCATATTGGCTTTTATAATCGTTATTATGTTGATTGTAAAAGTAAACTTATATCTTCAATTTGAGCAGTTATTGAGGCCACAGTGAAATAAAGTACGTGATTGATGCCCAGAGCATAGTAAGCAGAAACTAAACAAGAGTAGTCACTTTCTTGACCAGTACTGCACCATGACTTCTGTACCCTAGTTTCTGTAGCTTGGAGACTTGAGGGCTGATTGCAATCTGAGTCTCTCACTGCTTGTTTAATAGCTGGCTCCTGTATTACCAAGAAGACGGTTTCTATCATCAGTGTGTACTGGAAGAAGGCCTCTACATCGATCTCCCTTCCTGTGGCTGTCCATCAGCTAGAGTTAGAGCACTCAAGCCCATCGACTATGTGAGTAATCTGCGGGGTGTGTGGTCATGAGGCAGGTGTGTAAGCAGCTGGGCTACTTGAGAGGCGAGGAGTCCAGTCACTGCACCACTTCCAGCTCTGTAACTCCACACAAATTGGGTCATGTCTCTGAACTTGGCGTGCTTGCCTGTAAGGGAGATGGATGGCAGTGCTCACATGTACGTCACAGGATTCTTAACAATTCCTGAGTGCCCTGATGCATAAGAAAGGCAGAGTTCTTTGAAGAACAGTTTACAGTGTGAAGTTAGAAGAAATATTATAATGGGAAACACCAAATTGTCAAAACAGGAATACTTCAACTATCGGTTATTATGAAATTGAGGTTCACTCATGAAATCCAGCTAAAGGTGACTTGTCTGAATGTAATCCCCAAGCACTAGCGTAATGGAGATGTGTGCTTACATCTCAGTTTGGTACTTTTCCTCAGCTTGGTTGATGTTTGGCACTTTCTCATTTATTATCTGTAACAAATAACAACAACAAATGGACTCTATAAAGCCACTGAAGTATTAAATGAGATGCTTAAAATTGTTATAGCTTCTTAATTTTAAACAGGATAGCATGATTACATTTACATAGTAATTGAGCCACAGGACAACTTGCTACTCAGGTTTCCAGTGTACATTAAGATATGGAGTACCATTCGTATTGACTTCAAACTTGAATTGTGGGAAACAAAGACCTTACTGCCTAGTCTGCAGAATTACCTGAGTCCCCATCAGGCTCCTGTTCGTAGAGTACATAAATTCTTCTTTGCCACAGATACATTTAGAAATTTAAGTGTGAGAAAGCCAGCACTCTGGGCTGTCTGTTCTGGGCTTCTGTTCTCCAGGATCTGTGTAACCAAAGTCCAGGATAGATCAATGTTCTTATTGAGAGGATTCCCCAAGAACATGGCTGGTCAAAGCTTGAGATGCACACAGAGATGATGATAAGCCCTGAATTATAGTGGGGGTGACTCAGATCTTCCAACCAGAGCTGATTTTAGGGGTAAGGTCCCTGCTCAGCTCCTTTGATCTGAACCTTAGTGGTGTCATCGTGTTTTCCAAGGCATTCTTGGAGAGAGTATTCTTGGTATCAGGCTAAGAATAGTGTCTTGGCTGAGGAATGAGGCTACAAATAGACTTCTTGGTCTCTCTCTTTTGCCCCATGGACACTAACTCTGAAAGAGTAAGTGGCTCCTAATGTTTCCTATCTCTCAAGGGAAGGCTAATAAAACAATAAAATGGTAGGCACAGAGACAGAAATGTGACATGCTCAGTATAGGTCTTGAAAAAGCATTGGAAAAGTCAGCCACATTCACTGAGAAAGGTATTGTAATTTTAAAGGAAATTTTAGTGGTCGTATTAACCAAGATAATGCCTGTTGTTGATTAACTCTGAAAACAAAAGATGTCCTAAATAAAAAGTACCTTATTAAAATGTTTTTGAAAGATTTTTAATTTGGTGAATGGAATCAACTCAATTTTAGGTAATCTGTACAAAAATAGCTCCTAATGGCTGGAATGGTTGAAAAGTCTGTGTGGGACATTTTCCGCCCATCAGGAGGATGTGAAACGGTTTCTGTCACCAGAAGGCTAGTATTTGAGCATGATAATTTGGTTACACTAAGGTAGGTTTGTCAAAATCAATATACCTATAGGCTATAATTTCCCACAAAAGGAGCACCCTCCAGGTCCCAGTCACATGCAGTTTCCGTGTCTCCTCCCTGGAGAGTCCTAGACCTTGGTCTTCAGTTTCCCCCTCCCATCTGCTTTCTGTGCTGCTCCACATGGTCTCAGGATGACACGCCTTATTGTATGTGCCTATGCCACTAGCCAGTGTGACTCTGGATTCATTCTAGGAAATATTTCTGTCTGTCTGCATTAAGTTTACATATAAGCTAATCTGTTGACTTTGTTTTGAATGATGATCCCTGTAGCTTTTGAGGATAGTGCCTGCAGTTTTGTAGACACGTTAAGACTCAGTGCCCAGTGACTTAATGCTAACACACTGTGAACCTTAAGATTTCATCTCTGTGTGGGATCAGCCTGTTCTATAAATGACAGTTTGTTCCAGGCTGACTTCTGTCTGTAGAGATGGATATTACAGTTGAGAGGTGCCTGGATATATAATCTGTAGTGTTGCAATAATGTCACTGCAGAAGGAGCTTCCCATCCGTGTTTCCCACTAATGTGATTTGAGGCCATTCTCTTAATTTGTCTGGGTCTCAGTTAACACCTCAGAAAGAAACCAGTTACAGCCGGAATTTTCAAACTGGTAACAGCTTTTAGTTCTAGTGCAGATAAATCGACTAATAAATATAGTGGGCATGAAAAAGAAGTGGGCCCACCCTAGTTTTCACATAAGGTTAGAGGGAATATTGTGAATTAATTTTCATAGAGGTCCCCAGAAACTTTGTACTTTTTAACACGCATGTCTTCTCTCAGCCATCACAGAGCAATTGAGCAGCTTCGATTTCAGACTAAGCACTGATTGTAGACGCACATTTGTTGTGTGTCTTATTGGTGGACCGGTATGATATAATCATCTTTGATCAGGATCATGGCTGTTTTTATGACGGTGGAGGGGAGGAGCCAGAGAGTCTTCATCCCCTGCTTTTGCACAAACTGGGCATCATATGTCCACTTCCGTTCTGTGGCTGAAAGATTTTTAAGCCGAGGAGCCATCAGTTGGCTTTTCTCCTTCATCTTAGAGAAGAGCTAAAGCTGACAAGATAATATTCAAATGGCACACCATACACAGGAAGTCAGGGAGGTGGTCTCTGTTACCAGACTTTTGACAATGAGATGGGGAAATTTAAAAGTCCTCTGTATATCCTTTGTCTGCCCTTGTCACAGAGCCACCTTCCTTTTTTAAAAAAGAAGAAAAGTATTGTTGGCCTAGAGGTTTGGTGACCTGTCACATAAGGAGCATGGTACACAATAGATCGTGGTCCTAATTCCTATAGGATTTACCTTGGGAAACTGTTGGATGGTGTATCAGTGTCTGAGAAAAGTAATGGCGGAGCAGGTGGTGTTGGCAAAGTGAACCGAGGCCCAGAGGTTTCATCCAGATCTCCTTGAGCTGTAACTGTGTTTGTGGAAACTGATGTGTTTGACAATGTTCCTTAGTGTAAGTTTCAAGGCACCTCAGAGCGGGTTTGTGTCGGGTTGTTTCTCTGTAAGGGTTTTTCCAACCTTGGTGATAGTTACCAGATGTTTTCCTCTGATGAAAGAGATTAGCTGCTAGGTTTAAAGAAGCTTAAGTGTTTTGCTGAAACCACAGCCTTCTATATTTAGAAATGATTGTATTGGGCCTGAGAGAGCAAGCTGACTGATGACAGGAACTGCAAGCCCGGTGGTGTGGCATGCCCTGCAGCCTCCAGGAATAGAAAGCTCAGCTGATTAGTAATGTGGGAAAGAAAGTTTAAAGGCTTTCTCTTTTGCTTTGATTGGGGGGAGGGGTGTTTAAAGCGACTGAATTCTCTGTAGAAATATTAAGAGTACTGCACAAGAATGATTTTACTGAATATTCATTTAACATTTATTTATTCAACTTATTTACCGAGTACCAATCATGTACCAAGTTTTTTAGTAAGCACTAAATAAAAGGCAGCAGAGAATTAATATATTGCACCCATGTCATGAAATGCAGATTTCCTCATCCTTCTGCCCCGCCCTCCCCCAGTGCGTGTTTGCTGGAGATCCATCCTCTGTTAACCTGAGGGTTTCTGTCCTCAGCTCAGCTCCTCTCCCCTTGGTCCATATAGTGGACTCCATGCCTGTAGCCCAAACGGCAGTCTGCTGTCCCTGACACCTCTCAGGTTCCCAGAGCGCCCTCCACAGCAGTGCTTGGACATCCTGTTTCCCCTTGGGCTTCTTCTTTCATTCACAGTTCTGTTAAAGTCCATCATCATTACTATCCCAGTCTGCTCCTATGACAACTTTCAAACACCTAGTCAGTGCTGAGTACTGGATATAATTTTTTTTTCCTCTCCCTTCTCCTTAACTTATTTTCCCTCCCTTAACCAAATTTAGTGATTCTTCTTCCCCCACCTTCCTGTCCCCCAAACCACCATGAAGGCCTCTTAACTCTCTCCCTCTGAGCCGCTGACTTTATTTCTTACCTGCATCTTTTCTGTGACCTTCAGGTACTGTCTCATCCCCATTCCACTGTCGGGTCTCCTTCACCAAGCTCTCCCCTTGGCCCCCGCCAGTTCCCTTTGTTATCTCTCTTCTATTTTGCCCTGCTTTGTGGAAACAAATTCACATTTTGTCTCTTCTGCCTGTCCTTTAGGATCTAAATTAGATAACCACAGGTGACCTCATGTTTGAAGTCTGTCTTAATTTGCTTTTATTACTGTCATAAAATACCACGACCAAAAGCACCTTGGGGAGGAAAAGATTAATTTTGACTTAAAACTCTCAGGAAAATCAGGGAAGGAACCCAAGACAGGAACCTGGAGGCAGGAACTGAAGCAGAGGCCATGGAGGGGTGCTGCTTACTAGATTGCTCCTCATGGCCTTGCTCAGCTTCGTCCTTATATCCAGCACCACATGCTCAAGGGCACCACACACAGTGGCCAGGGCCCTCCCATATCAGCCTTTCATCAAGAACATGCGCCATAGGCTTGCCGACAGGCCACTGCCCTGAAGGCATCACTGTCAGCTGAGGTTCTCTCTTCCCAGATGACTCTAGCTGTGCCAAGTTGACACAAACAAGTCCCACCCCCAGCACTCAAACATTCATAATAACAACAGACCTACCACAAGGCAATTTTTTCTGCCCTAAATGGTCATTCTTTATGCTTCTCGCTACTGTCTGTCTGTCTTTTAAATCTCCCTGCACATAGTCACAACTACTGAACTACAGACACTGTGAATAAGGTGCAGATCATTATGTTTGTTTTGACTTGTGTGACCTGTAGTCTCCTCTGCTTAGCCCATGGCCATAAAACTCAGGATTCCATTATTTAAAATTTAGGACAATGATCCAGTCCTACCAAACATAAACAGGAAGTACCTGTATCCAGTTCATTCTCATTCCCTAATCCACTCCATAATGGGGTGGGGGTGCTATACTTTGAGCTTGGGATGGGCTTGTGTCTAATCTTCTTAAAATGCTTTGTGTAGCTTTGAAAGTGAAAGGATGATGGGGAGAACCATTTACCACTGTCATCTGTTGAAGAAGCACTTGAAAACTGAGCAGACTGTTTTAAGAATATTGGGCACAGACATGAGAACAGGATACCTGAGCAGTTACTGGCTGTGAGCTGAGCTGAGTGTGAGCTTTAGACTGCCATGACAAGACAAGCAAATAAATAAATGTTGGCCCAGTGTCTTGTTGGGTAACCTGTTGACTACATTACAAAGGGAGCAGAAGTCTACTCCTTGCTTTGCCAGTGTCTCCAAGGAGGCTTGGCATAGAAGTCTGACTTTCTGAAGTAATAATTCTTATCCCGGCAGCTACAAGCAGGCAAAGCCACAGAGACATGGTAACAAGAGCCTGTAGGAGAAGTTGGAGTGAAATTATGATTCTGATGACATATACATTCTTCAGTAGAGTCAGAATTAAGATTGTGTAACATACAGTATATATGTAACATGCAATGTATGTATATATAATATATATATATATATTATATATATTATATATATATATATATATCACTAAAATGTTACAGAGACAGCTCTCACATGGGGGGAAAAAACAATAACTAGGGTCTTATACTCTAAGCATAAGCAAAATATGGAAAGCAAATTTTATGAGTTAGAAGAAATTATAGGAGATTCTCCCAGTGACACCAGAGCAGGATGGACATCTTTTAGGTATAGAAAGCAGGAATTAGTAAGAAAAAGGTTCAGAGGCAAACATGAGTTGCTGTTGCTTGTCATAATCTGTGCCTTGTTGCTGTAAGTGAATATCACAGGTTTGGTAATTTACAAAGGAAAAAAATGTTTAGCTTATGATTGGAAAATGTGGGAAGTGCTAGATACAGTTGCCTCCAGTGATGTCCCTTTGCTCTAGGGGACTCAGGCAGAGAAGAGGGTCACGTTGGGGGAGGGAGTGAGCACTCTAGCTGTAATCCCTCCTCTTCCTATAAAGCACTGTTCTTCCTAGACTCGGGCCTAGCTCTTATGTCCTTGTTTAAGCCTTAATTAGCTCCTGAAGGTCCCTCTTCCAAACACCCATACTCTAATGAGTCTATACACTCTTCCCACTTACCATTGAAGATTGTTTCAGCATGAGTGTTGGTAGGGACACTGAAATTTAGCACTGCCATAATAAATTGTTGAAAACCTGGTTGCTTAGCAGGAATTCAGTCTTACAGTCCTAGAAGCCAAAAGTCTGAAATGGTCTTGTGGGGCAAATTTAAGATGCAGATAGGACTGCTTTTCTTTTGAAAATCTCTAGGTGGTAGTCTATGTCCTAACCTCTCCTAGAAGCTGCCAGTTTTGCTCCATTCAGGGCCATACTGGTCTCTGGAGAGTGTCTGCTTGCTGTAGTTTATCTCTGACCTCCTGCCTTGCTCTAAGAGGGCTCTGTGGTCATACTTGGCTTACCTCAGTAATCCAGCTTAAGAGCCTTAACTGCTAGGCTCGTCCTTAAAGTTCCCGTTTCTTTGTTAAGTAACACTGTATACACTGGTTCCCAGAATTAGGATGTGGGTGTTTTTGTTTCCTATGGTCAGGTATCAATTACTCTAGGCCTGCGACAGACGGCCACAAATGGAAAGAATATGCTTGCAGCCTGTGTTAACTGGTAAAAGTTTCATATATAGAGATACAAGGAGAGCTCTTCAAAGGAAGTGAGAAAGTCAACAGAGGATACAAATCCGCCATTTATAGACGAGGAGAAAATGGCTTAGGACATGAGAAGATATTAAACCTCAAGGATGATCGCGGGAATACAAAGCAAAACAATAATGAGTTTTTAGATATAAGTACTTAAAAATGTGACAGGTCCAAAATTTGGTTTAACTGCATAATTATAGGAAATGTAGTCGGTCAACAGGAATTCACTTACAATCCTAGAGGGAGGCCTGCAGATTAAAATTATTCATATGCAGCTAGTGGACAGAGTGCAGTTACAGTGGGGGTAACATGAGGGGATTCGTCGGAGCACTGGGAGATAAAACAGTAGCACATTCAAATAATAAAGTGTATAGCATAGAGTTGGCAGAGGGCAGCTGTATGCGTGAACACTTTCAGCACCAAAGGCAAGAAAAGCAGGCTACCTCTGGGAACGCTGAGTTTCAATTCAGGTGTACTCAATACATCTCATTTACTTAAACTTTTGGTACAAATTTCGCACATTGTTAAATACTATTCAGTACTGTAAATTACTTCAGTAAATGTTGCATTAAAATATTAGGTTTGACCCACATTTCTTTTTTTTTTTTTATTTATTTTTTGATATTTTATTTACATTTCCGATGATTCCCCTTTTCTTTAGAAACCCCGTGTCCCCTCCCCCTCCCCGCCTCTGTGAGGGAATTCCTCC
>CM052713.1:47798872-47827343 GCA_028551405.1 Uromys caudimaculatus | reverse complement strand
GGCGCTGATTAGCTGTGGGGCCCTGTGGCCCAAGCTGAGGTTTCCGGCCGTCGCCTGACCCACATTTCATAAATGGCTTGATTTACAGATGGGTTCTGTAGGAAAAGACGTGTTGACAGAAAGTTGGGCTAAGAAGGACTCGCCCTGCACTCTTGTTCCACATGTGTTAATTTTGGAGAGGAATTATTTACGTTACCATCGCAGATGTTGAGCTTAGAAAAGGCATGCTGTGGATGAGGGAAAGGCTGACAGGGAAGGCTCACTCTGCAAAAATGTCTGGATCTGGAGTTGCTAACAACCTTTTGTTTTGAATAAAAACATTTTCATAAAACATATGTTAGGCTTGATAGTTTTCATGTTCAGGGAAGTTTAAATGCTAGTACCCATGACTTGACCATCTTAGATTGTATATTCATTGAGCCTAAAAAATATGTACACATTATTGGCCAATTAAAATTAAAAAATACAAATGGGAAATCTAGATATAGTACTTGTGGATGTTGGGTGGATGGTCAAATGTTATGTTATTTGCTCTTTCAGAAACGAATTCTATCTTATCTAAAAAGGGGAAAGCAGACATGAAATAGTGGAACTTAGTTTACTAAGATAACTGGAAAGGAGTTCTGTAGGGAGGACTCTGTTGAAGTCTGCCTCTGTGTCTGAAAACTGTTGGCTCGGCTCTGCCTCTGCCATTGGTACCTACCTGAGTGTACCCAAGCATGGGGTTTTCTCTCACTCCTCACTTTCTGACCTACTCAAACGTGGATTAAACAAGCCGGGTCTCATGGAGCCCTTTAAAGCAGTACTGAGTGATGGGGTAGCAGCCCACAGATGATGGCTAATTTGTGTGTATGCAAAATTGTAACTTGATAGACTGATGGTGCTAATAGGATTTTGTAGTCCAGACGCTATCATATTAGAGTCCTTTTACAGATTTATTAGACTGTCGTTCCCTTTAGCCTTTCTCAGTAGTTTGGCATGTCTTTGGAATGGTACCTAGGCACGCATTATGGTCCATGTCATTATGGTTGCACTTCCTTTATAACAGGTTCATTTGGCAAATATCTGGGGCCGCTGAAGTTGTTGGGCTATACAGATAGAATCATTGTGTCTAATACTGAGTAAAAATGATATGCTTACAGCCTAACCAGTTAATAAGTCTCGGGTTACTGTCAGCACTTTTTCCCTGTGAATAGTGACTTGAAACCTAAAGAACTATACAGTGTCAACGTATGTCATAGATTTGTTCTTAGGCAGTTAAAACTGGCTCTTAGATTTAAGCTTTTTATACAGTTATATTGAAGGCGTGATGGTGTGATTGTAGTTTTTCTAGCGGAGGTCTCAGGCCTTCAGGTGTAGTTGGCAGATGTATTTGTGTATAGAAACTGGGGATCTTAGATGCTCACCAGCTGAGCATGGAGAAGCTCAGTGCTTCAGGTACCCGCCCACTTGGTGCCTGCTTATATCCTGCATCACACAATCATTGGCACCTAGAACATTTCAGAGTAACAGTAGAGGGATATAGCTTCTGGGGCCATTGGGTGTACGCTCAAAAGTCTGCCCTTGCCCTTTCTCTGTGGCCTGTGCCTTGACTGCCCAACTGCAGAGTGAGTACGGGATGTACCTGCATCAGAGGTAAACCTTAGGGATTAAGTGCACGAATTCAGTTCCATAATCCCTAATGTGATTGTATTTAGGATTTGGAATTTTTCACATTTTAAGAAGTCGAGTTTTTATATATGGTGTTTAAGGAAACACTCTGAGGATACCAGAAAGTATTCTATAATTAAACTCATATCTGTTTTTAATATAAATTTGATGGATCGATATAGACCATATAAATATTATAAATATATTTATGTTTATTCAGGTTAAATTTGTTACCAAATGAATTAGGGAGGAAATTAATTGGTTTTAGACCCTTATTATCATAGAAATATGAGTATATATTTATTTACTTAAATATGAATATATATCTATTTACTTATATGAATATGACTAACAGTGTTAGTCTCTTAGAGCAGAAGTGATGAATAAGCAGTTATTAAGCAATGGTAATTATTATTATTATTTATAACAGAATAGAGTTTATTCAGGATATGGGTAGGGGAGTTGAGAGGATAGTAGAGACAGGCAGAGAGAGAGAGAGAGAAAGAGAGAGAGAGAATAGAGGCCAGCCATGAACATGTGGAGGGGGGGGGGAGGGAAATGGGGAGAGAAGGGCGAAGGGGAAAGAGGACAGAGCAGGAGCAAGAAGGCAAGAGCAAGAGTGGTAATTATTATTATTATTATTTCATCACAGATTAATGCAAGAGACAAGGAGGAACTGGTTTTCTTTCCTAACTTAAATTTTCAATTATATATAAATTATTCAAACATTCTTTTTCTTTCATAACCTGCCCACGCACTCCTCTTTGGAACTGGATCCCCTTTACATGGCTTAGACTTGACCTAGCAGGAATGTCTTGTTGCTGCTGACTCCCAAGGTGAACCTTAAGCCCCAAGTGGTTGGCTCTCTTCTGATTTAGCATGGACCAGAGCCATGACATTTACAGAGCTCAATGTGTAATTAAACCCTTGGGTTTTCTATTGTCTTTATGAAGTACAGATTATTCTGTCATCTTCAGTTTTGAACACTTACCATTAATTTTTGTGTCTTGCGACCTTGAGATTTGGGAAGTGCAGGAAGGGCATCAGAACCTGGAAGATTTTTAAAAATATTTCTCGGACACTCTTTGTAAATGATCAGCTGTCAGTCATTACCATGATCCTGTCCAGATAAGCCCTGGGCTGTCCTTCCGAATCTTCCAGTTCTTTGGAAACACATGTGACTCGGCTGTCCTTGTACGTTTACATATATTTATAAATGAAACATTTAAACTGAAACAGACACAGACATTTCTGGAATATCAGACTTCCAGAAGTCTGATGCCCGCACGTGAAAAGTCTGCCAGCCTGGACTCAATGGTGTCCTTTTGCTGTAGGGAGGTGGGTTATTTCCTTACTCTGCTTCTTAGCCCTCTCTTATTTGGCTAATGCTGCTAGGCCGTACTGTTTGCTGGCTTAACATACTTGCTCACTTAAGTACCCTCTCTTGATTCATATAAACTCTTAGAAACCCTGTAAAACCTTATCTTGGCTGTTGGATGTGTTATCCTCACTTTGCCTGCATCATTTTTAATAGAGGAACAAATCACATTTGTACCCCCAAACTTTTCGTATTTTATTAAGATGTTGACTTGCTAGAGGGAACAAGTTTGATGGAGTCTGAACTGAAGTTCAGCCTCTCCAAAGGGGACTATACACTGTGCCTGTTTTAGTTAGAATATTGCATAGCATTTAAATCCATGGGCAGAGGTCATGTAAATGCTTTTTAAAAACCCTAAGGGCAAGGATATTTACAAAGTCTCAACAGTAAATCCAGAAGTTTCTTATGGACTTTGATGAGCTCATCTGTAATCACTTCTGTTCTGTCAGCTATTGGAATACTTCTCATTTTTAGTTTGTAGGTATCAGGTGAAGCAACTAGAACATCAAGGAGTCAGTGACTAGTGATGAGTTTCTCCTCCTAGGCCAGTAAGTGGTGCATAGAGATCAGTGCTTCTGGGTAGTATTTTACTTTTCTACTATCCTCTGATTTCTAGGTCAGCACAATTTCTAGGTCTAATCCCATGTACTAGACACATGTAGTTATTTAAGTTTAAATGTAATTGCATGGCTTTAGTCCACTGGTCAGATGAACTACGTTCTAAGTGCTCATTGGCAACATACCTCTAGTAGAGCCATATTGGACAAGGCAGATAGACACTATGTGTAGCTACAGAAGGTTGTGGGAAGAGTGTGAGATTTGATTTCTAGGCCATTGGGCACCCGGTGTAAAAAGTATGCATTCTCTTTCTCTAGAGTCATGGTCCTAGGAGACTTCCCCCTTCCACGTTAGCATATCTGTGGGTGGTGTTCAGGACTTGTTCAGGCAGCCATGCTGGTGAGACTAGAGGCAGCCAAAGAATGCTGAGAAGAGGAGTGATAGTCTTCCCTGCGGTTCAGCTCCAAATTGGTTATCTAGGACCAGCTTGTCAGGCTTGAAATGCTATCCATAACACGCAGCATTATACAATCTGAACAGGCTGCGCTTCAGAGGAGGTATAGTAAATTTCTTTCAACAAGAACCACTCTCTCCTGGGCCAAACCAGCCATCTGAAGTGATAGGAGCCACTGGACTAAATGTCTTACTCCACCTCTCATTCGTCCCTCTTTTTTCATCATTTGGTTTCTTTCTGTTCATGTGACTTTCTGTGGTGCCCGTAAGCCCGTTCATAGACCCCTATGCTGTCACTTCTGTCATTCCCCACGTGGTTCTTCCAAAGGATAGCGTATACACCCCGTTTGCACTGTGTTGATGTGCATTCTCCAGCCTTCCCAGTGAAGATCCTCGCCTCATCCGACGCACCAGTAAAACGGGTCTCACTCAGGCCACCCTCAGGGCCTCACTGCCACACCCACACTGCCCCATCACCAGCTCTGACTCACCAGGCATCTTGTCATGGTGCGAAGGGCTCTCCTCTCCTGGTCAGTGTGTCATCACTCCCCACCCACCCTTCCTGTGTGTCAGTCAGGACAGTGACATCCTCCTCCTGGTCCCTACTTCCAACCTGGGCATCAGTCATTATACAGCTTCTGGGTGTTTGCAAAGGAGCCTTCTCTATTCCAGGGCCTCCCCCTAAGCCCATCGAGAGTGTAGTAAATGTCCCACTTTCTCTGGCATATCCTACCCTCTGGCTTGTGAAGATCTCCAATTCTAATGATGTGTTCCGAGCTCTTGGGCAGGGATTTTCCTCCAGATTTCCTTGTAGATAACATTATGTACCCCTAATAATTCTAGTCATAGCTTTTTTTTTGCTTTTCTTTAAAATGTGGGTATGCATGCCCATATGTGGGTAGTAGAGGCCAGAGGCTGACACGAGGTTCCCACTCTCCCAGCCCTAGGGTTACAAGTGCATGCTACCAGGGTCAGCATCTATGTGGGTGCTGGAGAATACAGATTCCAGTTCTTTTTTTTTTTGAAGAACTATTTATTTATTTTATGTATATAAGTACACTGTAGCTCACCAGAAGAGGGCATCGGATCCCATTACAGATGGTTGTGAGCCACCATGTGGTTGCTGGAAATTGAACTCAGGACCTATGGAAGAGCAGCCAATGCTCTTAACCACTGAGCCGTCTCTCCAGCCCCCAAATTCCAGTTCTTAGGTTTGCAAGGCAGCTACTTTACCCATGTGGCCATCCTCTCGGGCCCACCTTTGCACTTCTCTTTCCTCTTGTGTTCATTTGCACGCCGGAGCGTATCTGCTTTATCACTGTTCCGGGTTTCCTGGCCTTGCCTTGTCTCTAAAGTATCTCCTCGCCATCACTCCGGTTCTCTTTCTATTGGACCCCAAACAGTCTACCAGAGTATTGGCACCGTTAACTCCTATCCTTCTCTTCTTTATCCATGCTGTTGCCAGATAAATCTCCTAGTGGCTGTATTATAAAACCCCCACAAACACATGCATATATCTAAATATATTAACATTAATTACCAATATAAATTTCTGAATAAATTATATACTACCAGGGTCCAAAATAAAAAATCAGCAAGAGGCATCTAGTAAAAAGCTTTTGTTCCTCTTGTGCCCTTTGGTTTCTTAGACACTGTCTCAGAAGAGGCAGGATTTTTTTTCTAGATAGAGTTTAATGCACACATAGGCACATATGTATATGTGTAAATTTTCATTTAGCTACTTTATATGATCTCCCTTTTCCTGACTCTGTGGACTCTGTCTTGGTGTCCTCTCTCTTCATGTGGAGCTTCTTGTCCTTTCCACAGCTCTCTAGGAGTCCTCTCTGCTATTGTCATATTTATTGAGCCGGTCCCTCCTGTGGTGCACATTTAAAAAGATTCCCCTGCCTTTGCAATTCTGAACACCCCTGCAAGGATAACTCACAAGTCATTTCGCAAGTATATCTGCTGGCCACTTGTGAGCAAGCCACTTGGGGTTTGATGTTTTATTGTCTCTTAAAAACAAATTTCAACTGGCTCACGAAGGAGCAGGTGCTCCTGGGACCTTGTCCCGGTGCTTAGCTTTGGTTGGCCCTTCTCCTGATGCGCTCTGCAGCCTTGCCCCAGGCTCCTCAGCACCAGCATTTCCCCCTTTCCTTACACAGCACATGTGTTCTGTTAGCATCCCATGTCCACATAGATAAGCATACATGAAGACAAGAAGCCAAGAGCCTGGGCATACTCATATTTGACCAGCCACGGTTCCTGATGCGTGGATACTGCTGCTGCCTTTATATCAAGTTGGTTCATCACAGTCTTGTCCTAGACTCCGCCTTGGCAGTCAGTCTGTTCTTGCCCTGTCTGGGAACATGCTGACAGTCAGTGAGTGTACCTAACACCTTTCCTGTGGGACTCGTTTGCTTGGTGGTTGGGTCTCCTAGATACTCCTCTGAGGAAGTCCATGCATGTCTGTGACCCCCACATGACCCTCCACATGCCTGCTCTGCACAAGCATCTTCCCCAGATCTTTGTCTACCTTTTAAATGTGTTTCACCCTTTCAGTCATGCATCCTCATGGATTCTTTTTCTTGCCAAAAAGGAACCCTGCTTTTCCTGGGTACTCTCTCAGGGCGTATTTGTTCATTTTTATACCATATATTACATTAAACTGTTACTCCATGTCTTCAAACTTGTCTGCTAGTTAATAATGCCTCAAACACAGAGGCGTGGCCTTGTTTTGGTATTCCCCAAGTCCCGTGGCTGCTATCATGTATATACTAATGAGTAAAAAGAACGGCATTTCTTCTGTCTGACGTGAATTTCAGTGAGAAACTGCCTCTGTGTCTGCACATTCTAAATGTTTTCAGTTAAGAGCCCTTTCTCTCTTCCTCCTAGGCTAGTATTTGAGACAAGGTTGTCTGTCAGCTGTGCCCTCCCCCAACACACACACACACTCTGATGATGCTTTTTCTCTTTTCGTATGTGTTAGGTTTTTGAAGAACCTTCCATCAGCCTTTTTGCTCTGGAACATTGTGAGGGAAGAGAGCTACATCTTGAAGATGCTGTGAATTCCGTTTTGAACAAGGACCTACACTTCTATACCCAGTCTGTGTGGATAAAGACTGGCTTGTGAGTAGGGGAAGCAGGGCTCACTCTGGGTTGATCACTGATTTAAGATAGAGTCGATCAGATGCTGTTTCCCCACCATGACTGTTAGTCTGTTGGTGCTCCTGCTCCTGTTTATCTCAATACAACAGTAGCTTCTATTTAAGTAAGACAAGATGGAACCATGCCTAATACACAATAGTATGCAGTCGTCTGGGACAAGAACCCTTTGGGGAGGAGGGCTGGTACCCCTTCAGACGGTAGATCATGGAGCAGTTCCACCAAGTAATGTTCTATACTTGAGCCGACTTCCTCTTCAGGGGAAATTTCATTAAATCATCTATTTAGGCTGTGAATAGCATCACCTGTATAAGGCAAGTGACTATTTAAAAGACTGAGATGGTTGGATTTGACTTTGACCTGACAGCTTGTCTGAAAGCAGTCCCTACACAAGTGTGCATTTTGATATACTCGGGTTGATGCAGCCTGCCTGCCTGCCTGCCTCCTGCTGCTGGTGATTTCTGTTACTAGTTAGGGTGGGCCAGGTTGCACCGACCTTGCGTGCTTACATTTGGGGAAACTGTCTTTTAAAAAGCATTGTTGTTATTAATGTCCCAATTAGATACATATTTGAGCATTTGTGTTTAACAGCGGCGGTGGTGAGGTCTGTAGTTGAAGCTTTGTTTCGTGGGAAATGTGCCTTTCTGTTCACTTGTAAAGTTTGGCACAGAAGTCAGCTCCTGCACTTATACTGCTGGTATTTTTGACTAAAACTCAAGAAAGAAAACATGCATAGCTATTGATAGTATAAAAATGACTTTTTATAGTTTGTAGCTTTTAAATTGTGTGGTAATTAACTCTGTTTAAATATATGATGTAATCAACAACAACAAAAAGCCAGAAGATGAAATTGAAAACTAAGTCAACTATTACACCAAATGGCTCTTATATAATTCATATATAGCAATTTAAATTTTCCCTTGAAAAGTATCTGAGATAGTTTGGCCTTTATTAGTAAAGTTACTTAATTTACTCTGTCTTAGCATAGGATTCCAGAATATTACTTTCCAGATAACTAAGACAACTTGAGTTGCATTTCAAAACTCTATATAGGATTTTCACACTTTTATTTTTACATATCTAAGTTAAACTGATATTTGACACACCATTGTAAAGTTCTCACCTTTCTAATTTTACTCCCTTCTAGAAAATGTGCGCAAGTTCATCTTGACACCATCTATTCTTGATAGTTTTTTTTTTTTTTTTCTTGTTCTTTTTCTAAAAATCTATCCACTATTCTCGATTCTCCACAACAGAGTTACTGGGCAGATTCAAGGACATAGTGGATCTGTGTAAAGCCTGCCCCTAGGCTACTGTGGGCTTCCAGGATACCATTTCATGCTGAATCATGTGCTCTGTGACATGTATTTTTTAATCATTGTTGTCTTTCGGATCTATGATGGTAATGGGATCCCATGTACCTTTTCCATGTGTGTACTTCATTGAAATCAACATGGAATGGGATTCACTTGTTAAAAGTCAGAATGGTAGTTAGGTGTCTCTGCCATGCTCACCTGCCTTTGTACATGGTTGATTAGATTTGTGCAGGCAGTTTTAACGGGTCAAGGGAAATATACCTGTAATTTGGCCAAGCCTGATCTCACTTGTAGACAAAAGGGTGGACTTTTCCTCACAGTAGTCAGTTTGAGACGGGGCTCCTCTCAGGATTTCCTCAGCTCCTTCTTCCTGCTCACAGTTTTATGTAGGAATTGGTACCTTTTCCGACAGGAACCAATGGGGCTCTGTAAAATAAACACATTTTCCTCTGGAAAACTAAAGAACAGAAGCCACTGCATTTAAACTTCAAAAAGATTTGTTTTGAAGGTTCCAGTCTGAGATCAGCAGCATGGTGGCTTTAGGCCTTTGAGGAACACACCAGCACAGGCATGTGAGATGGAGAAAAAAACCACCATGAGCCAAGAAGCAAACGGAAGTGACCAGAGTGACACTCTTTCCCAGCACCTCCTACAAGGGGCCATGTCCTTGACACTTTAACCACATCCCAGAGGAGCTATCCTGCAGAGCAGGTCCTTCATAAGGGACCTTGTGGGACACTGGTCCACACCACAACAAACTCTGGGAGAACCTGTTTCTGGGAACTGTCCCTCCTGACAGACTTAGGGCCTGCTACTTGTGCTTGCTGCCTCATCCCAGGTGACATACTGACTGCATTTCCCAGATCCTGTGTCTGAAGCAAGCCTCACACTTCCTATAAAGTGTCTGCAGAGACCTCAAGTCCCCCTGAAAATTTTGGGCTCTTCTGGCAATCCTAGTGTTTATTCACCCAGTTTGGCAACTAGCGTACACAGTTAGCAAGCTGTCAAGTGCTGTTTGTGGGCTACCTCTGTCTCACACCTAGGAAACTGTCACAAGTGGTGACAAGCAGCTATAGCCAAGCTGGGAAGAAATGGCCATGACTGTGCAGCAGTCCTTGTTCTCACCCAAGGCCACTCTTAGAGACTTTAACACACGCAAGACTGAACACAGCAGTGTTAGGGAAGATTTACAGAGGAGCTATCTTTGAAAAAAGACTGCAAGGGGAATTTATCTCAGTAGTCCTTGGTGGCCGCGGGCAGCTGTGGACACATATATAGAAGAAATGTTGAGCAGTCTCAGCTCTCTGGAGAAGCTCCGATGCACATGGGACAACCTGGGGAAGAAGGAATATTTTCCTCCTAGGTAATGGTGGGAGGCCAGCTGAGGTATTTTCATGTGAAAATGCTTCGAGGCTTGCTGTATCAGAGGAAAACAGATTTTCATAATTGGAAGGAACGTTGTTCATTTTGAAAGTGCAGGAGCCTGACATTTCATTCTGACTGCAGATGCACTGGCTATCTTCTCAACTTCTACCAAGGAAAAATGTGTAATTATCTATTTGTAAAATCTCCAGATCTAGAGGCTGTAAAGCATAGTGGTGTAACGGTTGGTTTTGGTTAAGAGGTTGGGTTTTTTTGTTTGTTTGTTTGTTTGTGGCCCATGGTTTTCTTTCCTGCTTTCTTGCAGATGGATAGCTTATGAAGGTTCCAATTTCTTGGGAAGGCAAATCCTCCTTGTGCCTAATGAGATCCCAAATTGGACAGCATTCAGCGGGTGGAAAACGATCGGTTCTGTGCGCCCTATGAAGCAGGTAGGACATAGAGAACCAGCGGACCCAGAGAGCCCAACAGAAATGTCTTAAACCACAGGTCTGAAATATTGACTATGTGGTCACTTCTGTATCCAGGGAGAAAGGTTATGCTCTTTTGCAGGAATTTTACACATTTTAGTCAGTTCATAAAATTTTACCTAAGGTCAATATTGTATTTTAGTTTTGATTATCTAATATCTAAGGTCAATACTGTATTTTAGTAGTGAACCCAAAGTCTTATCAGTCGTTTTTTTTTTCACAAAATTAATAATGCAAATTCTGTGGTAAACAATGGGAAAATGATTAATATGAGTTTTACTTTCTTTGCATTTGGAGTTTTCCCTTATGTAATCTTCAGGTTAAATCCGGGCAATTTAATTAAAATAGTATTTATCACTTACCTACTGCTTGTCAGTCTTCCATTCCAAAGATTCCCACTGCATTTAGAGGATAATCTGTGTTCCTCACAGTCTTGACATCAGACTCCTCCTTACTTCCCCCTTGTGTCCAGAGCCTCTTCTCACACGTCTGTACCGAATGCACGAAAGTGCAATGGGCTTTCCTCCTGGCCTGATAACAAGGCTGTGCCCTCTGGGTAGAATGTTTTCTCATTCTTTGCCAAACTAGTTCTTAACTATCCTTTTAATTCAATGTGCCAGGTTCTCTTAGATGCCAGCTCAGTCTGTCCTGTCTAACTTAACCCTAAAAGACTTGATTCTTTTTCTACAAGACATGGTACGTAGCTTACAAGCACATAGGTCCATGTGAGTTGGGCTCATTCCTGTTGGAAAACATTTTTCAGAAGCAGAAGTGCCTATTCTGCTTACTGTTCTATCTTTAGTACCTGTCACAATGGCAAGGACTCGAGGGCTCAAACTGTTCAATAAAGGAATGATACAGTAGACACTAGGACAGACAGACATCAGTTCCTTAGTTGAACTGTAATTTTTAAATTAAACTAAAAGCTAACATATTTGATCCCCAGCACCCACATTAAGAGCCAGGCATGATGTGCACATATGTAATTCCATCAAGAGGGAAGTGGGGTAGAGTATCTTCTGGCCAGCTTCCCTAGAACAGTTGTGAAGTTCCAGGCAAGTGAAAAGTCTGTGCTTTAAATGTAGGTGTGTGACCCAAAATATACCTCTTACTTCCACATGAATGTACACATGCATACTTGTGAGCCCCCAACACCACACAAAACTGGAACATAAATTAAAACAACACAGGATTATCAAAAGCCTCAGGCGGTGTGTGGCACCAAGAAGGGAAGTGGTACACATAGACCTTGAAAAGTTCCCCAGGCAGGCCAGGTATGTAATGGGTTGCAGATAAGCTATTTACCTGTTTGTGTTCTCTTAAGAACACTGTTTTACTTGTTTCTCAGTGGTGTTAGGGTAAGTATTATTATTGGATACCAAACAGTTTGAGAAAGACAACCCAAGTGTTAGGACTGTAATGTGAGCCCAGATCATTTATGTATTAGATTTTTAAGCACCTAGACTCTTTGTGTTTGCTGAGTTCTACCACGAACTCCAGGAAGTGAGCAGTTTAGTAGAGCCAGGTGCTGAGGCTCTGATCAACTTCAGTATTTATTAATTACCAAACTCTTGCCATCTCCTTTGATAGTCTTAGGTTCTGTCACTTCAAACCATAGCTGTTTGCTGGCAGTGTGATTTGGATCAGCCACTTGTCTTAGCAATCCAGGCTCCACACTGGAAAAGCTGTAGTCATCACAGTGAATACCGAGTAGCCTATGGATACACATTGGCCTTGCATCAACTATGATACCACATTGACTTTGAAAGTTTATTAGAGAGCCAGAGCTGTTCTGCTGAAGGACCCCAAACCATTAGAGGTTTCTTGATATACTAATGTTTCAGGGTGCTCCTCATTCCCAGTCTGTGGGATAAGGGGTAACTTAAGTAAATAGCCACAGGGAAAAGAAAGGTAGAAATAGGAAATCAGGTTTGGCTTTTAAAGACCAGCTAACAACATGAAAACTATGTTCCAAAAACCATAGTAGCCAGTGTGAAAATGTTCCTGTTTAGGCTTCCTCTACTGGTTTCCTTCCAACCAAAGGCCTCATGCATGGTAAGCCACTGTATTACAACCCCAGTCATCTCATTTTTGAATGAAGTTTCTTTGCTGGACAAGGAGATCTATTTCCATTGTTCCTGGTCTGTGATAAAGAATGCTTAGAAAATAACCTCTTAATTTTACAAGTAAATCCCTTTTGCATAATTTTAATATAAAATATAATTACATCATTTCCTGTCGTTCCTCCTTCCAACCCTTTCCATTTTGTACCTCCTTACTCCTTAAATTCATGGTCTCTCTTTATTTGTCACACACTCACACACTTGCTGTGCCTTTGGTGTTGTCATTGTTCGCTGTATTTTTCTGTGATGACCGCCATCTGCTGCAAAGAGCAGCTCCTTTGATGAGGGGTGAGAGCTAGAGTTATCTGTGCGCTGAAGTGTTTGGAATGCAGTTAGGACTGTGCTGGTTTAGTAAAGTAGTGGTAGTAGGTGTCCCTTTTAAGACCCATGACCTCTGTTCTGTAGGTCTGGCTAGCTTTCCAGTACCATGGTTTCCCTCCTGTTAAATGTGCTTTACATCCAAGTAGAAGCTATTGGTCATTGTCAAGGTTTGATTGCCAAGGTGGCAGCTTCAGGGATATTTGGCCATGCTGGTTAATGTGACTTACAGCTGGGTAGGACTGTTGATTGCTGTCCTCCATTGGCAGCTTGCATAGCATCTTCTGGTACTCTGAAAGCTGGTCCAAGGGGAGGAAGCTTTCAGGTTAAATCCAGTTCAGACCTTCTGAGTCCTGTGTCCAAAGTACACGGTATCTTCAACAATGGGACTTTATGTTAAACCTCTCAAATTCTTCGTCGATTGCATGCCTGTAACAACTATTGTAATTTAAGTTAATTTCAAAGTAATGTTTTAGATTATTTTCCTCATTGTTTAATTAGGCCACGGGTTTAAAACCCACAAAAGAATTGTCAGTTTTGAAAACAGTAGTTTGTTACTTCTACATGTAACTTTGGTACAGGATTGGTGCTGCTATAGTTCTTTTCCTTGTTGAGGAACCAGGAAATAATCAAAACATGATCCTCCTTGAGGCTGGGAATACAGAAGTCACTAAGGTACTTACAATGCATGTCAGTGATTTTTAAGTATAATTACAGAGTCATCAGACTACAAATGGTAATAAGAGTAATTAGTACCTTGCTTGGTCTAATTGATTAAAACTGTGATGTTTAGTCCTAAAGTAACTGGAGTTCTGTCATCCATGAAGGTCATACCTGTTTCTTTGTATATGCAAGGTAACACAACTATAAAAGTTCACTCAAGCATCAAGAATTAGTAACTGGTACCGCAGGAGACAACACTGAGTTGTGGATACTTAAGTACATTATTACAGTTATAATTACTGATGCCAGAGTTCTTAGAGTAAAAGCCTGGGTACTGGCAGCCCAAGAAGTTAGTCTCAATGTACCATACTTGAATAAATAAAAGTTCCCACTGAAACCACCCATCCCACCCACTCAGTCTTGGAGGTAATGATATGAGAAGTATAGGTTTTGAGGGCTAGAGGTATGCTGAATTCAGCAGTCCTTGTCAAGGTTTGGTCCCCGGACTGATAGTGGACAGCTCATTATCTAGATCAAGTCTGATCTGCATGGTGGTCTGGTAAGTTGTCAGAACTGTACAATCTCTTGTTAGGAAGCACTTCCCTCTCTGGCTGGCAAAAGGGCTTCAGCTTTCCCCTCCTCTCAGCATGGGATTCCTGCGGAAATTTCAATTCTTTCAGGAGGTCAATAGCTAAAGGGATGGTCACATGATAACTTGTTCTACCAAGATGGTTACAGACATTGAATGTGGAAGTAGTTCATTTTTAACTTTTGTTCCCAGGTCTTTACAGCCAAGTTATTTTCCCTTCTACTTGATAATTTAAATACTCAGATGATGCTTCTTTAGACATTCTAAACACAGTTGCAGTTTACCAAAAGGCAACCCAATTTCGTGTGGATGTGTTTTAAGTTTCAAACTATAGTATTCGTTGGTAAGACAGCCTTGCCATAGAATATCAAGCTTCACTTCTTTGGCCAGCACTTATGTTTCACAGTGAAAGTACTCCAAGTAGCAGATGACTTATTACAGTGCTACATAGTTCTACATAGGATGCCAGCTCTCATCCAGAGGGGATAGTAGGATCTTCTATTTTATCTCCAGGACCTGAGGCCTTGGATTCAGGATGCTTCCAGCACCCTTCTCCTGTCATAACCACAGGGACAGTGCCATAGGGATAACTGGTGTGTTCCTGCATGGGTCTCTTGAGCCATCCTGCCAGAGATCTGACTCCCCATCTGTGACAGTGTTATTTGTAAAACCTGGAGCCACAGATGTTTTCTCTGAAAGTTTTTTTTCTGATAAAATTATGAGCAAAAAAACCCTGTGGCTTGATGTGTCTAAGGGCTCAGCGTATATTAGCCCTTATCCTTAGTGGTCTCAGATTTCTTCTTGTAAAAATTGTGTGCCACGTATTTTCCAGACAAAGGAGTACAGTCTATTTTGGAATGAAGAAGAAATTTCTTCCTTAGAAAGATAAAGGCCTTGCTGTCTGGGATTTCAAATCCTTCCCGGACAGCTGTTGGCCCTTTAATCACTGCTCCACAGTATCTTGAGTACCATGCCTGCTATTCCTATATTCTCACTAAGATCCATGCTGGGCAGTACCTGACCGTTATTCTCGACATCCCTCCAAGAATATCTGACACACGATGAAACTCACCAGGCCCCTAATTCTGCACCGCCTGAGCCTTGCCACATTGAGTACTGGTGAATTACCCTCTTGAAATGGGCACTTTTCAGAACATTTAAAAGACATTGCATAATTTAAACATCGTGCTCAAGGATTTAATCAGCAGAAAATAATATATACATACCAGCCAAGGAAATTGAGTGAAATGTATTTATTAAAGTTAGTACCTTCTCACTTTCTTGCTTTGGACAGATTGCTTTTCCAATCGGGAAGTTTAAGGTCCCTCACCCCTCAATGGTTTTTCTCTTTGTGTAGCCTGCAGTATATATCAGAATAAGGAACCGAGCCCGGGATGAATATTTGACAGTCACTGGGAACCCAGCAGATGCACGGACAATGTCTGTATGCATCTCTCCCTACAGTGGGAAGGACACTCAGATCTGGCACTACTGCCGAGGACTCTTTAAATCCAAGGTAAAAGATCATGTTTTTTTTCTGAGGTTCACATTTGAAGGCTAGCTACAAAACTACCAGATCAGCTGGCATGCTGAAAACAATGTTGGCTTCCTAGAAACAATTCATTGTATAAACATAAAAATGGAGACTTTTTTTTAAGTCTAGAAAGTACAGATTCAGTTTCTTAAGATGCAAGATTAACATATAACCTTAATGATTCCCTCCAAATCAGGCAATATGCTTGTGAGAGAAGGGTTCCTTAGCTGACAGCTGGATAAGATCAGCTCTCTTGTGATTCCAAACATGTTAAAACCCTTTCTTTTTTGAATATACAGTGGAGCCATAGTAGAAGAAACTGTAGTGAACGATGATTAAGAAAATGAAATATAAGCTTCCCCCTCATCATGCCTGATGCTCTGGGGAAGGAGCACCAACTCAGAAAAACACTACTATGTTTTGACTTTATCACCAATGATCAATCTACTTTTTATGCTTCAAAATGAAAAGCACTTAAAAGTAATTGTACCAAAAATAACCAGATACAGGTACTAGAGTTTTGTCATTTAAAATAGAAAAGCAAGCATCATATACTTAAGCTAACAGGGGCTTAACATTCCAGTTCAGCATATCTGTACTGAAGACCTGGTGTCAGAGGCAGAGCCTTTTAAAAACAAGTGTTTGTATTTCAGCTTTGGAACCTATTCTTCCTCATCAGCCATAAAGACTTTTAAAGATAAATGGAAATTACATTTTTCATTTATGACATAGCTACTGCATTTATATTGGCAAAAGTAGTGGAGTCATTTTATTTCCTGACTATTGTATAGGCCAATGATACATGTCTTGATGTGATTGGAGGCCGGGACACTCCTGGAGCCAAGGTAGCCTTGTGGACTGAACATGGGCAGTTCAGGCAGAAGTGGAGAATGAACAGAAATGGAACCATCAGCTCTTATCTCAGTGATGAACTCGTTCTGGATGTTAAAGGTGGGCCTTTGATAATAACCAATGCTGTATGCCTTTGAATGTCAGTGGAAGTTCCAAACCCCCTTCTTCCAAGTAAAGAACATTCTTTTAGTCTGTGGAGATAGCTCAGTGGTTAAGAGCACTGGCTGCTCATCCAGAGGAAGAGTTCAATTCCTACTATCTACATGGCAGCTCACAACTATCTGTAACTCTAAGACCAGGGATCTGCCACCCTTCACATCAGTGCACATAAAAAAACAAGACAACGTTCATATAAGAGAAATAAAGTCATTTCCACTTACATGTGGGGGGAAAGTTTAAAAAGAAAATAATGAACTCTAAGGGTCATACAGCCAGGAACCAACAAAAAACCCAACAATAAAAATCTAAATAGCCTTTCCTTCATTTATAATAGTAAGGATTTCAACTTACAACCTTAATTTCCTGAACTATTGGGATTCTAAATTTGAAGCACCAAAATCTAAAAAATAAAGATGTCATGTTTCTTTTCCAGAAACATCTCTTGTACTGAATTGCTGTGATCCTTAAAAAGCCCTCAGTTAAAATTTACGGCAGGCGCAATTAACCTTGTTTAATTTTGCAAGGTCAGAGCCAATATTATTTACTAAGGCCGTTGCTTTAGTTGGGTTAGACACAACCCAACTGTTACTGTAGAAAGAAAGACAGTGCCTGGCACTCACCTAGAGTTTACTTGGGAGACTGTTTTCGTATGGCATATTTCTTTGGGCACTATGCATCTACAAACATGTATTTTTTTTTTTTTTTTTAAGTTTTCCAGTTTGACAAAAGGGTCCAATTTGAGGTGAATACTGGCTGTGTTATTCAAACCCAGGTTCCCATTTCAAACTGCTTTCAAATACTAATCTACTTAAACAGTGTGTTGAACAAAAAGGTTGTAAAAGTGTGCACTTGCTAACAACCCATGTGAACAAATCTTTTCTTCTGAAATTTCTATTTTAGGAGGAAACTATTATGACAAGACGCATGTCATTGTAAATCAGCCCCTGGAGGGAGAAGAAACACAGAAATGGGACATTGAAATCTTGTGAAAGAATCACAGAAGCGCCTGCACCCACTCATGCCCTGTGTGCATGGGAAGGAAGCTGCTGTGTTCACACTGCTGCACTGCACACAGAAAGAACTTTCTCCCAAGGGTGAAACTGCTGCTCCATGGAAAAGCTCAAAATTCTCCCCAATTATGGAGTGTCCTTGTGAAGAAAATGTAATTCTTTCTTCTCCTGATGGATCCAGTTGTAGTGACCAATTTCCTGAAATCTGTCTTTTCTCTCCTAAGCACTAACCATGAATTCTGTTCTTGATGGCGCTAAGTTATCTGGACAATGCTGTTACATTAGTTAGTATACTAGTATCCTGCTCCATGCTTGTGTGAATGAGGCACAGGAAAACAAACTCCTACAGGTTGTCAGACCCCTGCAGGAAGATGAGTAATTTTTAGCACCACCTGAAGACTTATTTTAAAAAGCTTTCATATTAAGCTGCTACTGTATGAAACAAACCCTAGTTTCTATATAGAAACTTTGTAACTGAAACACCACTAAGTATTTATATTCTTTAATTACCTGACCCCAAGGAGGGATCTGGGCTTCTTGAGGCAAAAGGCACTAGTACTTAAAGTACTTTCTGTGGCGTGGCCAATCTTTACTGTTTTTCTAACTACAAATGTATGAAGATAAGTGGAGTGCCCACCTACCACCCCAGTGTTCACCACCATGTCCTGAGGTGGCAGAGTCTTTGAAAGTGCTAACCTTTCATTTTGCCTGACTTAAGGAGGAAAAGCACTATCAAGACTGAGTCACTTACGTCTAAGAGTTGAATGTCTCCCTGTTGAAGAGTAAAAGCACTATGCAAGTTCAGATAAAGCAAACAGGGCTTCTACTCGGTGACAGGCAACTGAGCTTTGTTCCCATTTTAAACAATTACAGCTAAGCAAAAAACAAAGCACAGGTCAACAGCCTACACCCTCCTGAGATGGACTTAATTCAGACAGCCATTGCTTTCAGCCCCAATTTTGGCCAGAAAGAAAAAACTTATTTTTACAGAAATTCTCCAGCAATATTTTTAAAAATACCAACTTGTATGCACTTTAGAATGTAAAATAACAGTGAATACTTACAACTCAAAGAGCCACCTATTTTATTTTTTTATACACTTGGTCTTTCCATGTATATACTGGCCTCTGGTTTTTTTCAATCTCTGGCTCTTCTGTCATCTTCCAAGCAGCATCTGAGAGCTCTGCGTGTCCACAGATGCTGGGTACCTCTTATGGGCATGGCAGTATTACATGAAACATATTTGAATGGGGGAAAGGGGTCATGAATGCTCAAAGATATGTATATTTTCATTGTAAAAAAACAACTTTATTTCTAAGTTTTAATTGTTAAAAAGTATTTTTGGAGCCAAGGATGCTCTTTAAAGGAGTTATTTCTTCCAAAGAAGCCAGGCTAATGACATAATTCTGTATGACATATATACTGGAGTTGTGCCTTTTCTACAACACTGGATTAAATAAACTTGTCCAAAATATCGTTTTATCACAGCCTGGGATGCCTGATAATTTCCTGTTTTCCCTCTTGTGTCCATGAGGCCATGAACCAGTTTCTTTTCCTTGCTCTTCTATGTAAACACCTCTCTACCCAGAACACCAAGTCCCCTAGGATTTAAGTCTTCCCTTCACTGAAAGTATGTGTAACGAAAATAACAAACAGTTCTCTGCATAAAGGCACTAGAGTACTTGGACTAAAGCCTCTGTCCAGAGAGACAGTGCCAGGTTCTGCTTTTCTTCATCTGTGTGAAGTTTCAAGTCCTTAACACGAATTGGTGACCCGCACCAGATCTGCTTCAGAGCATCCATATGTGATAAAGGAAATCGAAGTCCGTGAAGCTGAAGAAGGATACATTGTTTAGTACAAAAAAGTCACTTCATGGATTTTGCATAAGCTCACACAATTCTCAATGTATGTATTTTAGATATACTTAAGTATGAAACTTGTTTTAGAATCTACTTCACCTGTTATTAGATAATTCACAAGTCATCAATTCCCACATGAAAGCTTAGACTCCAACAACAACCTACTTCCAGTAGTTAAGTTGTCTCAGAATATTTGGCATTTATTACACTTTTCTATAAGGTCACAGCTACTGTGTTTTAAAGGTGCTATCAATACATCCTTCACAACATTGACTGACTTAACTGTGCTATCAGTCAAGTACAGTGCTTCTGTAAAGACACATGACCTTTCAGTCATAAGTAACTGTCCCAGCCACAACCCAAAGCCCAGGAAAGACATTTGTTTTCAGTTGGAACACACCTCTGCTTCCATCTCTTTCCCCATCATGTGCATCTGTCTCACATTCTTCAGAGAATGATAGATGTAAATCATCTTTTGTTGAGCTTCATCCTTTAAAGAAAATATTAAGTTAACAAAAATATTGAGGGTTAAAAAAATTAACACCAAGGAAAATCTTTTGAGGGAGTGTGGGGGAGATAGCAGGCTCACTTTAGAGCTCTGGTTGGCTTGGAACTGGCTATGTAGAGCAGGCTGACCTTGAATTCATAGATACCTGCCTGGGATGAAGGCACACAGCATCATACTTGGCCCCAGTGAAAATCTTTAAAGCCTTGGTCCTCAAATGAAATGTATTCAATTCTGTACAAAATACTCTGGGCACAAAGTTACAAGACAACTGTTGATACTTGAAGTCACTGTTGTAATAGAGACAAGCTAGCATGTTCAAGATCCTGATTTTTATGTCAACTTATCAGTAACAGTTTCTTATTGAGTCATCTGCACTTTGTTCTATCAAAGTTTGACATTCCTAGAACTAAAAAGTTATAAAGTGATCAACCGTTGAGAAATACAAGCTGTGTTATTTACTAAAAATTCCATATAAATTTCAGTAGTGGATCACAAATCATCTCTACTCCCTTTGCCTTGCACAACATTTATTATTCCTCGTCACTGACTAGCTAAATGCCTGAGCCAACATATAATGTCTGAGCCTTGGTTACAAGGATCATAGACTGCATACTTTAGTGATTTCATTTCCGTCATCCTTCTCTAGGCTTAGCCCTGACAGCAACAGCCTAGCCTTCTGCTGCTGCTCCCTCAATGCTTAGGAATGACTTGGTCAAGCCATGAGGCACGGAATAGTTCTCATAGACTGTGTTAGGGCTTTTTAAAAAAAAAAAAAAAAAAAAAAAAAAATGGAGAGGATCCATTTCAAACCAGATACAACTCAGAATTTTATTTTCTTAACAAAACAAAAACCAAACAAAAAACCCCAAACCTTTTTTAATGTATATAGATGTTTTGCCTGCATGTATGTCTGCACATATCTGGAACCCAGAGGACAGAAGAGGACATCAGATAACTGGGAACTTAGGGGCCAGAAGAGGACATCAAATGCCCCGGAACTGGAGTTACAGACAGTTGTGAGGGGCCATGTGAGTGCTGAGAATCGAACCTGGGTCCTCTGGAGAGGAGCAAGTATTCTTAACTGCTGATCCATCTCTCTAGTCACAGAAATTTACAATTTTACAAAGCTTTCCTATTGGCCAGTTTGGAGAATCAATGCATAAAAAGGCCAAATTGCAGGGCATAGGTTTTGTTCTCTATGATGTCTACTATAGAATGTAAGCTAGATCTTTGCAGTATAGACAATGACAGAGAAACTCAAACAGGGTCTTCAGTTGTTCATGAAGAGCAGTGTAGCCTGCAGTAGATTAGGAAGCAAAGATCAGACACATACTCACACAAGGAGAAGAGGATTCTGAGGAGAAAGGTAGGCTCTTAAATCCCCAACAGGAATGTAAGGCAGGCATGACCTCACTGGAGTAACCTGAGGTTCATGGGAATAGTATGAACAGAGGAAATCTCTTCCCCCTGGATACTCACAGAATGATTCTGATCTGGCCCTACTGTGAAGACAATGTGATCTTTAAACTGCAGTCTTACTATGCTGTTCAACCTTGGCAACTTTTCACCTAGAACAGAAAGCCAGCCATCAAAAAGGAAACCAACATGTTCAAGCTTGCTTGTGACCCATCTTTTAGCTCACGCTGCCGAGTACTCACTCCAACATCTATCGTGAGAATTAAAAGTGCAGCTTGCACCTCCATGGCCCTCATTCTCAGTGATACAGGCATATCATTAGGTAAATAGTAATGCGAGTTAATAGTATAGTAGAGGGCTAGGGATGGGGCTCATAGGAGAGCTTACCTAGCACAAGAGTCTATACGCGAATCCCAACACCGCACACAAAGACCAAACCAAACACGTATAAATAATCCCATCTATGGATGGAAAGAACTGTGTTGCTTTCTGCATTAAATCAGAGCCTCTACTACACCTGGGCTCTGGAAGGAATGAGGTGTGTGACAATGCACATGGTTTAGTCCCTGTAAGTGAAATGCTGTGTCCTTTAAGACCACTATAGAACAAAACAGTCTACTCTTTCTAAAGTGGACTTAGGAAAACGAAAAGAACCACCACAAGAAACAAGCTGGCCTTCTAAGGCCATCTGGGTGGGAAAGTATTAAGCAATCATAACCTTATTGACTATAGTAGCTAAACAAGGGGATCATTAGATAAGCATCCTAGAACTAAGCAGGGATTTATTCAGTCAATTCTGTTCTCCTAAAGATTAATGTTACTGGTAAAATATGGCATTCTGAACAGATGTAATCAACATTAAATTCTAAACTTCCTTCAAAGACTGTATAATAAAAATGCATATAAGTAGAGACTTTATATATTTTAGTAGGTGTCACCTGGTGAGAGATGAGACTTAGGGAAAAGATTCTTGGTGACTCTGTGAGACAAAGAGCTATAGCCCAGTTAGCATTAGGTCTCAGTATTCTCTTGAACACTGTGTAACAGAATACTACTGTCAGTGAAGATAACTGTGTGACTGGTTAAAATGTAAAAGTACCACCAAGCATACGTGGGTCTGAACTCAGGCAAAAACAAAACCAGTGCTTACATTATCAGTGGTCCAACACTTCTCTCCTCTGGTTCCTGAGTGAAGGTGCTGTTTATCTGAGGTAACTTCAGCCTCATACACTCTTCCCACTCACTGAGTAATATTTAGAGAGCACCAATATTCCAGACAGCGCTAATCCATACCAAAGCTTTGCTTCTAAGAGTCCTCTGGAAACTGAAATGTTCAGCTTAAGCCCACACCCTATAATTCTTTCTAATGCCCTTTTATGGAGATACTTTACAGTGTGCAGATTTCCCACCGCAACAGTCAAAATATACAACTTTGAATGTGAGTGTGTGTTCTTGGCTTGTGCTGGACACTGACAGTGAATTCACCTATCAGCTGGATTCAGTCAGTCAAAGACGACCTGCCACACGTTACTCACTACACCTTGGGAGACTCGTACTATTTACCAGTTCTTCTATTTTCCCTAGTGGTAACACACTTTAACATGCTTTCCTTCATTCTAACAAGATTATGTCATTAGTCAAGTTCTTCAACATTTTTGGACATGATGAATAAAAGACTACTCATAGATAGATACATTCCTCAGCTAAAATGAGTTCTTCCTTCCTGTCACACTGCAGGCAAGTTCTCACAAATGACTTTCGAGGTTAATGAGGACAGCATGTCTGTGAAACCTCACACACTAAGGAGAGATGCTATCCACTTGAAACCTAAAATGTTTCATGTGCTCCACTGGCTCCAAGTGGAAACCAGCCAATAAAACATCAAGTGTCTCCCATTACTCCCATAGTAAAGCGCAAGCTCTACCTAGGTCCATCGTGTCTGTTCCATTTCCCAAGTAGAAAGGAGGGAGTCTGTGCATGACGAAGTCCTTCTTCATATCTGATGACAGCAGTTCTTTTCTGCCCTCCATCTGGTCTGCAAGAGTCCTCAGAAAGCCACTCAACTTCCTTGTTACATCAGCTGGGTTCTCCACATTCTGGAAGCAAAGAAGTGAACCTTGACCAGATTATGTTAGAGGTAGCTGCCCAGGTCAGTTTTCACTGTAGTATCCTGAGCTTCAATCCCAATACTGACATCCACTGACATAAATCATGCCATTCCATGGTGGGGAGGGACAACCTGAACCTTAAGAGAAGGAAGCCTGTCTTAGTCAGGGTTTCTATCCCTGCACAAACATCATGACCAAGAAGCAAGTTGGGGAGGAAAGGGTTTATTGAGCTTACACTTCCATGCTGCTGCTTATCACCAAAGGAAGTCAGGACTGGAACTCAAGCAGGTCAGGAAGCAGGAGCTGATGCAGAGGCCATGGAGGAATGCTGCTTACTGGTTTGCTTGCTTCTCCTGGCTTAACTTGCTTTCTTACAGTACCCAAGACTACCAGCCCACAGATGGTACCACTCACAAGGGGCCCTCCCCTCTTGATCACTAATTGAGAAAATGCCTTACCGCTGGATCTCATGGAGGCATTTTCTCAACTAAAACTCCTTTCTCTGTGATAACTCCAACTTGTGTTAAGTTGACACACAAAACTAGCCACTACAAAGCCTGTTATATCCTCATAGGCAATTTATCTTACATTGTCCATAATCTGTAAAAATATGAATAAAAACAATAACTAAAACAATTTTCACAATTTTGCTTGGAAAAGTAAATCCTTGGAATTATAGTACTATCCAGGGTCTATCTTTGGAAAGCAAGTCACTCTCCTAAGACAACTGACTGCCTTACGTAATAAAAGCAATATTTGGTCTACTCGACCCAGTCAACTTACTGTCTGGAAACTAACCAAAATGCAGAAAACATCAGGAAAGCTAAGGTGCACACTGTGGCTCAAGTGCCTCTTCTTCAACTAGATGCCAGATGTGTGCTCAATATAGACTGTGGTCATGTTTATTTGTTCAACTATTTAGCCAATATCCCCAGTCTTACTGTATGAAAAAACACAAAACACTCTGAACAACAGTCAAAGATGGCCCCAGATGAATGGCCCCATGTGAAGCCATCTTCCATTTGCTGTGTAAATCCTTCTGCTCAGCAGACCAGCACAGCACGCCAGCTTGCTTCATCTGGGAGAAGGTCCTGGTTCCTGTGAGGCAGATTTGCTGCCCTGGTACCTGCTTCTAAGTGCTTCTGTTCTCACCATGAGCATCCGGCGGGGCATTCCAGTCCTTAATGCCACATCTTCCTTTGCCATGTCAAATACAAGCCCCGAAATGGAATCCAAAAGGCAATCTCCCCATGAACTACAACATGAAATAAGAAAATGAAAATAACCAAAGTTGTTAATGAAGAAACAACATATGTAAATACTAATTACTACCCAAAACTGCAAACTGGGTTCCCATTTGCCCATTTCTGAGCAATTAAGAAAATTGAACAGATTCTACCACAAAGAAGGAATTTGGAAGATCAAACTAAACACAAGCCTCTGTAGGAACAGCTTTATGGGAAATTTCAACACTCAGTAATAAGTCCTATAAAAAACTCTTACAGGCATTAAGTCCAACAGAAATCCATGTAGGGTAACAGATCCCTGTACTATATAACCACGTGAACAGTGATAAAACACATTTTACTCAGTAAGAGGAAAGCTGACCCTCAGTAAAATATACAACAGTGTCAATGATTTAAAACAAAACTGATTTCTAATAATGGTTTTACTGGGTTAGAGAGCAAGCCAGTGTCCAAAAATAATGTATGTAGAGGAAAGTATCAGCGCTCAGTGCTCTTCTGGGGTAGATTTGTCTCATTCCCTCCTCTGTGCAGTTAGAAGTGGCTCTTTCCTAATTGTGTACCAGTCTAAGTAAGAAAAATAAAAACATTCTGTAGGGTTGCTTTCTTTAAACACTTCTCAACTTGTTTAAATTTCTCCCATGTCACCAGCAGATTTCAAATTGAGGGTTACGTGCCAAATGGAAATCACAGTATGGCTTCTGTTCTCAGTCAGGAAAACTGACACTTTCTTGCTTCCCATCGGAGAAGAGTGGCAAAGGAGGATGCAAGAGCCTCTTGACACTTTCCCCAAAGTATCCACTACTTGGGTGCCATACTGATGTGTGACCACCCCTACTTAATCATCCATGAAGACTCTCTGAGCTGTACGTCAAGTCTTCTCTGAGCCTATTCCTGATACCCAAGCTGAGTATATCACTCTAAGCTCCAAGGGTCTCTTTGAACCTTACTGTGATATACCCATAGCTACAGGTTTTCTCTTTGGTTTGCTTTTCCTTGCCTCAATAAGGGACCATTTATCTTTCATTTAGGTACTGTGAAGTATCCGTGTGTGTGGGTGAGTGGGGGGGGGATATCTATGATGTTCACAGAATATCCAGACAGGCCAGTCACACATGGGGACACATCAAAGAAATATGGAGGGAGTCAGCACAGAATAGAGGTAGTAGACAACATCCTCAGGTCTAGCCTGACTGTGGCTGCTTTGGGCCGTATCTCAGAGCTGTCAAATACTAGATTAGGAAGCAAAGACCTTACTTGTTCTGGTAGGTGCTAATAGTCAGGTGACTAGAGTGGGCCAAGCCTGAAGGAGTTTCAGCCTGATGAATGGTCCCTCTGGGGAAGTACAACAAATCACCAGGCTAAAGGAAGAACAGAAGAGTTAAGTACACAGCACAGTCTCTTGTCATTAAGAAAATAAACATGCTTTGAGTTTAAGTTCTCTATTCTAGAAATTACTACACATCTCAGGAACAGTCTGTGTGTTGGGCTCAGGTGGTGTCTTAATTTTCAGAGTGACACAAGATATACCCGAAACTACCTTCACAGGACTGAGATCCAAAAAGTAACACCCTGTTTCTGGGGTGGCTACTTCCTCCCTCTAGTTATGTTAGCTTTCAGTCACAGGACCAGTGCAACTCGCTTAGCTGCCTTCACCTTAGACTCTCATCACTAAAATGGGACAAGAGCCCCAAAGCCTATTGCATTATTCAGAGATTAAGGAAATGCTGTTTCCAAGTGTTGAGGCAGCATGGGGTATGGTTTTATTACAGTCATTGCCAGTCCTCATCTCTTGAGAATTTTCTTTAGATCTCCCTGAGAGGATCTACTATATTGCTCCTAACCTATCTTCCTCAGAGCCTATCCCAGCAAAGCATGCAATGTAGAACACAGACTAATATGTATGTATAGTTAATATGTGTGTGTAGTGTATTCTTAAGGTTTGCATGGCTGCTCATTTGCTCTGAATGACCCCAAAACGGCAGTACTTCAAGCAAATAAACATTTGTGACAATTATGCCCATTGTTTATCATTTTGGTACTACCCTGAGTAAGGCCTTCACAGATATACTTCATCCATTCCACAGGAATCTAGATAATTGCATCCAAGTCTTTTGAAGAAGACAAGGAAGCAGATTCTCCCCAGAAGAAATGAAGTTCTCCCAACAGTGAGGTCAACTTAAGATTTCTGACCCCTGGGGCTATTACAAATTAAATTTGTGTTATTACAACAATCACTGTGCTAACAAAAGACTGACATCTCACCCAAAGAATTTGATCGCAAAGGAATCATTAACATGGTATATTTCAATCCCCAGACTGCAAAGTAAATATTATGATCCCCTGATTTAGATAAATGTTTTTTCTCAAGGGCACTGCAGTTAAGTGACTTCAGTTTAATTGAACTCTAAATTTACCACCACTCTTCTGCACCCTGAAACCCACACTAACCCACTCCATAGGCTAGCACTAGGAAGCACTAGCACAGGGGGAAGGTTGATAAGGGCTTTGGAATTCTCACTGAAGCCCCTTATTCTTGCCTCAGAGTGGGGTGCTTTAAAAAAGAATGGCCCACATAGGGTCCTATGTCTGAATATTGGTTTCCATTTTGGTGGCAGTGCTTGGAAGGATTAGAAGGTGCAGTCCTGTGGGAGGTATGTCACTAGAGGCAGGCTTGAAGTTTCAAAAGCCTTCTGCTGGCCCCAATACACTCTGCCTGTTTGCAGGATGAGTGTGAACTCTCAGCTACTCCTGCTACCGTGCCTTCACTCCACCATCATGGACTCTTATTCTCTGAAATCACAAGCCCAATTAAGTGGTTTCTTTTATAAATTACCTTATTAATGGCATTTTATCCCAAGTCCATTTGAAGGGGCCTACTGAGTAAGTAATCTTTGGTTTATAGGCCCCACAACAGAGTAGAAAGTGAGCCAGTACTAACAATGCACTTTGGGTACAGTTGTGCTACAATAAACTATTTAGAAAACCAGCATGTTGAGCAATGAGCTGTAAAGCAAACACAAAACCATTATCATTTATTCAGGCTCCCTATAATATAGGCATCTATCCAAAAGAGGGAAGTTGTTTCCCCCGGCCATTGACAGGCGAATCTTAAAATCAATAAAGAGATACAGGCAGAGACATGAATTAGGCTTGGTATACTCTCAAGATGCAAGAAATATGAGAAGATAGCTACACACAATAGTTCCAACATAAGAATCTTTGAAATGGTCTAATTTGATCATTTATATTGCCACTGAAGAAATGTATGTTTTCTTTTTTTTTTTTTTTTGATGCTGGATAACCAACAGAATATTTATTTTAAGATGGGCCATGAACAGAAGATGAAACTGTATTGGCTAATACAACTTAAGCAAAAATATAATTTTTTTTTGAATTTTATTTTTTTATTTTTGATACTTTATTTACATTTCCAATGTTTCCCCTTTTCTGGGTCTCCTCTTTGGAAACCCCCTATCCCCTCCTCCTCCCCACCTCTGTGAGGAATTCCTCCTCCCACCTACCCGCCCACCCACCCCATATTCCCACCTTGACATTCCCCTTTACTGGGGCCTCTAGCACCCTCAGGCCCAAAGTCCTCTCCTTTCTCCCTGATGGCCATCGAGGTGATTCCTCTGCCACATATGTAGTCCAAACCATGGGTCAATAGATGTGTATTCTTTGGTTGGTGGTCTGAACTCCAGGACGACCAGAGGGA
>CM052713.1:47755852-47798772 GCA_028551405.1 Uromys caudimaculatus | reverse complement strand
CCCTCCGCTCCTTCAGACCTTTCTCCAACCCCTCCATCTGGGACCTCACTCTCAGTCCAGCGGTTACTGTTAAGTGAAACTTGGACATTCTGAACTTTTGGGCTAATATCCGCTTATCAGTGAGTATATACCATGTTCGTTCTTTTGTGACTGAGTTACCTCACTCAGGATGGAAATGTATGTTTTCTAAGCAAGGGCATGAAGCTTATTTATGAAGCCATTTCTGTCTCTCTACATCCTTTTCTCAAGATCATCTCCTGCCTGACTCTGATATGTTTCCATCCTAACTAACTGGATCAAGATGCTAAGGGAACAATTTATGGTTAAGCTTCTTGGCACTCTTGAGGAGGAACCCATGAGCACTATGCTAGCTCCTACTCACCTAGTAACTCTATGTTGGGGAGAGTAGGAAGAAAACAGGTGGTGTTGTGGGAAATATTTTAAAAAGAAGGAATATTTAGCAGCATGTTCCTGCACTATTCCCTTTCTCTCATCCCAGCGGGCCTGGCCAACCATGCACTGGTGGACAATGGTCACCTACTTTTATCTCATGGAGCTCTGACACCGAGCTCCACAATCTCTCCACCCAGCTCACTAGGTTCCCACTGGCAGGTTGCTACCACGGCAGCCCCATTCTTCAATACCCCCATGGCCTCTGTGGTGCACATCAGGCAAACCCACACTTTGCCGCTGTACCTTTCTCTCTTGAACCCAGACGAGCCACTGCGTGAAGGAAAACGCTACACAAACTTAGCTCAGAAACAATGGTAACTCAATCTCTGGGCGCAATAACTAAAACTTAATCTTGTAAGCCTTATCAAAATCTGATTCCTCTGGTGGCGAATCCTTGCAGATCCACCATACCAGGAGACTCTAGTAGCTACATCTTGCCTATCTGCTTTCCCCATTCAAATCTTGCACTCTCTCTCTCCTGCTTCCTCTCTTCCTCTCTCCAACCTGGAAGTCCCTCTGTGCGCCCAGTGATTAGCTCCTTTATTCATTAGGGGATTGGTTTACAAGAAGTCACAGGTGTAACTCACTCCTTGTCTGAAGTCCCTCACAGGAGGGCAGAATTAGAATACAAAAAGCCCCAGGGCTTTCCACAACAAGGTGGTACTGAAACTGCTACCAAGAAAAGACATCATTGAGCTCCGTTTACACACTGACCACTGACTTAAATGTGGAAAAACAGGCCAAGGCTAAACCATCCACATTTATTCAGTTGGTGATTCACTGAATTAAATTTATTTCTGTTGAGCTGAATCATACATGTTAACATGTTTTTTAGAAAATGAATACAAGACTACCCATACCTTCAGCAGGAAGTCATGTGTTGGTGTGCCAATCTGGTCCTCAGGCTCCACACTGTACTCATGTGCCAGGGGCACAGTTGGGGAGTACAGGCGCCAGCGTTTCTTTCCCTCCAGCTGCAGGATAAACACCTATAGGAAGCCACAGCCCAGAGAACATCAGAAAGCTTCCTGACAACATGGAAGCTTCTAGAACATGCATCAGAAATGCATGTTCCTGACACAGAGATAAGCTGCCACTCCTAGTAATTTTTAAGCAAGAAATCAGGAGTCCTGGTGTTGTACATTCATTCTTGTCACATTTTGAGACAAGGCTGGGTTCTTTATATATTCCACTAGCTTTTACATCTTCTATCAGCTAGGCATTTGAAAAACATAATTTCTGATAGAAAAATCTGATACAAGTAAATGCCTCAAAGCTTAAATATTACAATAAACACTATAGTTTTGTTCTTATTTTAAAAGTTTTCATTTAGCTAAAACTATCTTAATATTCTATTAAGAATATTTAAGAAACACTTTTGGACAATGTATGTATCTTAAATAGTTCTCAGAGGAATGAAAAGGGACTTCTGTTATATCTGTGTTCACACCTTGTATAAGTATAAAAATAAAACTACAAATGTCCAAGCCAATGAGTTAACTTTTTGGAAGCCACATAAGAATGAGATCAACACTTGTAAAGGTGCCAGGGATTAAGTGGAACCAGGACCTTCATTCAAGCTGCACCAAGACTTTCACAAGAGGGAAGAATACACATATTGTTTGCAGCCACTGAAAATGGACAAAGTGAAAGAAATTTAAGAATTATTTGTGATCTCACCTCACTTTACTTTGTAATTTTTTTTAAAAAGTCAATTATTCTTTTATAAATAAGTTACAAAAAAAAAAAAAATCCTATTTCTAAAGACTGTGTGAGTCTTTCATCAGTAATGTTCCTGCTTTGAGAAGGAGCGGGAAGCCAGTCTGCAGGCATCCCGACATGGAGATAAGGTCAAGATCTTCAGGAAGGACCCAGAAGAACAGCCACAAGCCTGGTCTATGAGTGCCTGAGAGTGATGAAGACAACCCTGATAACTTAGCAAGTCTGGCTCTCAGCAGCCTTTTCTTTCCATCCTGGACACTGAATTTCCTCTGTTACCTCAACATCGTCGTAATGTGGAGGGAGGCCCTGAGATCCTGCAGGAGTCATGTACACATTCGAGCCTACTAAGGAGCCAAAGTAACACTCCAGCCTTTCCTGGATCCTCCAGAGCTCATCCTTTGACAAAGAAAAACAAAAACAATGTGAACAGAAAATAAGAAAGCAAATTCAATTAGGACGTCTCTGCTGTACAATTATTTCAGGGCAGGCAATTAAAGAGTAAAAGTCTCCTCAGGAATCTCTGCAGTATGCACACCCCAGGTAATCTAACAGATGTGAGCAGGTAAATCAGAAGCTGGAAGAAGAAACAAGTCAATTTATACCTTTAAAGTTTTCGTTCACTTTGGGGTACAGAATGGTCTGCAGAATTCAAGAGACTAATTTGGAAGCTTTGATCAAGTAGCACAAGCAAGGAATGGACAAAGTGGCAGGGACAGAAGAAAAGGTGGAGACACACTGTGGAATTGGAGAGGGCTCTGCAACAGAGGAAGAGAAGCAAAATAAGCTGCTTCTTGGCTTGCTCCATGATCTGCTCCTTCCATTTCCTGGGCTGAGAAAAGACCATTGAAAAAGAAGCTTTCAGGGGCTGGCAAGTGTTCAGCCAGTAAGTACCTGCCACACAGCTTCAAAGAGCTGAGCTTGAATTCCCAGTACCCCCTCTGGGTGCCTTTAATTCCAGCTCTAGGAGCCAGTGACAGTCTAGCCTAAGTGGGGAGTGACAGGTCCTGCCATTAAAAAAAAGAGAGATGGAAAGAGATGGAGAAATTATATAGTCTCTGGCCTTTACATGTACACACACACACACACACACACACACACACACACACACACACACACACACACACTCCTGCATGCATCTACATGTTCCACCTGTATCTGCGGCTCTATCTTCATCCCCCCCCCCCCCCCCAGTTTTCAGGAGGACAAAACTGTTCTAAGCTGGAAATGTTAATTTGAGGCTGCTATGATTTCCAAAGGTGATATTCTGAAGTCAGTTGGAGGCTCTAAAGAAAGTAAGGGCGGGAATTTACATTTGGAAATTCCTGACAATAATTATTTAAAGCAAGAGGAGCAGAAATGACAAGCTGGGAAGGGGACCGAGGACTGAGAACAAGCTGAGTAAGACTCCCTTGAGTGATTCATCAGATATTAGGCCGAGAGAGATCAGTTACCAGAGTCAGGGAGGAGGAAGTCACAAGTGGGCCTTGTAGATAGCAGCATATCCTACCTTCCAAGTGCTGACCCTGATAACTGAATACCCTCCATAGCAATCTGTCTCAAAGGGTGGGAAAGATCATGAACACCAATTTATAAGTGAGGAAACGGAAGCAGAAAAGCATACAACTATTAACTGAGCCAAGATTCTAATCTGGGGAGTCCAGCTCCAGGATCCATACCTTCAAAACAAGTCACCTACTGCGGTGGTCTGAATGAAAATGGCCTCCATAAACTCACACTGGAGTGGCACTATTAGGAGGGGTGGCCTTGCTGGAGTAAGCCTGTCCCTTGGGAGTGGGCTATGAGGTTTCAAAAGCTCTGCCCAGGCCCAGTGTCACTCTTTCTGCTGCCCACTGATCCAGTTGGAGAGTTCTCCAACTACCTCTCCAGCACCATGTCTGCCTAATTGACTAAACCTCTGACCTGTAAGCCAGGCCCAGTTAAATGTTTTCCTTTATAAGAATTGCTATGGTAGTGGTGTCTCTCCACAGCAACAGACACTCTTAAGATACCTTCTCTAAACACATAGAGACTAAAGCTTTAATACAAATGAACACACACTTACTGACATACAGGTGGTATAGTATAAACATTAGGTTTGCTGAGAACAAAATGTAAGATTGAAAGTAACATAGGAAGACACCCAACATCTTTTCTGTCCTTCACACACACCTGCATGTATGAGCACATCACACACACACACACACACACACACACACACACACACACACACACAAATTTACCTATAAAATAACAAATTCTCCCAAGTTCAAATGTATTTAAAGACCAAATTGACAATATATGTTCTCACAATGATCTCTACCACTAAACCAGATATTCAGTCTTAAACTGATGTGTGCCTAAACACTACTGCTTTCATATGTCTGAGAATTCTACCATGGGGAGATCCATTACCTTAAATCTCTGAGGTTGGTGAAACTGAATTGTGGCTCTCTTCTGATCAAAATCTTTTCTCAGCTGAAAAAACTGTGCTTTGCCATCCTTATTTAAAACCTTCTTCTTCCCGCTGATGCACCGGCAGACATTCACATCTCTTCCATAGTATAGACCTTGGTTGCAGAGACTCTTTAGATCTGAGAGGCTGAACAAAGACTGGTAATATGCGGCCAGTGAAGGGTCATCCCTCTGAATAAGAAGGGGCTTTTGTTCCCAGAATTCCTTGAAAAAAGTCTCTACTTTGATGGGTGAGATTAAACTTTCAAAGAAACTATGGGGGCTGTCAAAGTTTAAAACAGAAATCCTATCAGGAAGGTCCTCCTTCACCTGCTTGCAAGGAACAGACTCTTCTTCATTCTCATCCCCTGTGGGCTTCATTTTCTTTGGCATTGTGCACAAGTAGGGAGGAAATGCAAACCTACCAAAAGAATAAGACATTGTCAGGTTTGTAGGAATGCATATGCACCATGCATGACTGTGACCGTTTTGCCTGTTTGAGAACTTCACATTAGTCAGGACTACATCCTCCAGGATGAGACAGTCTTAAGCCAGTGTCATTCATTCCAAGATGATTCAACCTTAAACACCACTCAGTTTGTACATTCATCTAAAAGAGAACACAATTGTCTTATGTATACAAACACTATGTCCGGAAATCAGTATTAATTAGGAGACTTCATTATCCCAAATTAAACCATTCAACTCTCTCAGCAGCTCTTATTCAAAGGTTAAGCCTCTGGCCATTGAAATGGCAAAGCCAGAAATCCTGAATTTGGCTGCAATCAGCACCAGGTCCCAAATCTAATTAGATGTACTCTCTGTGGTACAAACATTTGATAGAGAATCAGGAACAGCTGTCTGCTGCCAGGTGCTGCTCAACAGAACAGAAAACCTTGCCAGGCAGAAGCCAATGTGCCCTGGGCCAGTGGTGTCACCTGGTGGCTGGAATGAGACGATGAACACTATAAACTCCAAGGTCACCATCAGGGAACAGTTCACAGGAACTTCTGCCCATTAAAAAAAGTAACTAAGGGCTCTGAAAATGAAGGTTAAAATCGAGTATATGGCAGGTCTTCAAAAAGATCTAACTTTTTAACTGGAACAAGATATCAATCACCAACATCATTAGTCTCTAACATAGCACTTCTCCAATTTAACATGCACAAAAGACACAGGGGCATCAAGTGGACCAGACACACATAGTAACAACACTGCTGTCTGTGGCAGACATCTGGGTAGCAAGAGGACCAACATTCTCAAACACCCACAAACTATAAATCCTGACACTTATATAGGTTTCCCTCCTATAGGTTCAAGAACTGTAATTCAAAACATACAAATATTCACAATACAAAATTTGCAAAAGTATTTGGGATGAGATTTGCAATGCCTGCACATATATGAGACATCACATAGTGTAAACCTGAAATTGTGTACTTGAGAAAACCAACTAAAGCAGGAGAGGATTTATTCTGGCTCAGTTTCAGAGTCTTTAGTCCACTCGATGGTTCTGTTGTCTTGTGAAGAGTCTCAAAGTCACCAACAAGAGAATATGATAGCACAGTTACCTCATGGTCACAGAGAGGCAAAAAGAGAAGAGACCAGGGTACCAACATTCCCTTCAAGGGCACCATTCCATGATCTAACTTTCTTCCATCAGGCCCTGAAGAATCCACCCAGGAGTGCCAGAGGCTAGCAACCAAGCTGTAAGTGCAAAAACTTGAGGGGTTGGTGGGGGAAACATATTAAAATCAAAACAAAATTCATAATTCATGTATGTTTCATATACACCCTACATAGCCTGGGGTAATGTTATGCCTGCTTTTCTTGTGTCTCCAATTTGAGGTTTGGACCTTTTTTTTTTTTTTTTACCATATGGCATATTGGTGCTCAGAAGTTAGATTTCGTATGTTTGGATTAGTGATGTTCAAACTGCATAACTTCTCTTTTTTCCTTCTTATTCTGAGAAGAGGTTCTGTTTCTGTGATTCCTAACAAACACCCTGTTGCCAAAGAAGGCTGAGAATCACAGTGCTTATAAAATACCACATTTTTCTCAAGGTCAGTAAATTAAAATGCTATGACTTCCTACTATGTTGAGTTACCAGGATTGCAAGAAGGCTGCCTTTCCCTCATCAAATGTGGAGTAGCATTTTGGCAGCACCGTGGACTGAACAAAAGGAGTATTCTGCTCTGGAAAGTCCTAGAATGATCTGCAACAACTAACTTTTAAAACAGCCTTTAAAAAGCAACCCAGATGCAAACTCAACAAATTAGCAAATGGAAAGTGAACAAATATAAAACCCTCTAAAGGTCTCATTTTAGTATCTAAATTTGTAACACCAAGGAGCTCAGTTCTTTCAAAAAGCAGAGAACCATGGCAGCAAACAATGACAACTAACTGATACTAACAATGCAGAGTAGGAGCTAAAGATGACCTGAAGAAAGATAAAACTGGTGTTAAAGTATGAGCTTGTGATGGTCTGTGTATGCATGGTTCTGGAGTGGCACTATTTGGAGGTGTGGCCTTGTTGGAGTAGGTGTGCCACTGTGGGCTTGGGCGTTAAGACCCTTGTCCTAGCTGCCTGGAAGCCAGTCTTCTACTAGCAGCCTTCAGATGAGGATGTTGAACTCTCAGCTCTGCCTGCACCATGCCTGCCTGGATGCTGCCATGCTCCCGCCTTGATGATAATGGACTGACCTCTGAACTTGAAAGCCAGCCCCAATTAAATGTTGTTCTTATAAGACTTGCCTCGGTCACGGTGTCTGTTCAGAGCAGTAAAACTCAAAACAGCGCTCAATGAGACAAACTTTCGGAAAATATTTTGTATATCCCTTTGATTCAAACAACAAGACTGATCCCAGAGCAGATGGAATAGGAAGAAGTGACTAACGCTCCCTAGACTTCTCTATACATAAAACCAAGTGCAGTTCTGGAGAGCACCCAAGGAATCAACAGTGACAGTCAGAAGAAAAGAGTACGACAAAGTACATCAATAGCTGTACAATATTCTGGATTACAACATCCTAAATCCAGGACTCTATGCAGAAATATAGGGACAGCCGTGCCCCTAAATGCTTCAAATGTCAGAAGAAAAAGTAAACATTTAGCAACAGCTTGAATTCTTAACCCAAGCAAACAAAGCGTTGGTGAGATGAAATGCCATAGCTGGGATTCTGTAGAGACATGGAAATACAAACTATGAAGACAGACTCAGTAAAGAATCCACATAGAGACAGTTAAGGAAGGAGGCTTTAACTCCTGTTCTTTAAAAAAAAATCAGCTTGTGGCTGATACTGGCAATTGAGATTTCTGGAGAGTTTTTACTACCATTAAATAAAAACAGTTGCCTAAACATGCAGCCAGCACAGCTGACACTGTAAGCTGGCACATGTTCTCTTCTGAGGGTATATGCCAAGCAGAGGCTGCCTAGATAATCAGTCACCAACCCTCACTGCCCTAAAACCCTTGTCATTTAGCCTCCAATAGCCTTGCTGGTGGGCAACAGTTTCCACCTGCTGATACAACCAGGAGAAGAACTATGGAGTGTGACTCCATTTAAAAGATAGTTGGAACCTTGCACTGGACACCTCAGGAATTCATCCTATGTACCTTTTTCCTGGGCTAATTTGATTAACATTTCACTTAGCAAATTAACGAACCTCACATTTAATATAAAACCATTAGACCACTGTGTTATACTTCCATCATGAAAGACACTTAATGCCTTAGTTAGGGTTACTATTGCTGTGATGGAACACGATGACCAAGGCAACTTGGGGAGAAAAGGGCTTCTTTGGCATATACTTCCACATAACTGTTCATCTCTGAAGGAATTCAGGACAGGAACTTAAGCAGGGATGGAACCTGAAGATTGGAGCTGCTACAAAGGCAATGAAGGGATGCCACTTCCTGGCCTGTTCAGTCTGTTTTCTTATAGAACCCAGGACCAGCAGCCCAGAGGTGGTCCCACACATCAAACACTAATTAAGAAAATGTCTTATAGTAACTGGATCTTATGGGGGCATTTTGTCAATTGAGGCTCCCCACTTTCAGGTAACTCTAGCTTGTGTCAAAGACTACCTAAGACTACCTGGCCAGCACAGGGAAGGCACACATCTCTTTCCTTCACAATTGCTCAGTTTGATGAGAGGAAAACACAAGTGAAAGGCTTGTTTCCTTAAGAATAACCCAAGAATGAAATCACACGTTCACCAGAAGGTGTGGCTAAAGTGCCCAAAATACTTAATAAAACCACTTAAGGATTTTTCCCACCTACAATCATCAAGGAACTCAACCCTACGAATATATATAGAACTTACCCTGCCTACTATTACACAACCTACTTTCCCCCTATGTTAACATAGAATTTATCTGAGCCTCAGTTAATTGGAAACTAACTCACATACATTATATTTTACTTACAGCACTCATTTTTTTATAGCCTCTGGAGGGTGGAGAAGAGAAGACACAAAGCTACCAAATTAGGCCTATCTCCAAATATCCCAAACTGCACCACCATTTCACGTGCAATAAAAAGCACAGGAGGAACAAAGACAGTTCTTGTATTCCAAGAAATACAGTAAATTAAACAAAAGAATGCCTATAAGCTCCGTGAACTTCCCAGATAGAAATTAGAATATTTCTTTCTATAGACCTGGGGTTGGGGAAGCTGTGAAAAGCAATTATTTTTAAGAAAGAGTTCCAAGAGTTTCAGTTTATAAACTGGTAACTGCTATATCACTGATAAATGGAACACGAAAATAAATGTTGGCACTCCTCCTATAGTCGATAAACTTAAGAATCTATATTTTAGGGTGCCCTAATTTTCCCATGATAAAATTTAATGACAAGGCTTCTTAAGGAATAGCTACCTCTACCTTACCAAAACCTAGCTAAGTATGGCCTAAAACAGTCTACTCAGAATTTTTCTTCAATTTTTTATCTCAGCAAATTCTCAAAAGCCTTACTCACCTCCCCCAAAAAACCAACACCACCAACAAAAAAACCCCAACCCAAACCAACCCCCCCAAAAAAAGAAAAACAAAAACAAAAAAAGAGCAACAAAATCCACAAAACAACTCTTGGGAAAGACAGGACTATTATTCTGAAGGAGTAACCATAGATACCAATGCCAGCAAAGTTTCTAGTATGCAAATTTCTAGATGCACATTAAGCCTAGTGGATTACCACTTCTGATGCTGGAGGCAGACATCTACATTCACAGAAGTCCTTAATTAACGAATTTTAGGCCCACTAACATAGAGAACACTAAATTGAACTTGGTTCGATTAAACACATCTAACAATAATTACATACCGTGGGCCTGAGAAGGCTCAGTCGGTAAAGACACCTGCAGACCAACCCTGACCACCTAGTTTAATCTCTGAGACCCACATAGTGGAAGGAAAGAATTCCCTCAAAGTGTCCACCAACCTCCACAGGTACACCATAGCATGTGTGCATCCGCACAAAAAATAAATAAGATAGTGAAATACTTTTTAATTACATAAGGCTTGTGTCTTAGGGTTTCTATTCCTGCACAAACATCATGACCAAGAAGCAAGTTGGGGAGGAAAGGGTTTATTGAGCTTACACTTCCATGCTGCTGCTTATCACCAAAGGAAATCAGGACTGGAACTCAAGCAGGTCAGGAAGCAGGAGCTGATGCAGAGGCCATGGAGGGATGTTCCTTACCGGCTTGCTTGCTTGCTTGCTTCTCCTGGCTTGCTCAGCTTGCTTTCTTATTAAGCCCGAGACTACCAGCCCACAGATGATACCACCCACAAGGGGCCCTCTCCCCCTTGATCATTAATTGAGAAAATACCTTACAGCTGTATCTCATGAAGGCATTTCCTCAACTGAAGCTCCTTTCTCTGTGATAACTCCAGCTTGTGTCAAGTTGACACACAAAACTAGCCAGTACTGCTTGTAACAAGATCACCAGGCTAACCTGAAAGCAATTGTCTTCAGCACACCAAAAAGTTTTAATGAATTCAGAGATGTCTCACTGAATGGCAGTTACGTTTTGGAGCTTTATACAAACAGAATACGAATTATGTGTATTTGGGGGTGGGGGTTCACAAAAGATGCAGCCAAAAGTTAGAGGTATGCAGGTATAAAAAGGAGCTGGTGAAACCCAACTCCCAGCACCGGAAGTTCAGATAATGAATGCTGGTGGAGTTCCTGAAACCTGTTTTTCGTCACCTGTTGGACAACCTGGAGTCAGGCAGGCAGTCTTCCTCATGTGGAGATTTAAAAAAAAAAAATGCAACCTATCCTAAAGTCGGGAGCTGGGCGACAATCTCGGCGCCCCGCCTCAGTCCGCCGCACGTGGTCCACGCCCCGTCCCGTCTGCGCGCGCAGCCTGGCTCTAGCACGCCGGCCGAACTCGCGTGTGCCGCCTGTCAGCAGGCCCGCGGTGTCCAACCCTCAGCCACCCGGCTCACCAGCCAAGGCCTCGGCCCTCCAGAGCTGCACTTCTCAGCCCAACCCGAGGCCCACACGCTGCACCACACGGTACAGCCAGGACCACCACAATCACACTCACCCGGTACGGCCTGTTGCGTGTCGTCCGCAAGTGGACTGGGCGTGGAGGGGCGGGACGGCGTGGGCACGTCCAGGGCGTGCTCCCGAGACGCGGCTCCGCCCCCGAGCTTCTGGCCCCGCCCCCGGACCGCATTCCTGCTCCTGCCTATAACTGCAGGCCTTCCCCTGCTAGGGCCTATGATCCTAAAGATCACAGAATGCAAATGTGCTTTTTTTGGTTGATACCTCCAAATCTGAAGTTAGAGGGAAGTCTATGAATTTGGACAGTTCCCTTTATTTTCTCTCTCTCTCTCTCTCTCTCTCTCTCTCTCTCACACACACACACACACACACACACACACACACACACACACACACACGAACATGCTTCTTGAGAGAGTGCTTGTGCTCTGTTGGTCCACAAAAGATCCAAATTGTTTGTCATTGCATACGGCTTTAATATTTATACGATCGTTACTAACTTAACATTTTTAGTACCAACCATTTTTAGACTTCATACATTTTCATTTCAATCCTTTTAAATTTTTCTTTATTTTAATGTCTTTTTTCATACAATATATTTTGTCCCCTTCCCCAATTACTATCCAAATTCTCCCTACCTCTGTACCCACCCAATTTCATGTTCTTTCTCATTCTTAAATAAAAAAATCAAAACAAACAAAACCAAAATATCAAAAATACCAAAACAAAACAAAAAGCACACACGAAAAACATGGAGTTAATTTTAGTGCTAGCCAGCTATGCCTGAGCATGAGGCCTGCCTTAGAGTATAGTTCATATATCCTTTGGAGAAAACTGATTTCTTCAGTTAGAGATTAAAAAGGCAACCTATGCTCCAAATCTGGAGCTATGCGAGAGCACCCGCGTCCCACCTCAGACCATCGCTATGGTCTCAGCCCCTCCCCATCTGAGCGCACAGCCTGGCTCTAGCACCCAGGCCAAACTCTTTTGTGCCGCCAAAGGAAATATTAGTTGCAAATAGTTACTTGGTTGGGAGTGGGATTTTGTACTTGTGCAGGTCTTCTATAGGCTGTCAGTCTCCATTAGCTCATAGGAACATAACCCTGTAATATTTGGAAGATGCTGTCCTTTGGAGCCATCTACCTCTGGCTCTTAAAACTTCTGCTTCCTCCTTCTCCTAGATTATTGAACCATGAGAGAAGGGCTTTGATAAGAAAATCACATTTAGGGATAAGGTGGATTTCTGATGTTGTTTTTGTTTTCTGACTATGTTAACTTTATAATTATAAGGAATCTGATGAAGAGTGAGTACAATAATTAGCTTTAAAGAATACAACTTTTATGTTGCAGAACTGGAGCATGAATCAAGACACCCAGTGGTCGTCTTTTGTGGAAAGGGAGGGACTTTAACAAAATGTCATTCATTAGCTGTATTATAAGCAACAGAAACTTAATTGTTTTGAAGCCATGGAGTTCCTAGATCAAGACATGGTGGGTTCTGCATTTCAGTGTGTCTGGTGTGGGTCCCCAACCCAAATTTGGTAAAGGAGGCCTTTGGTGCACATCCTCACAGGCTGGAGTGGGAAGGCAGCTCTTTGAAATACATATATGCAGGAATCAACCCCATTCGTGAGCACTCCACCCTCAAGATCTAATCTCCTCCCTAAGGTCATGCTACTGGCATTGGTGACTTCATTTCATCATCTTCATCTGAGATAGTAGACGCAGACATGCAGACTATAGAATGCAAGCTGCCTATGCCTGTCCTCTTCAGACTGTGTGTGGATCTGTGAGAGTGCTTAATTTTCACCTGCCTCAGAAAGCTGCTGCAAACCCCCGATGACACAGAGTAAGCAAAAGAATCTCAAAACTGCAAGGTGCTATTCACCTGAATGGAATTTGACAAATCTACATTGAATCTAAAAAAAAATACTTCAGAGCAAGAATTAAATGCTTTATGATGAAACTCAACAAACAAATTAATGAAGTCACATCATCTTACAATAATCTTTGTGTCTTACTAACTACAGAAAAGATAAACTTGCTTACAAATGGCCCAGCCCAAGGTCTCAAAGGTCCTCCACATAATAAATCTCCTGGAACACAGAATATTTGATTTGATGAATGTATACCATCAGTCCTTAGTTCATGTTGAGATTGCCAAATATTTGTTACTCAGGTTTATAGAATGGAGTTATCTTTTCTATCTTCTTCACTGTTTATAGTACTTCTTTTTCAGTGTATGTTATAGCAAAGTCATTTCAACTATATAACATTTTTTATTAAGTGATACTGCAGACTTCTCTTCTCCATAAGCTCAAAACAATGGGTGATAATATGACTGTTCTCCTTACTGAGTTGTGTTGTTACTTCTCTATATCTATAAGCCTTGTGGAGACTTATTCTTGGTTCTTATGAAAATGAGATGTACTCCCTCATGGATACCTTTAGGGGCACTTGTAAAGAAGCCAGTAAGATTATATAGAAGATGTTTTCTAGCGTTGTATGGATGAGCAGGAGAGCCTGCCCTCAGGGTGGTAGGTTCAATTTTCTGTTTTTCTTTTTTAAAATGATCATGAACTGAGACTGGAGAGATGGCTCTGTGATAAGAACACTTACTGCTCTTGCAGAGAATTCAGGTTCGGTTTCCAGCACTCATGGTGGATGGCTCACACTGTTGCTGTCTCCAGTTCCAGGAGTGTTCCAGTGTGTTCTTCTGACCTACAGGGGCATCTGAATGCAGTTGTTATGTATACATACACTCTGGCATGCACATGTACAATATAAGATAATAAGTCTTTAAAAATCATCAAGAACTAAAAGTGGCCAACTACTCAAAGCAGTAGTACTAGGAACTGATAGTCTACAAATGATATTCCTTTAACTTCCAAGGAGATAAGAAACACCTCTTCTGACTACAAACTGCTTCTGAGATTCTAAGAGAGAAAACTATACATTTCTGCTTATTCTTTAAATGCTGCATAATCTAGTGAGATAACTGAAGAAGCGTATACCAAATGAGAACTTCCACTTAAAGTTTTAGTTAAAACCACACTCTGGACACAGAGCATTTTCCAGGCCCCAAGTAAACGTGTCCTAAAGTCTACTAATAAACACAAATACCTCTGGGGAAGAACTGTATCTGCTTTTCTGCATTTGAGGGAATAGAGAGCAAGAGACTAAATCATTGATTAGAAAAAAAATCCTACCACTGACTCCTAGGTAAAATAAAGGATTTAACTTAAGCAGCCCAAATGTTTAATAAGATTTGGACAGGCTCTCTGGGGTTGGTAATCAAACACTGCCCCTAGCATGCCAGGGAAGTGCTCAACCATGACATACAGCTGCTTCATTCTTTGAAGATCCTAAAGATGAAGATTGCTTTGTCCCAAAGAGCAGTCAGGTGCAAAAAGCTAGGCGGGCAGCCTGCTCTGACATCCATTGCAGAGTGCTTAGGTATGCTCCCGGCTGTTCATGCAAAGGAACTAGGCTTAGACCACCTAGAAGGTGGTGCAGCAGGTGAAGAAAGGCAGTCATTGGGAGAGGGTGGGATGTGCTGACCCAAGTGGGAAAGGAGACATGGCAATTACACACATCAGGCCAAGACCCGAAGTTAATTTCAATGAAACCTAGTGTGTAGACCTCCCAAAGAATCTTCACCTGCACTAACATTTTAATACAGACTACCAAGGTACATATGTAACATGTGGGACCTCAGACCTGTTGAAATAGCAGTTTGAAAAACCGCCATTAAAGATATTAAGATATAAAAGTATTCCTTTCAGTTGCTTTAGCTCCCTTTTATCACCATGCTGATTGCTTGTTTGATGTTAATGTTAAATATCGTACTGCATTGCTGGCTTGAAGGGTGAGTGAATGAGTTCACCAGTCCTTTTGGCCCTCTGTGTCACTGTAGTGTACATAGATATGGGGGTCTCTGTGACCACCAAGGCCAGCAGAGTAACAATCTGTATGAGGCAAGAACGAAGTCCAGTTCAGCATCACTCAGTAGCTGGTGTTGGTTCAAACTTCTAGAGCCTGACCCTGGACACTTTATTTTGGGCATATTTAAGCACAGCACAAATTGGAAAAAGCTTCCTGGTGGTAATTAACTTAATCCCATGTGCACAATAAATCTTAAAGCATGACTACATCAAAACTTTTTAAAAGTACGTATGACCTCTTTCATAAATATGGTTCTAAAGATTGACTGCATACGATGTCTGAAGGGTCTGAGTAAGGCCTTAGTTTTGTGTTAGTTATACAGATAGTGTAATGTCATGAGACTATTAACTATTTCACTCCCATGTATAAAGTACGTATGACGTCTCATATAAAGATGGGTTCTGTTGACAGAGAAACAATGCTCAAGATAAGGGTCTAGGAGGATGGCTTAGATAAACAGAAGAGTCTAGGGGATCCAGGTGTGGCTTGGCCATACAGAGACTACAGAGGTCACCAAGCTATTAAGCACACCCGTTCCTAACCCTGGGCAGACACCGGATTATACACCTCTTCTTTTGAAAAGACAACCCTGCATGTTTAACATTCCTGTTTTTCCTAGTACTTATCTGGTAGCACAAAGACCTCTGTGTCCCCTACACAAGTGAACCTATGAGTGTCAATAAGTCCATGTGCTGTGAAGTTTCCCATCCCACTGTGCACTGGGGTAAGCAAATGAGTTTCCCTGAAACTGGGAATACCCCAACCCACAGAGAATGAGTCAAACTCAAGAAGTGGCAACCTCCTAGTTAATCCCCAATCTCCAACTGAGTCCCTGAAATGGGATGTGCAATAGGCTTGTTCCTAATACTGTGACCCCACAATTTTAATGTATAGTTGGTATCTACTGTGACCATCCACAAATGCTGTGGGATGCATGAACCACCCTAACCTTTCCAGGATCTGTGTCATGGGCTGTGCCAGACACAGAGCAGACAGGGGAACTGGATGAAAGTCCACACTCAATGCTCTGTTCTTCTTCCATTTATTTATAAAACAAATTCAATTTCAAGATGATGATTTCAGACATTAAATTTCCAAGGCGAATCCCTTTGTCATAGACCTGCTGTATGCTTATGAAGCTCCCCTGCCTTCAACTCACTATCCATCAGCTAACAGAAAGCTAAAACATACTTAAATGAAAAGATTTTGTCAGTTCTTTCTGGACTCTGCCTTGCCGTTCCTTACCCTGAACTGAATGAAATAAAAGAGATGAGGAAAGAATGTGTTTAAGGTTCAAATTGTACATTATTTTCATGACAGGTTCTTCAGACAAGATTTAAGTGTGACTTGGGGGCGGGGGGGGGGAGGGATCAAAGGAAATTTGAATAAGAATGGCTATATGCCTATCTTAGTTACTGTTTTATTGCTGTGAAGAGAGAGCTTGACCAATTGAGGCTTGCTTATAGTTTCAGAGGCTTAGTCCATTATCATCAGGTGGGGACCCTGGTGGCATGCAGGGAGACAGATATGGTGCTGGATCAGTAGCCGAGAGTTCTACACTTGAGTCTGCAAGCAGCAGGAAGAGAGAGACAATAGGCTTGGTTTGGGCTTTTAATACCTCAAAACTAACCCCCAGTGACATACTTCCTCCAACAAGGCCACACCTATTCCAATAAGGTTTCAACTCCTAATCTCTCTCAAGTAGTGCCACTCCCTGATGCCTACACATTCAGACATATCAGCCTATGGGAGCCACTCACTCCTATTTAAACCACAGCAATGCCTGAAAATAAGTCTGTAGTATCAAAGTGTTTTGCACGTCTTTACACAGTGGTTATTTATTAGGCAATTGATTACTAGTAACTGGGTATTTCGAAAGCATTGGAATCTGCTGAGGGGCCAAAGAGGAACAGTTAATAAATCACATGTGACAGTAATTAATAGACAAAAGAACTTTGTTCTATCTAAATCCACACAGAGGTCAAATTATTTCATATGAAACATAGCACAGTATATAATGCACATTAACCAAGTAAAACTTATGGAGAATTTCATCAGCATAACTCTGTACAGTCAAAGGATAATATTGTGAAAGAATCAAATAATGAACAAATTCATAAAAGTAGGCTAATTTTTTGAGTTGGTATCTTACAGACTTGATTACTTGATGGTCCACATGCAATTAATTACTTTGTTGAGAGTTACACTATCCACTATCCTTCATATAAATGAACAAGAACCATTAGACTTCTTCAATCTCAGTTGATATGTGACCTAGAATAACATAGACAGACAGACAGAAAGACAGCTAGCTAGATGATAGAGTTAAAAAGTACTCTCTCTTCAAACTGAAATAATTCTCAAAAGATCATTTTGTAGACCAGCCATGTTTCCAGTTTCTACTAGTCCTTCCTCTGTGTTGTATTTGCTCCTCTTTTTAATTTACATTATCTTTCTAAATCACATTCAATTATTAGAACTCAATGTCACAAAATAGTCTTCCCCCCATCTCCTAGTTCCACAGTTATTTAAAAACTGTGTAGCAGGTCCTGAGGCCCTTTTCTCATTGATCCAAGATTTAATATAAATATGACCTCAGCTGGAGGCACAACCTAATTAACAAAACATATTTTAAGTTATTTCAGGATGGCATGATTGCCCTAAAACTTTATGTGATGTGTGGGTTTGTGGTGATAACACCTCTCTGAAGTGTAAAATGCTCAGAAATTCCTGCATTAATGTTCTCTGATCCCATAAGGGAAGCAGTGAACAGGAGTGGAGATGCTTCCTTTTCTTTAGATGCCTTGTTGCCTTAGCTAGTTTTGGAAATGATAGAGTTTTTACATTACTTTTAAAGGCCATAGGTTTGGGTATGAAACTTTACAAAGTCTTGACTTTGGAACTGTCTCTTCTACACTGGGCTCCATCACAGACCAGTTGACATTATAGTACAGCAGGAGGTTGTCGTAGTCACAGTGGCCAAAGTGTTGCAATGTCAATGCCTTCATCATTTTGGATTCCTGGGAATGACCGTGATCTTATGTGTTTTAAGGGGAGACAGGCCCTATCCTAAGATAACAAGCCTCATGGTTTTCTTCCTTCTTGACTTCTTAACTCCTAGATTCCTTTCTTTACTGTGAGATAAGTCTTCATTAATATATGAATTTTCTATTATAATAGCATGAATAAAGCCACCTTCATAAAAGTTCAACCTGTTTGCTGGCAGTGGTAGCACATGGCTTTAACCCCAGCACTCAGGAGGCAACGGCAGGCAGATCTCTGAGAACTCAAGGCCAGCCTGGTCTACAAAGTGAGTTCCAGGAAAGAGGAACACTCTCCTCCACTGTTGGTGGGACTGCAAGCTGGTACAACCACTCTGGAAATCAGTTTGGCGCACCCTCAGAAAAATGGACATAATACTACCTGAGGACCCAGCTATACCTCTCCTGGGCATATACCCAGAAGATGCCCCAACATGTAACAAAGACACATGCTCCACTATGTTCATAGCAGCCATATTTATAATAGCCAGAAGCCGGAAACAACCCAGATGTCCCTCATCAGAGGAATGGATACAGAAAATGTGGTACATTTACACAATGGAATACTACTCAGCTATAAAAAACAATGACTTAATGAAATTTGCAGGCAAATGGATGGAACTTGAAAATATCATCCTGAGCGAGGTAACTCAGTCACAAAAAAACGAACATGGTATGTACTCACTGATAAGCGGATATTAGCCCAAAAGTTCAGAATGTCCAAGTTTCACTTAACAGTAGCCGCTAGGTTTTGGATCATATATGGCACAGTTGGAAATGATAGACTTTCCTCAGGAAGACTAACCCAGTCTTCCAAAAGTCAAGATAATGCATTGTGGCCACAAATCGTGGTTTTGCGAAAACTCGAATGCGAAATTTTTTCCTCTCCTTTACTGTCTTAGTCAGGGTTTCTATTCCTGCACAAAACATCATGACCATGAAGCAAGTTGGGGAGGAAAGGGTTTATTCAGCTTATTCTTCCACATTGCTGTTCATCGCCAAAGGAAGTCAGGACTGGAACTCAAGCAGGTCAGGAAGCAGGAGCTGATGCAGAGGCCATGGAGGGATGTTTCTTATTGGCTTGCTCAGCTGGCTTTCTTATAGACCCAAGATTACCAGCCCACGAATGTCACCACCCACAAGGGACCCTCCCTCCTTGATCACTAATTGAGAAAATGCCTGACAGCTGTATCTCCTTTCTCTGTGATAACTCCAGCTTGTGTCAAGTTGATGCACAAAACCAGTCAGTACATTCACTAACATGGTAAAAGCTTATATCAGCAAGAGGAGTCATAGAAGGGAACAGGTCTTAATAAATAGAATTGATTTTTAAATGGGCATTTTATATCATTCCAACTTATAATAAGAGGTAGAGGCAGTTCTGCTTAGGATAAAAATCACCTAAAACTTAAAGTGTTTCTTCTTATCCTAATGTGTACCCAGAAATCTGGGCACACAGGTGGGAAAGTTAATGTGGCTTGATGTGGCAGGTCCAGATGGAAAAAAAAGAGGAGGGTGTATGCTTGTTGAGGGAAAAAGTGCTGAAATTTGAATACTACTAGAAATTTATTTGTTTCCAGAACTGATTTCATCTCTAAATATTTTAGAGTTATGAAAATATACAATAGGAAATATTCTGATGCTTTGCATCTAAAAATAGGTGGACTAAAGTGCATCCATCCATTCAATAAAGCACCTTATGCCACACCATGTTCATTTTTGTTTTCAGGAATAAAGGCACGAATGTCATTTATAAATCAAAGAAGAAAATCTGACTACAAGTAGCACAATGTAAATCCATTTCTCAATAGGAAGCAACCTCACAGGTTCAAGGCCCATGTCAGTTCTCACAACAGACACAGGGGGAGGCAGAAGACAGACAGCACTGTAAGCTCAGATAGTAAATAAAAGTATACACAAAATTTCACTTTTTGTGAAAACTCTGTATGCTCTGTTTCCCCAGATCCAACCCCCAGGCTCCTAGCTAGCTCTGAACACTAGCTGCAACCCCCTTTCCGTGTCCACAGCTCCTGTGACTCCCACAGACCAGCTCTTTGCCTTCCTTCCCAGATTTGACCCTGTGTCCCAGTCCCTAACTCAAGCAGGTATATCCTGCTTAACCACAGGTCATGCCTGCCAGAATAGTTCCTTCTCCTTCTCCTCTCTTTCTGCTCCCCTGTACCAAATTTTCAGGGTAGCCCCTAGTGCTGCAATTCTCAACAAAGAAATCTCAAATTATGAAGAAACATTTAAAGAAAAGTTCAAGATCTTAGTCATCAAGGAAATGGAAATAAAAACTACTTTAAGATTCCATCTTATACTTGTCAGAATGGCTAAGATAAAAATCACAAGTGACAGCACATGCTGGCAAGGATGTGGAGCAAGGAGAGCACTCCTCCATTGCTGGTGAGAGTGCAAACTTTTACCACTTTGGAGATCAATATGGCTGTTCTTCTGAAAATCGGTAATAGATATACCTCAAGAATTAGCTATACCACTCTTAGGCATATACTAAAGCATGCTCCATCCTATCATAAGGACACTTGCTCAACTATGCTTATAGCAGCTTTATTCATAATAGCCAGAAATTGAAAACAACCTAGATGTCCCTCAACAGAAGAATGGATAAACAAAATGTGGCCATTTACACAATAAAGTAATACTCAGCTGTTTAAAAGGTGACATCATGAAATTTGGATGCAACTAGAAAAAGTCATCGTGAATGAGGTAACCCAGACTCAGAAAGACAAATATGATATGTATTCACTTATAAGTGAATATTAGCTGTTAAGTAAATGATAACCAAGTTATGATCCATATACTCAGAAAGGTATCTGAAAGAAAGAAGTCTACAAGGGACACATGGATCACCCTGGGAAATAGCAATAGAATAGATTTTGTGGGTAGACTGGAAGCAGGAGGGATCAGGCGTGTGTGTGCGCGCACATGTGTAGTGGGTGAGATGGGAAGAGAAAGTAGCAGGAGAGATGTCTGGAATTGGGGGGCATTTGGAGAATGGATGATATGGAAACCAAGAGCAGTGGAATCTTCCTGGAATCTATGAGTGTGAGACTAGTGAAGCCTCTTAGAAATCGAGGATTTGTAATCTCAATTGGCCATCTCTTGTAGCCAGGCAAGTCTTCTAGTGGTGGGATTGGGTTGCTTTCAGTTGAGTTGTTGGCCAAAGGGTACTATGGAAATCTCTAAACAACCAAGGCTGGTACTAGGACACAAGGTTGTTCTTTGAGAGCTAGCAATGGGGCCCCAATTGCTGAGGAGAATATCCACACAGCTCTTTGAATGTGGAGAGGTCAACCTGGTGTCTACATGGAGGCTTTACCCCTGTGTTCTCTCCTCTTTGGTATGGGAAGGTACTCTGCAGGCTACCTAAAGAGAAATGTGAAACCCAACTCAGCAACAAAACCTTTTACCTACAATCTGTCTACCCTGCAAGATGGTGCTGGGGAATAGCGGGTCAGAACTTGTAGGAGTGGCCAACCATTGATTAATTTAACTTGAGTTCCACTCCACAAGAAGAAGCCCATGTCAGACAGTGCTTGGATGGCTAGGAATCAGAAACTGGATAGTCCAGAGACCTGGAATGTGGGGTGCCTTGTCCAGTTGTCATCAGAGAGGATTCCTCAGGCAGCAGATGGGAATAGATGCAGAGACCCACAGACATTATATGGAGAGAGATTTCAAATGAGAGGTCCCCTTTGGGTTCTTCCCCTGGGAGTTCAGAAGAGGGGGTGAAAGAATTCTAGGATGCAGGGGGAATGGAGGACACCATGAGAACACTGCCCATTGAATCTATGAAGCAGGGTGCATATGGGCTCCCAGAGACTGAATCAGCAAGCATGGGGCCTGCATGGTTCTGCACCAGGTCCTCTGGATATCTGTTGTGGCTATTAGCTTGATGTATTTGTGAGACTTCTAACAGTAGAGCAGGTGTGTCTCTGACTCTTTGGCCTGCTCTTGAGACTCTTTTCCTCCTGTTAGATTGCCTTATCCAACTCCAGTGGGAGGTCTCTTGCCTTGCCTTATTTTATTTTGTTTTGTCATGTTTGGTTGTCTTTTGGAGGTCTGCTCTTTTCTGATGGGAGGTAGAAGAGGAATGGATCTGAGAAAGCTAGGAGGTTGGAGAAAGCTAGGAGGAGGGAGGGGAAACTGCAGTCGGGATGTATGGTATGAGAGAAGAGTCTATTTTAACTAAAAAAGAAAAAGCATTTCGACTTAACTTTTATGTTAATGAACCATGGAGAAATCCAAGATAAATCTGACTAAAAAAAATTGCTATTAAAAGAAAACCTCTAATAACAGAATTAAAAGATTAAGTGTCTAATTCTTAGTGGACATATTTTTTTTTAATCAATTGGCATCCACTATTTTTTTAAATAGTGAAATATACTTTTTAATTATAACAGAAACCATAAAGCTAAGTTCATATAATGCTCGTTCATAGGTTTCATTGAGAAGTGTTTACAAACCTGCACGTTTCTATATTTAGGTGGTTTACAAGCTGGCTGGTTTTTAAAAAATATCTTACAAAGCAGCTTGTGTTCTGAAATCCCCAGTTTTATCCAGGCTTATCCCTCAGTGGACACTCCTGCAGTCTGTTCAGGATTGTGATGAGTAAATGAAGTGAAAATTGAAATGAGGTAACTAGTATATGCTCTTCATTTCATATATATTTTCCAGATAACCATGCTTTCATTTTTCTTGAAATAAGAACCTACCCAGAAATCTTGTCTCTCCCTTGGAGCAATGAAGCTAACGGGAACAGTTCCGTTTCACAAATGGCAGATGTGATGAGAAGCATGCCGGCTTACATCCTTGCAGCTCTTTCTGAATGGTCTGATAATTCCCTGGTGCAGTAAACGGATTTTATTTCTAAGTGTTAGACATTTATTACTGGAAGATATATTGCCTGTGTTTCTAGATGTTAACAAAAGTTGCGTTTGATTGGCCAACAGTTGTGCATTAACAGTCCTCAAGAGAATGTGGAGAATATGTGGACTGTGATAGAGGCCCATTCTCCTAGCCTAGATTGCCAAGTGTATCCAGTGACGCCTCTGATTTAAAATGGTGGAATGAATATGCTCAGGGGAAGCATTAGGCATTGTGAGTGCTGTAATTCAAGGTATGTGAAAAATGGTCATCTCTGAGGAGCCAGAGAATTGGATGTAGGGAACAGTGCTGGTGTTTCTGTTTCTAAATTATTTTCACTTTAACAAATGTAACAAATTCACATGCAGAATTTGTTAAAAATCCTAAATATAATCCAACTATACTAATAGCTATAGATCTTCAACCACTTAGGGTATTAATCTAAACTATATTTTCAAAATATAACCCTACCAAAAAAATCCTTATTAAATCAAGTTTAACAGCCATTAAATACATAATTAAAAAATTTAAATTGTAGTCAATTTACAGTTAAATGGGTAAAGTTTAAGATAAATATTAGCTCGCTTTTGGATTGTAGCCTAGAAAAATACAGTCTCTGAGAATTTTTGAAAGTATATGTGTCTCAAGATTACTATGCATGTCAGAAAAGTCATAATATAGAAAGAATTATCTTTTTAGTCCTTTGTACTTAGGAGGGAGAGAGTTTTCTGGAAACCTATGTGGCTCATAAGAGGCAAAATCAATATTACTGTCAGTCATCAGAAGCTATTTGTTCCTTTAACTGGCATTGAATAATTCCAACCTTTTTGTTTGTGTAAAATAAAAGGCAGCACATTGAACTGCTTACATCATTTAATGTATTCTTTTAATTTGTTTTTAGCAATCAAAATAGAGAAGGGGATATTTTCTGACTTCCTGCCAAGGGATTTGCTCTAAATTGCGCCTTTTAAATAAAATATCCAATGCTGAATCGTGTACACTGCCAATCTGGAAAATGAATGCAGATCAGAGGTTTTCTACTGAACAACATTTATATAATGCCCACTTGACCTGATTTACTTCTTGCAATGAAGATCACTGCGGAATACATACTTTGCATTCAGTTTCTTTACTTGGTGTGATGTCCAAAGAACCCTCAGTTGTTTATGCAGTGAGAGTCTCTCCTTGGATATTCTTTTTCCTCCTTTGACATTTCCCTTTCAGGACAGTGTACATAACTCCATTACCATAACCAATAAATTGGTTTTTCAACTGGTTTGCCATTCTTTAATGGCTATATATTTGGGGAGTGGGGTGGGACTTTCTTTTTCTCTTTTTACCACGTAACAGTTAATGAAGTGTGTGATACATGTAGGCAGCTGATGAGCATTACGAAAGGTTAGACCAACGCTGCGGTGGTCTGAGTGCGAGTGTCTCCCATAGGCTCATGGATTTAAACATTTGGTCTCAAGTTGGTAGCACCGTTGAGGGAAATTTAGGAAGTGTGGAATTCTTCCTGCCACGATGCCTGTTGCTTGCTGTCGTGATTCTTTGCCATCTCGGGCTCTTGTCTCTCTGGAACTGTAAGACCAAATAACTCTTTCTTCTGAAAGTTGCTTTGGTCATTGTCTTTTATCACAGTTATAGAGAAGTAATGAATACAAACATAAATGAAGTTATGAAACCTATACTTCAGCTACAAAAATCCTAAATACTGTTATAAATGACTAAAGGTGAATTTAATGAATAAAGACTGAGTGGAGTTTATTGTTTTTTCCATTTTGGACTCCATAATATATGAAATGTAATTATAGAAAACGTGACTGGAAATAGAAGAAGGGGGTTGTTCACAGGACTCTCAATTGTGTGAGATGTAACCACTTGAAGATGGAATCTCTCCCTTAGGACAATGTTATTTGTCATTTGGCAGACACTAAGAAATCAGTTATCCTTGAATAACTGCCATAGTCCAGTTTTATTCCCTAGTTTAAAAAGATCATTTTCACACACACAAAAAAATGTGTCAAGATGAAATAGTTACAAAATATTTATTCCTGATGGAAAAATTCCCTTAATAATACACATGCCTATGATGCTTATTCATAAAGCCAACTTTCCCCAAGACTCTGAACACTGCAATAAGTGTTAATCGGTCATCTTTTACATCTTCTTGAGGCCAAGAGACATGACTGGCTCTATCCCAGTTTAACTGTCCAACTCATATTCAGGAGGTAAATAACACCATCTGACTCCAATGGAAGTTTATATAACACATTCCTCTTCAGGCTAGGGATGGTAAAATACTTATCCAGCAGTGCACATCCTGAGGACTGCAAAGAAAGGAAAAAGTCCGCAAACAAAGACATCCTCTTCATACATATATACCCCAGTAAAACAAATTAAATATCATATAAACGATGGGGAATACAATTCTAGAATAGGTATCAATAACATGGTTGTTTTCCAGGATGATTCTACCAACGTTTCCTCCCAGGGATTTTCTCTTTATCTGAGATGAATCTGCGCAGGGGCTTCCTGTGAACTTTGTTCTCATGGAGTCCTCTTCTGAATGTAGAAAGAAGGAAGTCTGGTCTACATCAGTCTCACTGTCATGGTAGCAACCATCAAAGGCCATGGCTTGCACTGCATCAATATTGTACATTCCAGATATCTGTCAAAAAGACTTTTCTTTAGTAAGGCACAAATACAATTTTATGAATATAAAAAGTAGAATTTTAGTTTTGCTTCTGGCATCTGACTTAAAAATCATATTAATAATAAGTGGAAACATTGTCTTACAGATCCTGATTTATAAGGTGGTTTATATTTAATTCCATGAGCTATTTAGGCATCACAAAATTAAATGTTATATGAATATGTCAATAATTTCTAATCTAGTCCTGAACTGATAAACAGTCATCCCAGATCCTTGCACTCTGCTTTGTTCTGAGTAACATGAACAGTCTGCCATAGCCTTAGGAGTCATGAGCAAGTAGGAATTATCAGATCATCAACATAGGCTTCTTGAATTTGGGTTCCAACTTATTTTTTCTCTGGAGAGAGAACATAATAATACACAGACCTATGTATTTTGTTTTAGTTTCTGATCTCAAACCAGAGTAATAGCCACTTTTTATTTACACTTGAGTTGGGAAAGCGTTATATTGAAAGGGGTTTATTTGTTCTTTTAAAGCGAAACTAGACAGGTCTTCCTGTTTTTTTGCCAACAAACAAACAAACAATTCCCCCCAGCCCCCTAAAAAACAAGAAAAAAATACTTCTAAATGATGCTAATGAAGCCAGATTAACTACAAAGAAATTGGCTTATTTTTCTGAAGAAGTAAATTATTAATGATTTTTTATAGCAACTGTGCCTGATTAAACCTATACTGATTTTTTTCTGTTGAGTTTTATGTTGGGAGATAGTGGCTCTCAGTAGCATCAAGTAATGTCTAGGAAGCAGCTGTTAGTTATTGCTTTTGGAGAAAATAAAATCCTTCTTGATCTTTAGGGAAGTTGAAAAATGAACAAAAATGGAGATACTTTTCTAGATGAAATTATTCAGAATTCAAATTGGAAGCTGCAGAGTAAAATCTATTCAAAATGTCTATTTGGTTCACAGCAATTTGAAACGACATTATTTTACTGAATCAAGAAGCCGGCGGCTATTCTGTGCAGTCAGTTGATGAGTCAGTGGGGAGCCACGCCTTTGAATTACATTGCCCTTGTATGTTTTGTATATAGGAAAATTCTGTAAAACGTTGAATATTCACAAAACAAATATGCAAGAACTTAAGACTTATTAGCTTCAGATAGCCAATTCTGATACCACAAATTCAAGTATTTAAAAGCTACAGTATCATCAGTGGGTTCGAGCCTGCCCAGAATACTATTGGGCCATCTTAACCTGCTGGGTACTTTTTATCTGAATACATGCTATTAGCATGCTTAAGAAGACTAATCTTTACAGAACAGGTGTATTATTTTCTTTCTCCATATGGTCAATCCAGAATTACCCCTGTAATTGATCAAAGCTTATAGACCACAATTTACCAAAAGCTACTGTTTTTATAGGTTTGTAAGTGAACTTTGTAGTGGAACAGATTTAGAAATAGTCTTATTTTTTTGTCTCCAGAGCCCAAATAAGCACTCAACTAGGCCATGTCTTATCTAGAACTAACTGTTTCAGACTGGGTTCTTGAATCCTGAATTAAGAAAAACCTATTTCCTTTCTGGGCTTAGTTCAACACTAAGGAGAGTTTTAAATTTTATTATTTGCCATGTTTTCTCTGCTTCTGGCCTATAGTGGTTGGCTAAGATGTGGTGTGTGTGTGTGTGTGTGTGTGTGTGTGTGTGTGTGTGTGTGTGTGATGATAGCAGGGTTGATGTTGTACAGTGGGGTTGGTGGTGGTGGTAGAGGTAGTCATGATGGTGAAAACTTTAAAACAAAACTAGTAAGAAGCAATAAAGTCTCATCGTCCTCCGTAAGGGAACACTCCGTGAACAGAATATTGTAATTCTAAATAGACACACATGAAGCACAGGTGCATCAAATTGCATAAAGTACTACTGCTTGTTATAAAGCCTCAGATTAATCCTAGCCTCATAAAAGTGGGGAATTTCTACACATGACTATCACCAATAGATAGACCATTAAGACACATCATAACCCCCCCCCCCAAAAAAAAACCACAGAGAAGCATTAGAGTGAAAAGAAACAGTACCTAGCAAATATCTACAACATTCCACCTAAACACTAAGGGACACACATTATTTTTTGTAGTCCATGAAACTTTCTTCAAAATAACCACATATGAAATCATAAAGCTAGTGTGTTAGGATTCTCCAGAAAAACAGAATTTATAGAATGATTTTATCTATCTATCTATCTATCTATCTATCTATCTATCTATCTATCTATCTACTATCTATCATCAGCATCTATTTGCTATCAGCATGTATATATATATATATACATATATATAGATACATCTATAAATTCCCTTCATAGATAAGTTTATGTATATGTATACACACATATAATACATATTCATATATATATGAAGGCTATTTATTAGAGTGGCTATGGTCCAGCTAATCCAACAATGCTGTCTACCCACAGAAGGTTTAAGAAACTAGTAGTTGTTCAGTCCATGAGGCTGGATGTCTGAGCTGGTCTTCAGTATACATCAGAATCTCAAAGAAGTAGGCTTTAATGCCAGTGAACAAAGGAACTTGCTAGTGAGTGTGAGAGCCAGCAAGAAAAAAGCAAACTTTTCCTTCTTTCATGTGTCTTTTATATAGCCTTCTGTCAGAATGTGTGGCCTAGATTAAAGGTAGTTCTTCCCACCTCAAAAGATCTAGATTAAAAGTGGGTCTTTCCACTTCAACTTATTTAATCAAGAAAAAAAATCCCTCACAGCTGTAGCCAGCTGCTTGGGTTTTAGTTAATTCCAGATGTAGTCAAATTGACAACCAAAAATAGCTACCACAGCAAATCTCAACTATATAGAAAATTTGAGAAATCCTGCATTCTATCTTATCACAATGGAACAAAGTTAAATATCAACTTCAAAAGAAAATACAGAAAGATCATAAATTCAGATTATACAAAACACTATTTATAAATGAGTCACTGGAGGAACTAATAAGGAACATTTAAAAAAATTCTAGATTCAAATGAAAATGAACACAGCATACCCAAATCTCTGGGATATAATGAAGGCAGTCCTGAGTAACATTTATATCCCTAAGTGCTGAGGTTAATAAATAGGATTTAAAGGAACTAACTTAATGATGTACAGTAAAGCCTTAAATTCAAGGAAAAAATAAAATGAAGAAACAGTAGATAGGAAGAAATAACTAACAACAAAATAGAATTAAATAAAATATACTAATATAAGGAATCAATGAAATAAAGAACTGATTTTCTGAAAAGATAAGCAAGATTTAAAAACCCTTTGCCAAATTAAGCAAAAGAAAGAGAGAATTCACAAATGCATACAATTAAAGATGAAAGGAAGGCATCAGAGGACATTTAGAAAATCATAAAGGCATACATTAAAAATCTACATTCCACTAAAATAAAAAATCTAGAAGAATGGAATTGAAGATAACTTTAGAAGATGGAAAAGATACCCCATGCTCATGAGATACTGATATTATAATAATGGCCTCCAGCTAAAGGCAATCTACAGATTGAATGCAATGTTAATGTCTTAGTTAGGGTTTTATTGCTGTGAAGAGACACAATGACCATAGCAACTCTTATAAAGGAAAACTCTTAACTCGGTTTGGTTTACAGTTTCATATATTTAGTTCTTTATCCTCATAGTGGGAGACATGAAGATATGCAGGCAGACATGATTCCAGAGAAGGTGCTGAGAATTTTACATCTTGATCCACAGGCAGCAGTAGGAGGCTGTGTGCTACACTGGGCATGGCTTGAGCATAGAAGACCTCAGAGCCCACCCCCACAGTGACACACTTCCTCCAACAAGGCCACACCTATTCCAACAAGGCCACACTTGCTAATAATGCTACTCCCTATGGGACAAACATTCAAACATGTGATGCTATGGGGGCTATTCCTATTCAAACCATCACAATCAAATTAAGTTTCAGGGCCATTTCTCATAGACATAGAAAAAAAAAAAACCCACTTAAGATTTATATGGAAGCACAAAAGATCTAACAACAAAAACAATCCTGAACAAAATGAGTATTATAGGAGGTAACATCATATTTAATTTCAAGTTACACTATAGTGGCACAGTAATAAAAATACCATGCTAGTGGAACAAAAGATGACTCATAGATGAGTGGAATACAATAGAGGACCCAAATATAACTCCCTAACTACAGCTGCCTGGCCTTTGACAAAGTTGTCAAAAAATAAAAAATAAAGAAAAAGAAAAAAAACCACTAGAGAAAAGCATTTTTAAAGAAACAGTACTGGGAAACCTGGGTAGCAACATGCAAAAGAATGAGACTATATCTGTATCACCTACTGTACACAAAATAACTCCAACTGGATCCAGGACCTAACACAAGGACTGATATTCTGAAACTGCTAGAGGAAAAAGTAGGGATTACATTTCCACATATAGTCACAGGTATTGGGTTTTTATATAGCACTCTGATGGTGCAGGAAGCGAGAATAGTAATCTACAAAGAGGATCTTAAGTCTTCTCTATAGCAAAAGAAACTGTCGATAGAGTGAAGAGGCAGCCCACAAAAATGGAGAAAATCATTGCCATCTAAACGTCTAACCATGAATTCATTCTAGAATAGACAAAGAAATAAAAACAAATCAAAACCCTAAGAAAATACTGTTTTAGTTAGGGTTTCACTGCTGTGAAGAGACACCATGATGAAGGCAACTCTTATAAAGGACAGTATTTAACTGGGGCTGGCTTACAGGTTCAGAGATTTAGTCCGTCACCGTCATGATGGCGAGCGTGGCAGTGTGCAGGCAGATGTGGGGATGGAGAGGGAACTGAGAGTTTTATATCTTGGTTCTCGGGCAGCAGAAGGAGACTGTGTCTAGTTGGCAGCCAGGAGGAGATTGGAATTCTACAGTTGGTGGTGCTTAAGTCTCGGAGACTTCAAAGCTCACCCTGACAGTGGCACACACCCTCCAACGAGGCCACACCTCCTAGTAATGCCATTCCCTGTGGGCCAAGCATTCAAACATAGGAGTCTATGGGAGGGGGCAAACCTATTCAGACCACTACAAACTAATTAATTTAAACACTAATTAATCAGACAATCTAATTTAAATAACTATAGAAGTAAAGAGAATTCTCAAAAGAAGAAATATAAATGCCAAGGAGTCACTTCAAAAAGTGTCCAGCATCTTTTACCATCACAAAAAAATGCAGATTTAGATTATTTTACAATTCTGTCTCATCTCAGTTACAATGGCTATCATTGTAACCACAAATGTTGTGAAGAAGAAGGAATTAATTGTTTTACATTGTTGGTGGAAGTATACATGGTTGAAGCTACTATGGAAATCCATCTGGAGGTTTCTCAAAAAAGTTAAAAAAAAAAAAAAGTGAAAACTAGACTTACAATTACCATAGGAACCAGTTATACTACTTTAGTATAACTCCAAAGGATGCTATAGCGACTGTAGAGATAGCTGCACATTTACCTTTTCAGTTAAATGGATGAAACTGTGCCAAGCGACATAATCCAGACCCGAGAGTACAAATGTGTCACTTTTTCTTTCATGTGCAGATCTTAGTTTTAACTCTCTAGTTCTGTTCATCTAACTTGGAGTGCCTTGGGAAGCCAGGAAAAGGAAAGAGGCTGTATTTCCTGAAGTGAGGAGGGATAGCAAGAGCAAAGGGCAGAGGGGGAAATGCTGGGCATGACAAGAGGTTTAAGATGAGAGTCAGGTAGTAAGATGACATGGTAAGAAGAGGGCAGGGCAGAGAAAATTAGCCTAATAAAGGACGTGTTTTTAAAAAGCCATTATGAAAGCCTACTACTTGTAACTCAAATGAAAAACAGAGATGAGAGAAGAACAAGTTATCATGCATAGCCAGGCAATTCCCATAGAAGCAGTGGGTTAACTAAGCATATTCCTAGTTAGAGACATGGGATACATTTACAGGAGTTGTTCATGGAGGCCCCTGAGGACACTCAAACTACACAAGTTTTTGGCAGCCCTCTCGGTTTCTTACCACAACTACAGTGTAAGATCCTATTACTGAACACACCACAACAGATATAAAGGAAGTAAGCTGACACTGAGCTGCAAACCTCCTAGCTGCTGTTTGGGATTCGAAGTACTGAAACATGCTATGCAGGCTAGTGGGGGAGAAATGGTTCTACTGTCTTACCCAACTGTGAATCCTGTAAACTCCAAAGCCAGTCTGATAGTAAAGATATAACCACCAGTGCAATAGTGTGCCTATTGGAGGTAACAAACCACCTTCTGTTTGGTTTTAATGCCCACCCCATGGGAGGAAAACCATGTATGGGTACTGTAGTCATTGTTAACAACTCATTCCTGGAGAAGTAATAGGCTTAAAAGAGGGAACTTACTACTATGGTTTAACTAAATTAATATAACATCAAACTGCCTTCTAAATACCCGTGTTTATACACATAGGCAACTGCTACTCTTAGCCTTTATCAGACAATTTTCTTCTTGCAGTGAATGTAGATTTCTGGCTACTCAAGGTGCTAAGAATAAGTGACGACTGAAGGGTTAGTCCTGGACAAGACATTTACACAGTCTCCTAAAACACTCAGAGAACACTGTAGAAGAGAGGATAGAAAAGATAGAAGACTTGGGAAATGTGAATGGCTGAGAAATGCCATCCTCTAGATTCTGTAGAAAAAATGTAACCATGAACACTGATCTACTGTGTGTATCACCACTGGGCCCACAGCAAACTGGCTCTGTAATATCTAGTCACAGATGAAGGAGGAGTTCATGGGGAGCTACCCATTACAACGGAATTACTGGTTATTAATAGGTTCTGGAAGAGGGAGAGTTCTTGTCTTTAGTTGTGTATCCAATGCTGAGCCCACGAAGCTCCAACAGATAGCTTCAAACACATAGCCCTGGTTAAACCATGTAGGTCAAAACGAAATGAACAGATATGGATGTCGAGAAAAGATTTGTAGAGGAGAGGGAAAGGAGAGGAGATACAAGAAGGAAGTGAGTATAGGAAGATAGGAGAGGGTCTGGGGTGAAATATTCAGTATGTGTAATACCCACGTGGAAAGCTGTCAAAGAACAACTTTAAGGAATAATGAAAGATTCCGGTGGTATGAACATTGTGTGGTAGGTAAGAGCAGGGAGATATATTTCAGAGTCAAATAGATAGATGAGTGATCCCAGTTTGCTTCAGTGGCTGGTCCTTGTATTAACCAATCACTACACTGAAACAAAGCAAACGAGAAAATCTTTCCCTGTGTACACACTTCCCCCATTCATCTTTCATGCCGTAGATTTCCAGTGTTGGTAAGGACCAGTGGCTTTAGCATCACCTGGAGCTTGTCAAATGTGTAGCCTCTCAGGTTTTACCCAAGTTCTGCAGAGTTAGGCTCCACAGGAACTCTGGTAATGTATATGCACTCTGGTGTCATGTACAACTGAAGGTTTCTGCTGTCCTCATCCCTGCATCTTCCTCGGAGTGCACATGTGCATGACAAGGCCTCACACAGTTAACAAAACCAAAAGCGTGTGGAATAAAACAAAGTCAGTTACTTTAGGGCTTTAACTCAAAGGACGGAGAATGAAAGCCTGAAATTATCATTCTTAGAGGCCTGAACTGAAACTCAGTTCTCTGTGCATCACTTGTCAAATCATTCTATGTCATTAAAATCCTGCTTCTCCTATAAAGCAGAGAAGATTGTTTCTGCATAACTTAAACGGGGGACCTGATGTGAAGTTTCAGTGGATGATGGTGAGATAAAAACCAATGTGAAAGTAAATGCTCTCATTAGAAAAATTAAAATATCAAACGATGTTGAGCACGCACAAATGATCATATGACAGTCTGCAAACCTTGGGGCTGGAGACATAGCTCAGCAGTTAAAAACATTGACTGCTCTTGCACAGGCCCTGGTTTCTGTTTCTAGTATCCACATGATAGATTACACTGGAGTCTGAACCTCATTGCCAAGGGATTTAATGCCCCCTCCTGGCCTCTGTGGACACTACACACATGTGGTATATGCAGCAAAACATGCATATACAGATATTGCTTTAAAAAAATCTTTAAAACAAATATCTAAAGTCAGGGTGAACACATTTCATTAAAATTGTGTATATGTGTACACAAAGAAATTGTCTGTAAATTTTCATAAGGAGACTGGTACCCACATTGTTTGTGAAATACAGCAGTAAAAAGCAACAAATATATTTTATTAAGTAATGTAAAAAAAAAAAAAACCTGGTCAATTTTAGAGCACAGAAGATGCCCCACTGCCAGGACATTATGGAAAGAAGACCCCTCATTTTGTTCTAGTATTCTTCTAAGTGACAAAGAGAAAAAATAGCATTACTGGTTGAGAGCAGAGCCTTTCTAGTCATATGTGCAAAAGCTAATTCTGAACCCTTTAACTCTATGACTTTGGCTGCACTTTTTTCCCTCTGTGAAATGAAGGTGAGAAAACAGACCTTGCAGGGTTAGCACGAAAATCAAATCATTAGGTGTTGGCATAATGCCAGTAGAAAATGAACACTCAAAACTTTCTAGCTATTATGACCACCACCACCACTACCACCATGACCGTCACTGTCATCATCAACAATTAGAAAAGAAGTAGTTTGTACAACACTTTCTTCTTTTAGCGAGGCAGAGTCAGGGGACAAATCCATACTGAGAAGAATTCTTTATGCACAAAAGCCCTCAGGGAGAAGGAATGGGGGTGCTGAAGAAAGCAGCTAGCATCGAGCAGAGATTAAAGTTCCACATTACATTCTCACAATCCTGCTGACTTGACACTTGCCAAGGCCTTTGGATTTGATAATGCACGAGTTTGATAAAGTATAAGAAGCTTGCTAAAAATGTTAGTCTTTGCCCTGGGATGTTTACTGCTAATTGTCATTTTGACAGAATTGGGAATCACTTGTCAGATAGGCCCCTGGGCCTATCAGTAGGTGGTTTTCTTAATTGTGTTGTTTGAGGTGGGAAGCCAGTCCCACTGTGGGTGGCACCATTCCTTGGCTAGAATCCTACACTGTATATTTAAGAAAGAGGCAGCAGCTTGCATTAATTGTTCTGTGCTTCCTGGTGGTGGTTGAAATATGAACAGATGCTTCAATCTCTTGCTGCCTTGACTTCCCCCACTGTGATGGATGGTACCCTTGCATTGTGAGCCAAAATAAACCCTCTTTCATGGAAGTTGGCTTTGTCAGGGTATTTTATCACAACAACAGAAAAAAACACCAAGCCTAGCACTTTCTGAAAGGAGTTGACATTCAATGCAAAGCTGTACCTTTCCTCTCCTATTGAGCTGCTTCCACTCTTCCACTGTGGTGAGGTAATTCACTGCCGCATACTCGATGACCGACAGAAACACAAAGAGGGAGCTGACCCACATGTACACATCCACTGCCTTGACATAGGACACTTGGGGCATGGAGGCACTCACACCAGTGACGATTGTGGACATGGTGAGTACCGTGGTGATTCCTGCAGTTCAAGAAGAATGAAGGACAAACTCAGTGCACAGCATTTCAATTCCTGGATCATCGCCATGTTTCTCTTAAGAACAAAATCAATCTACTGTCCCAGAGTTGGAGTGAACGTTTGTATGCTAACTCTGGACATCAAAAGTCTCTCATTGGATTTTTCTCTCCACCTCTGTGTCTTGCTGTTGACCACAGCTCACATCTAACACCCTTCCTTCTAAATACTCAAAGCCCCAAATGTGTGAAGTCTGTCCTTCAATGGACAACTTCTGATCACCCTAGTAAGTTAAACACGCGGACAATTAAGGAATTCTTCTTGGAAACAAATGACAAGTCCATTTACAGTAACTGTTTCCAAATTATTGAACAACTCTTGTTTGTAAGAAGTTGCTTTTGTCTGCCTTTACTTTTTCATGCTGCGAAGGGACTTCATTTTTGTCTTGGTTGATCTTAAGTACTTGTGAAGACTACTATTCTTCACATTTTTCTTTCATCAAGAATTCTAAATTGTCATCATTATTCTCTTTGAACCCCCATATAGGAAACTACACATCAGCTCGGTGTATGTGTATTACTGTCGGAGGCTGGTCCCGAGCAACTGAGCACTCCTCTTTTCTCTCCTCCCTCCTCTCTCACTGTTTCCTTCCCTTCCTTCCTCTTCTCTGGAATCTAGAAGCTTGCTACCCCCTCTTTCCCCGTGTGTGTGCGCGTGTGTGTGTGTGTGTTTCTCTCTTTTCTCTCTTTTCTCTCTTTGGTCTCCTGTATGAATATTCCAGGTAAGAGTTGGGAGTTCTGGAAGAGATGGGAGAGGAGTGACTCAGATTTTAGTAAGACACTAGCTATGAGAGCTATTCGAGCTCTACGCTAATTTCTCAGAAGAATGCTGCTAGAGGGCTGTCTGGAGAGAAGGTACAGTGTTGTAAATATTTGAAATGCACACTGGCTGCAGTGATTTTATTTGTTAACTTCACACCAGGGAAGCACAAATGAAATTCTTAGTGAGTTTCTGAATTGTGGGGCATCTCGGACAGTAGGAAGAGGACTGTGATTTACTCTTAACTGAGAGATACTTTCACCAAGAGGCCTCTATCTTCTCTACAGGATTGTGTGAAGTGCTCCTGCAAGGGAACCCTGTGTCAAATACAATGGCAATTCTACAGAGCCACTCAATCTCAAAGGAAGTTTGAGTTTGTATAACAAAGCATATTACAGGCCAGCAGCTTGATAGTTACCAAGGGGGGGAAATCCCGAATCTCACCTCAACACCCACCGATTGACTTATAAACTCTATTCTAGCTCTTAAGATTAAGCAAAGGAACTGTCTCATTAAATTTCAGGTCTCCAGGCAACAACAATATACATACATACATACATACATACATACATACATACATACATACATACATGCAACAGCAAATAGCCTGTATACAGCCATATATACTTTTTCTATGTTTGGCTCCAAAACACACTTGTTACACAAACATGGAGATGTGAATTTTTATTAATGCAAAGAGCTGAAACCAAGATTATAGCTTAAAAGTGGTTTGCTTCAATCAGATATTTACCTCCCGTGCACTTTAGTAAATATTGGTTATAAATTACAAAAATGAAATATATGCCAAGAATAGCTGAGTGATTGGCCCACATTTTGTCAGGAACATGATTCCAATTTCTTTCTGGTACTGCTAAGCCTGTGATTTTTATTGCATAAATACTATCTTTCATTTTATACTTGGAGGGCAATTCCCTTTGTTTATATGATTATAAATTGATTGCCATATATGGTATATCTCTGAGGCAAGATGCTACAAAATACTGTGAGGACATGTTAGGAGGTTAGAAGGAACTTTGGACTCTCAATGGGCCAGAGGTTTTAATCCATCCTTCTAGGAACTGAGGGAACCCTGAACTCACGTTCCTATAGAGTAACGTCCATCAATAGTTTAAAAAGTTTTAAATAACTTTTCTTCATTTTATAGCACATGAAACATAGAACTTTAATGTTTTTCAATAGACATCAATTGAGACTTAGTAGATAAAATAATGGTTTAGAAAAGTTATAAGTGTACATGACTTATGAGTGTACACCAGACCCATTGACTATTTGGATTAATAAAAAATAAGCCACTGTATCTATATTTGTCAGAGAGGAATTAAGTATCAATCATTTTCTCTTAAAAGATGTTTAGCCCAACTAATTTACCAGTCCTTTATTTATTTTAATAGTCGGCAGTACATATTTTCATTGCATAAAATCAGCAATAATACTAATGATAAAATTAACGAGAGAGTGAGGAGGAGGAATTGTTGGATGGGTGAGTAAATGATAAGATAACTGGCATAAATTCTTAGAGCAATAGAATTGGAAGCTGGGACGATTAGAGCCACATTAAACATACCTATTATGTCCCGAGCCATCCCCTAGAAACACATTAATCGTGACAAATGGTAGTCCTTGCAGATCCATTAAACTAAACATCCCAATAAAAGGGATTTGAATCACATGAACTGACCATTTAGTCAAGGAAAGGTCATATATTGCATTAGAAAATTACATTCCCACCTACTGACATCAGTATGCATAGTTAGAAAGATGTTATGAGAAAATATTTAGTCAGGCCATTTGACTTAGCTCCCCTGAGCCCTCGCAGTTTCACCATATTAACTTTTAAGCACATGCGTGGGTGAATTAAGGGCAGTCTGGGGAGGATTCTTGATGTCTGCATTTTATTGGCCATCTTTGACCAGGCATGGTGGATCAGTAGTTCATTAACCATGATGGCAGCAATAGCCTCAAAGTCATCACTTGTTGGGACTTGTGATTTTGTTAATTCCTTCAGTGAAGTGCTATAAATAGTTTTCCTGAGGGAGGGGGTGGTCTTCATTTGCCTTCATATAAGATGGCATTTTTCCTATAAGAACTTTTTTTCCCTATAGGTATAGCTAGAAGGACAATATGGAGCACATAAGGAGAAGATATGGACTATATATCACAGCACCACTCAGTTGTCAGAGCAGCGATTTCTATTCATAGGGTACCAGAGTCCAGTGATTGTTATTAGAGACTGGTAATTTCTGCACTGATTACATGAATTTCTCTTGCATGTGTCTACAAATTTAAGCCATTTTGTATAGTGGGATGTGAAGTTTGTGCAGTATTCTTACAACCCAAAGAACAAAAGCTATTTTGAGGAACACCATCAGTTAGAGGAGTCAAGAGAACTAGACATCAACTTTATCATCCAGTGGTTTAGTATTTGTGGTATCTGATCAAACACAGGACTCTGCACATTTATTGTAAGCTCTCAACCATTTCCTACCCTCCTTCTTTTCAGAGAAATGCCATTTTTATTCAAAAGAATAAGGCAAAACAATCATCCCAATTGGAGTAGTGTTTGATCCTGATTTTCTTAAATCAGTGGGCTGCTCACTCTATCACATCAAGTGAAAGAACAAGACTGTTGATTACTAACCATGTGATCCTCACTTTCAAGTCTGCCTTAGAATACTGCCAGAATTACATATGTCATTGTGAACCTCCTATTCATCATTTTTATGAGGAATTAATGACAATATCAATTGTTTTTTTCTGATGTTATACGATGAATTACAGGAATCTTTGGGAGAACTGGAGGTTACTCAGTAAGCTAATGCTTTTCAAGTATCTAAGCCTGTGAGTGAAAGATCTCTTCACAGTACAAAATAGACTAGTGGTTTTTCATCTAGCAGACAGTTTCAGATTCTACACTATAGCTAACCTTTTAGAAATCATTACATCCAGAGCTATTTAATGGGACCAGACTTCTCACTACTTTCAGTGAAAATTTCTTACAACACTCTAAAGAAACCGATAGGATCACTTGTCTGAATAGAACACCTGAAATTCTAAACTAATAGAAGAAAATATAGGAGAACACTTCAAAACATTGGTACAGATGATGAATTTTTGGATGACATTTCCAAAGCACAGGAAATAAAAGCAAAAATAGAAAAAAGTAGCTAAGTTAAACTAAGAAGTTCTAGCAGGGCAGTGGTGGCGCATACCTTTAATCCCAGCACTTGGGAGGTGGATTTCTGAGTTCGAGGCCAGCCTGGTCTACAGAGTGAGTTCCAGGACAGCCAGGGCTACACAGAGAAACCCTGTCTCAAAACAACAACAACAAAAAAACTCCAAACAAACAAACAAACAAACAAACAAAAAAACCAACAACACAGTAAAACAAACAGTGACCAGACTACCTACGTAGTAGAAAAAATTTTTTGCTAACTAATCCATTAGTTTGACAAAGTAATTATAACCAAAGTATATAGTGTACCTTAAAAACTTAATAACAAAATAAGTAATTAATTATTAATGAGCAAAGAATATGAGTACATACTTCTCAAGAGAAGAAATTCATTTTTGTACAAATTGTGAAAAAATGCTCAAATTCTTTGTATGCAGTGGAAATGCAAATCCAACTACAATGAGTGATCATTTTACCCCAATTAAAATGGCCAACAAATGTGTGCATGCTCGCGCACACATGCACACAAAGAGAGACAGACAGACAAGAGAGACAGAGAGATAGAGACAGAGACCCAGACAGAGACAGACACACACACAAAGACACTAACAAGTTTATGAAAAACAGTATGGAAGCTCCTCAAAATACTAAAAATAGATTTATTATACAATCCAGCTACCACACATCTGGATATATGTCAGAAAGAAACAATATTACCATATCAATGAGATAACTGCACATGGATGTTAATTGATATATTATTCAAAATAACTAAGATCTGCAATGCTCAGCATAAGTCCTTATCAATAGATGGATGGATGGGGGCTACACTTATCTGTAGGTATAAGGATGAGTATTAGAATTTAGTTAGAAGTTATACTGGTTGAAGCTTCTTTTTGTGGTACATGGAGACTATTACAGTAAGCCACAATTGGTCAAAATGAAGACAACAACTGACCATAGATGCCCAGCCTCAACTGATGAATCTAAAACATAACCTCTACCCCTGACTCTCAGAAGACATCAAGGAAAGAGAAAATTCTAGGAGTCACAGGACCAGGATGTGTGCTGCAGGATTGTGTTTTCTATATAGGACAGGAAATCTATGCCCTCTGCATCTGAACAATTTGGCTACCTAAATGAGAACAATGACAACAGCAGTTGCCAACAGGGATGGGGGAAATCTCACAAGGCCCTACCCTTCGATGTAAAACTACAGGCAATCAACACATACTGAGAGAAGGAGAATCAGTTTTTCATAGGGATGAGTTCACTAAGTAATTATCCAGTGTCTGCCCTAAAAATATATGAGCAACACCAGATGTACTCAGTAGTATATTTATATATCCATGTACGTATGCATGAAACAATAACAATTACAGGAAAACTAAAACCATAGAGATAATACATAAAAGAAGAAGGAGAATTAGCGAGCAAAGGAAGGGGAACAACATGGGGTGGGGAGCAGAATATGGTAATAGGGATGAAAGATGATCGAAATGTACACACAGTGTCATAATGAAGCCCATTAGTTTGTACCATTAACAAATGCCATAACAATGAAAAGACAGATAAATGAATGAACATATACAGAACGAAGTATTATAGGTCCTAAAAGTGATAGCCCATCGTTTGTAGCAAGTAGATGGAACTGGAAGACACTACATTAAATGAAATAAGTCAGAACAGAGAGAAAAGTGCCACATATTCCAAGAGTTGAAGTTATTTAAAATGTTAGCAGTATGCATAATACTAATTATAAGAAGGGGAAAGGGTAAGGGGTGTGGAGATAGAGAGAGGCTAGTAGAGGGTATATAATCACAAGAAAAGTGGGTCTTCTACCACAATGGGGACTATAGTTTCTAATAGCTTACAATACAGCTTGTCAATTACTAGGAGTTCAAAAGCACCAAACACTAAGTAATAATGAGGTGGAAATGTTAATTACCTAAGTTGATCAATGAACATTATAACCATGTTTTGAAATACCACCCTGTGCCTTCTAGGAACTGAACAGCACCACATTTAGAAAGATAAGAAACAAAGGCAGGGCTTGAGGGTAGTAGAAAGCTGAAGCCTGGGGGATCCAGCAGTGTTATGGGAGAGCTGTGGTTTGTTGCAGTAACTGTGGGAGAGAGGTTGCTCTGATTTGGATGCTAATTTACACGAATAAGCAAATTTTTCCTATCTCTCAGGGATAAACACAGATATAGGCGGACAGAATTTCAAGGAGGCTTGAGCGTTGTATTACTGCATTCATACTTCACATCAGCCTACTAGCTCTTACAGCTGCCCTTCTCGCCATGTAAGTGCAGAGCAGTCAACTTGAGGGATACGGTTAGAAGTCATGCTAATGTCCCTCTAGACTGAATGCCATTCTCAGTCTCTCATGGGTGCTCGCATGTGCCCTCAGACTCTCATTTGGGTCTGTGCTTGCCCCGGTAGTACTGGTATCAGGACATAGATGTTCTGATATGAAGGCACAGTCAAAAGAATTTAATTACTTATTCAGATGATATTTTTTTTCCTTGAAGATATTCAAGTCTGATATGCTTGCAGACTGTGACTTTTATAGGGGAAAGAGGTGTACACATTATTAATATTAATAATTTATGTCTTCAAGCAATTTTTTGAGTATGCATAAAATTTGTGAACATTAACTTCAAAAACAGTCCTTTCAGGGATCAATTTTATTATAGTTATAACAACGACAATGATTGTCAAGCACGTATTACAGTCTTCTCTCAAGACAGAGCTCTACAGGTAAAAAAAAGAAAAAAAATTGCAGGAAACCAGAATTTATCCTAAACCAGTTAAGAAGGCAAGTGGCATTAACTCCTGGGGCCTTATTAGCTAACATGTCTTCTTCCAAGTGCTTAACTTGGCACATTCCACTTCACAAGGACTCAGTGACCACCAAGTGGTTCTGCGATGGTTCCCATAAATCAGAGTGTGTGACAGTGGCATCTAACATGCTGTATGGGTCAGGCAGTCATCCCTGTGTGGTGACTTAATGAAGCAGGCATGGCGTTTCCCTGGAAATTCTATCACTGAGTCTCACCCTGACCTTTGAGTTAAGTTCTAATTTCTGATCAGTACTCATCTCCCCAAATTTAGCATGCTCTTCCCTGGAATTTATTAATGTATTAATTTGCAAGAGTGCAGTGTGAATTACTTTTAGGAAGTGAACTGCTTCCTTCTATGTTATAAAAGGTTCGCCTTGCAAAGCCTAATCAACTTGGGTAAGGGACATGGAGCTGCTTTTGTGGCAAAAGGAATTTAAGTGGATTCATTTTTGTTTCATAACCGTATCATCCTTTCTTCCTCTCACTCAGCTGCTGATCAGTCAGCAACACCTTCACCCCCAAACACTCAGTGGCCAAAGAAGGAGCCCAATTACAATTGTCCTTGGAGTCAGCTCAGGATAAACACCTTAGCCTAAACACAGCCTCATCCTGACTAATCCACCACTCTCCTTGCTTCTTCATGCAGCATCCATATTTATTTACTTCCTTGGCTTTCCCTCTAGATTACAATTTTTTTTTTTTTTTTTTTTTTTTTTTACATTTCCGATGATTCCCCTTTTCTTTGGAAACCCCGTGTCCCCTCCCCCTCCCCGCCTCTGTGAGGGAATTCCTCCTCCCACCCACCCGCCCACCCATTCCCATATTCCCACCTTGACATTCCCTTTTACTGGGGCCACTAGCACCCTCAGGCCCAGAGTCCTCTCCTTTCTCC
>CM052713.1:47730211-47748235 GCA_028551405.1 Uromys caudimaculatus | reverse complement strand
AGAGACAGAGAGAGAGAGAGAGAGAGAGAGAGAGAGAGAGAGAGAGAGAGAGAGAAGCAGAGCCATTTAGTTACAAAATGTAAGATATTTAAATGACTGCTAAGCACATGCCTAGCTCCCCGTGAGTGTGTGTTTTAATGATGATGCAGGCTTGTTTCCCCGGCAGAAAGACTTACAGCTTTCCAGCTCTAGAGAACAGTTCTGAGTGTCCAGAGGAAACCTGCTGAAGTCCATAAAGCACATGGCTGAAACTGTTACCCTGTAAAGGGAATAAGAAAGAGAATGTCAATCATTTACCCATATGGCCCAACTAGCGTGCAGTAATGAAGTCTCTCATTGTTTTCTTGCTTTGTGTGCCTTTCAAGGATAATGAGAAACAGGCCTGACTATGTTCTGTCCAAATAACAAGAAATCAAACCCAGAGGGGTAGGGATTGCTTCCAGATTGATGAGTAAATTCTTACACTTACTCTATACCTCACTGTTTCCTACTTAGCTCCCTCTGCATTTTCTGGCTCTCATGACATTTTTTTTTTTTCAGAAAAATTCTTCAAAGTCAGTTGCCTTTAAGTGTATTTAAGTTGTTCTGCTTTCTAGAAGATGCAAAACTTAGTAGTCTCCAGTAAAAAGAGTTGAAGGAGTGATAATAGAAATTTATAAGTAAAGGTTTCCTTCACAAAGCACTTGGAGAATTTCCTTCCAGTACTGAGACAAAAGCCGGTAGCATGCTTAGCGATAAATCCATGTGCATAATACATAATTCAGGAACTATTAAGGCAAAGGCTTGCATATAGATGAGGTTTTTTTCTTAAAATTTTATACTCTCCTAGATTTTCCTGGCCCCAGGCAGAAGCCGCTGTGCTATAATCTTGCCTCAAAGTGAGACCTGTGGTAGCCACAATCACAGATCAGAGGTTCCTAAAGGACCCCCCAGCAATTCTGCAAAAGCAAAGGCAACAGATGCTCCTGCCCATGGTGCCTCCGAGTTAATCAGAAGACTAGAAGCCTTTTATCTTCTGTGACCTGCATTTTATTGTCAATAGCCAAAGCATCAAGAAAGAATGTGTGTTGATGGTATTGTGTGCAAAAAATGCATGCTTAGTCGGCTATTTTACAAAGAAGTATCCTCTGAGGTCCTTTATACCACCTGCTTCATAGTATATTTGAAGAAATGCTTTATGAGGATTTTGGCTAGGTGGCCTCAGAACCCAACCTGGTAGCAGGTGACGCTTTTGTTGGATTGAAGAGCTGTGTGTGTGTGTGTGTGTGTGTGTGTGTGTGTGTGTGTGTGTGTGTGTGTGTATGACATTATGTACAGAGCACTGGGGTCCAGGGAAGCTCACACTGGTCTTGGTGAGAAAAATGTTAACTGAGCATTGACCAGCCAGGTGACTGACCTGTTTCCATCCTTTCCAGAGGTGAAAGAGATAACATGGCCCAAGGAGCCCACCTTAACCACCATGAGCACAGACACTCTGGCATAGTTCATGGACACCAGATGAAGAGAAACACTCTTATCAGGGAAGATAGCCCAAGAGATTAAAGGTTACTACGTCAGAGTCTGTCTAACAAGGGGCAAACAGACATTAGAATGTGCAAAGTAAGCAGCACCCACAGGCTTACTCGAGTCCTCTTCATCCTTTCAACAACATAACTTTCAAACAGCTGATTCTTTAATAAGATTTCATCTTCAGTTCTTAGCGACCTTTGACACTAGTATTTATGAGTCCTATATAAAACAGTAGTGTTCATTAATTGCATTCATAGCTTTTTATAAATGTCCGATGCTAGCTACCCTGTGAATGATGCTTCTAATGAGCAAAGACAATGTCTTATTGCTGCGATAACAAGTGACTACAAGCCTAATAGCTCATAACAGCATAAATGCATTTCTTTTTAGTTCTGCAGGCCAGAGGTCCAATCAGTATCACTGGTCCAGAATCATACTTTAAAGACTTCTCAGGGGAAAATCCACTCATACTGATCTGAACCACCACTCCTTGGCTTGGAATCTCATTGCCAACTCTTCTTTTGTGTAAATCAGATTTCCCCTCCTTTTCCACTATAAATATTCTTATGCTACATCTAAATCCAAGACAGATAATCTAGGACCATTTTCCCATGATAAGATCATTAATTTAGGGCTGGGTGTGATGGCACATGCTTGTAATACCAGTACCCAGGAGGTAAAGGCAGGCAGATCTCTGAGTTTGAGGTCAGTCTGCTCTATGAAGAAAGGTTCAGGACAGTCAAGGCTATCCAAAGAAACTCTGTCTCTAAAAACAAAACAAAACAAACAAATAAACAAACAAAAATATCTTTAACTTAATCCCATTTGCAAGGATCCTCTCCCTTCCCACATGTAGACCAACTCCCACAGTTTGCAAAGACCTCGATTTTTTTTTTAGCCTACTATAGACGCCTTCTCAGATTTCTAGGGCGTTACAAAAAGCTGAATTGCTTGGATATACAGAACCCTTTCTAAAAAGAACTTTTATTTAGAGCCACTCCATATGCACAGAACTCATTTAGATAAAATAAAACATGGCTCATTAAAGATGAGAAGCTGTTTTAGCATAGTGCTAGAATACATGTTTTAACTAACACAAACAAAAAAGCAAGTGAGAAAATTTATGCTAACTTGTATTTTGATTATGCCCTCATATGACAATTGAAGGAGCTAACTGGAGAAATTACTTAGCTGTTTCAGGATCCTAATCTACTCATTGGAGTACAGGCATAGAGAGGACTTGGTTGGTAGAAATAGGTTCACATACCTATACAATTGTGTATCAGACTTTTAAAGATTTCCAGAATTCAGCTCAACTCTATTTGTCCAAACAATATATAGCCAGAGTGGAAATATACAGAACAGGAAGCAATTCCTTAAAGGTTGGGTAACAAGTAGGTAAAATTCCATACTCTGCTTGTATTGCAGTCTTCAACATTATGATTCTCACAGCAGAACTGTTAGTGAGACCCAACAATTTTGGTTACATGGCTGTGGTCCAAGGCAAGCAAAGGTCAGAGGGAGCCCTCATACCTGAGACTGAAGAGAACATTTCCATCAGGATGTACTCGAAGCATGATATTCTCCACAGTCGTGTCATGGATGAAGGATCTTTTAGAATGGACAAAGAAGATATCAGGTACCCAAATCTTTTGAATCAATCTGCGATCAAAGGTCATGCTTTTGTTTGTAGTGCTAGGAAAGGAGAGCCTCTCATCCTTCCAATAGTGCCTGAGATAAAACGTCATCGTAAAGTCCTGGGCACAGAGAAAGGGACCAGTGAGAACCTGGAGGGACTGTGCTCAGATCATAACTTTAGCATTATGAGCTCACTAATGCTGTTCACAGCTTGTGTATTATGGGTTGTATTGCAATTTCAGATAGGATGAAACTAGTCTCTCATTACTCTTCACACTCCTCCATTCCTGTTCCTGTCTTCTTCTCTTTCAATCCCTCCCTCCCTCTCTCCCTTCTTCATCCCTTCCTTTTGTCACCTTCAATTTCCTTCTTCTTTTTAAACATGGCCCTATTATTGCAGCAACATCTGATTTCAACTCAGGATCCTATTGCCTTGGCCTCCTGAGTGCTGAACTACATAGTATGTGCCACTGGGTTTTGTTTTGTTTTGTTTTTTCAATCTATGTAAGTATTTGCCCACTCCCTAGAAGCAAGTTGTTAGCGCTCCCAATTCACCATGGCTCTGGGATCTCAGCTGGCATCGTGGATACTAGCTGAAAGACTATGGTGATGACAGGTAAAAACCTGTGTTAGCATCCAGTTCTGAATGCCTCAAGGGGCTGAATTGGTGTCATGCAAGCCAGCTCTCAGACTATAAAGATAGAGGATAGAAACCTGTACTAACAATACAGTAACAAAAACCAAGCAGACAGATGTTAAGGGATTTGAATTTTACATGGTATTTAGATGTTACAGTTAATAATTTGGTTGGTTGAAAAGAAATTTCTGTCTTCATCAGAACCATTGAGTCTGGATATAAATAATGTGTTTCACTTTTCTTAGTATCGCTTAAATATGTATCACTTTTCATAATTATTGACTCATTTTTCTCAACCCAAATTCAACTTTCATGAACTTGTATGACCAACGGGACTTTGGCATTCATTTGTACAAATAAAGATAAGCATCAGTCAATCCCAAATAAGTTACCGATTGGCTGCCCGGCTACACTGTTTTTGCTAGGTTCCATAAATGTACATTGGGTTATTGCTATGAACTAACTGTGGGGTTGGCTATGTATGGATGTGCATTAGCATGAGGACCAGTAAACAAAACCATTTCTTCATCAGCGTAACACTACCTCACAGGGAATTGTGTAGCTTACTGGGTGGAATGGCCTAACGGGCATATACTTGGAATGAGATGCTTAGTCTGATCTGGAGGCCACTCAAAATTAAATTAATATAGGGGGCACTAAGATACAAATATACCCAAAAGCTGCACTTTAATTGATGGTGGGTGATCTGTTAAGAATATTTGTTATTTATATACACACATAATCAAAATGAAGGAAACCCCCTCCCCCGTAAGGAGGGCAGGAGAGACAACAAGATGGGGTGGTGGGGGGCGGGGAGGGTGGCACATCACCTAGCCTGTCTCCAGGAACAAACCTGACTAGTGTTTCAGAGGAATGACAATGGAAAGACAAACACATGGAGAGGCAGAGAGCTGAGGATGAGGTTATTTGGGCTCTCTGCAGAAGAAGCCTTTGCACCTGGGACCCTCAGCTTGCTTCTTGTATGAACTTGACCAGAGCAGTGGGTCGTTGCATATCATATAGCTGAGCAAGGAAGCCAGTTATTACATACAGGTGAATGAGGAGGCAGAATTTGTAGTATAGAGCTGGGCCGAGGGGACAGGTTTAGCTAATCTTTGTAGGAGCCTTCTCTGTAGGGGAGCAGTCTTCAGGCTGAAAATGTTGGCCAAGGGGTAAGGCTATGCTCGACATTTTCCACACATACTATTAATATTTCACACGTGGGCCAGAAGAGAAGGTTTGCGATTTCCTTCTGACCTCAACTCCCAGGGAGAAGGCTTTGCCATCACTCCATGGGCCTGTCGCTCTGGGCTCATGTCAACAACACAGTTACTCGGGGCTACACTCAGGGCTTCTGCCCCTGTGGATGCTGGCAGCCATTAGGTAAAAGGGAGGAAACAAACAGTGAAAATGAGTTTTAGAAAGGCACTGTATTTGGCAGACATGATGGAAAAGGGTCGTCAAGACACAGGCCATCTATGTAAGTATAAAACGACGGGGTGAGAGAAATCCATCCGGAAACAAAGTATGGCAGTGCTCCTTCACGGAAGCTGGGCACAGCATTAACCCTTGTTGCAGTAAAACCTCCCCGATTCTGAAAAGCACTTAAAGGAAAATCTATTCTGAAAGTTACCTAGACAAAGAAAGTCCTTATATATTAAAAAGAGAAAATGACATGGAAAAGATACTGTTGGCTCCATTAAATCATAAAAAATGGCTAAAACTGATAAAACCAGGTTAAAGAAGGGGAAAAGTTTACAGTAAAGCAGGTAACATGGGGTAGAGACCCGTGAAAGGAAGACCGATAACAAATGGCTATTTTCAAATATTTTCTTTTTAAATTTCACTTTTATTTGAAAATATTTATTTTATTATTTAATAGATATCCCACATATACTAATGTGGATACTTCATTTTTTTTTTCTGGTTTTGAAGCTTTAAAATGTGTACTTTCATGAAATTTTCAAAAGTTGCTTTTAGGTAGTTGCTAAGTAAATCTTTCTGATATGTGAGCTATAGCATGTATATCTAGTTTTTCTGTAGACATAGTTTGAATTTACTTGTATCTAACAATTTAGTTTTTCTTTTGCTTTCTAATATGCACATGTATATAAAATTATGTATTTATTTTCATATGTGACTAAATAAAATAATTTTAAAAACAAAAATGTTCTATGAAAATATAGGTATTACACTGGAAAATAAAACATTAAGCTGTCTTATATTTTTATAACATACCATGGGGTAAACAAAATTTTCTGAACTGAGAATGATGATCATGTTTTAAAATGTCCTATCTCCTGATATTAGTTATTTACAGACAAGCAGAATTAATGTTAACCAAAACACCTGGAAATAATCTTTAAAGCTTGGCCCAGAAGCCTATCATTTTATGAACATGTCCATTTTTATGAGTAAGGCCTCATGGGTGAGATTTCATAGAGCAAATTTACCATGATGTTCTGCAGGAAGCCATAAATGGGAAACTGTGAGAAAGAAATGGGGAGAAAAAGTAAGAGTGTAATCAGAGGGTGAAGAAGTGAGCAGAAGAGAGACAAGAAGCCCAATTCTACTGTGATGCAAAGTAGGAAAGTTTAACAACATACATGCCTGAAAGGGCTTCTTCAAGAACAAATAATTTCAACCCTATTATTTAATTCCTTTCAGAAACAGATCAATACCCTATGGAAACACTCACCATGTTGACCTCTGAAATGCTATCGATGCTTTCAACCTGGACATCTATACCCACTGGCACTGGCGAACCTTCAGAAAGAAAAATGAATAATTTACAGAGAAATGTAGTGTAATCACTTTGGACATCTTCCAAACTGAGAAAGACCATTGTTCAACTGTTGAAGGTGATCTATTTTTCCCAATGTATATATATTTCTATTCATCATTTCACCTATTTTCTACTGAATCATTTATCATACATACATACACCATCAAACATAATAAGGCTTAGGCAATAATAAATGGTACTCCAATCATCATTGCTTACTTTCTTGGAGAGTCTCAAATAATTCCCTGTACAATATGTTATAGAAGTGGTGTTTCAAGTTTTGCCATTACATTTTTTGGCTAGTAGGAACAGTGTTTTGGAAGCATATGTAAGAGCATATCAGATTGTGCATTTTGTATGATATTGGCAGTTCAGTAAGTTTTATAGAGTCCTTGGCTTTGGAATATCAAACCCATATCTCTTCTGTCCCCAATGTCAGCCGTTTTCCTTTATACAGTGGTTGGCAGGCTAGAGATAGATTGCTGTGTGCTAAACCAAGGATGCAGACTCAGACAAGTCCTGTTGTAGATCAGCAAGCACAGAAAGGAATGGGGAAGAATCAAAAAAATCTTAGAAACTGAAGCAATTTCAGACAGTGAGTAGACTGCAAACTCACTGGCATCTGTGGCTCCCAAAACAGACTTCCTGATTGCAAACTGGTACAGCCACTCTGTAAATCAATCTGGAGGATCCTCAGAAACTTGGAAATAGATCTACCTGAAGACCCAGCTATACCACTCTTGGGCATATACCCAAAAGATGCCCCACCATGCCACAGGGGCACATGTTCCACTATGTTCATAGCAGCCTTATTTGTGATAGCCAGAAGCTGGAAACAATCCAGATGTCCCACAACAGAGAAATGGATACAGGAAATGTGGTTCATTTACACAATGGATACTACTCAGCTATTAAGAAAGAAGGCATCATGAGTTGTGCAGGAAAATGGATGGAACTAGAAAATATCATCCTGAGTGAGGTAACTCAGACCCCAAAGGACATGTACACAAGTACTCGCTAATAAGCAGATATTAGCCAAAAAGGTACAGAATACCCAGGGCACAACCCACAGGACTCAAGAAGGTTAACAAGCCAAAGGACCCAAGGGAAGATGCCTCAGTCCCACTCGGGAGGGAAAAGAAAACAGTCACAGAGGGAGGGGTAGAGGGAGGGAGAGACCTGGGTAGGAGAGGGAACAGGGAAGGGGGGAACATGATCAGGTAGTGTGTGTGGGGGAACAGGACTGAAGCCCTGAGGGCCAGCAGAAAGAATGGAAAGAGGCAATCTCAGGAGGTAGGAGATGGGGGGAACCCTCTAGAATGAAGACCTGTGAGGTAAGAGACTCTCAGGACTCAGAGGGAGGGACCTAGGATGAAGTGCTCTACAGTGGGGAGGGGAACTTGTAGAGTGTATCTCCAGTGGAGGGACGGAACATCAAGTGGAGAGATGGGGTTGCTATCTCATAGTCAAAAGCTCTGACCCAGAATTGTTCCTGTCTGAAGGAACCGCAGGGACAAAAGTGGAGAAGAGCATGAGAGAAAGGAGGTCCAGTGACAGGCCCAAAGTGGGATCCAGCTCAAGGGGAAGCCCGGGGGTCTGACATTGTTACTGATGCTATGGTGTGCTTGCAATCAGGAGCCTAGCATGGCTGCCCTCTGAGAGGTCCAACAAGCAGCTGAAAGAGTCAGATGCAGATACTAGCAGCCAAACAATGGACAGAAGCTGGGGGCCCCTGTGGTTGAATTGGGGAAAAGCTGGAAGAAGCTGAGGAGGAGGGCGAGGGTGGCCCCACGGGAAGACCAGCAGTCTCAACTAACCTGGACCCCTGAGATCTCTCAGACACTGAGCTACCAATCAGGCAGCAAACATCAGCTGATATGAGACCCCCAACACATATACAGCAGAGGACTGCCGGGTCTGACCTCAGTGAGAGAAGATGCACCTAACCCTCGAGAGACTTGAGTGGGGAAGCTGGTGGGGTGGGTGTGGGAGGGTGGGGAGGAGGTATGGGATGGGGAGCAGTTGGGGAGGGGCAGACTGGGAGGGGGATGAAGTCTGGACTGTAAAAACAGACTAAAGAATAAAAATAAATAAATTTAAAAAGAAGCATAAATGAAATCCAAGAGATCCCAGGCCAGATAGCCATTGTAGAATTCTATAGGTCCACTAAAATGGATCTCAACACCCCGTCTGTCTGCCTGCCTGCCTCTCTCTCTCTCTCTCTCTCTCTCTCTCTCTCCTGTGTGTGTATATAGAGGGATTGCTTTTAATAACTTTATAATGTACTTTTGGGTGTGAAATTTGCTCTGCATCTATGTTGACGCCCTCCATAGGCTTATGCAGAATTACTGCATGCATTTTCTTACCTGAGTAAGCAATTTGCATTTAAATCACATTGCGTGGGATCGTTAAAGGAACTTTCAACTACTAACAAATAAAGAATAATTCTGCACAGCTGAGTCCCAGCTGTTTAATCAAGATGTTGGGATTTAGATGAGTCCATCAAGAAAAACTTCCATGCTTGGCCAGAGAATGACTGATTGTGTTGTATGTGACCCACACAAGCAGTCAGCTCAGCAGCCTTTTGGATGCGTAATACAGTATAAAGCAAGCTCACCCCTTTGACACTCTTCTGGGACCTCATTAATTCTTGATGCTCCCTTTATCAGCACCAGATTCCCCTTCTGATTATTTGCCTTTCTTACTTAGAAGACTGTCAGCTTGCCAGGTACTTGGCCTGCCACTCAAATACCCCCCTGTTCAACCCTCGGGTGGGTTCTAACTTCTATCTTTCTAGCATGTTGGATCAATTAACTTATATGACACTAATTCTATAAATAGCATTGTTTACTGCAGACTTTGACTGTGCATGAACTTGGGAACAGCTTGGTAGTATTCCTTCATAGGGCTCAGCATTGGTGGTTTTGCATTTGCCCTTTATCTTGAATTAATAATCAAAATAAAAATTCATGAAAACATATCATCCATAGCACTGCTTGGCACTTCATGGTGAATAAACCTTCCCATTCATTCTAATATTGTGAGGGAATGAGATGTTGAAAGGTCTGGAAGGGATGGCAGAATGTCCTGGATAAAGCACAAACAGAGTCATACAGATGAGGATTTGAATACTGCTTTATCACTGTTATATATTATGGAGTAAGAAATATCTCCAAAGTTTGTTTTTTCCACTATAAAATCTGCTGAGAGATACTCAAAGAACCCCATTGCAGATCTCCAACACTACATTGTGTGGGACTTAATAGGCTTAATTGAACCTTAATAAATTAGCTCTACTTGCTCAGTTAAGCAAAATCTCAAGCCTGCTTTTGAAAACACTGCTCACTATTCTTAATTCTACATTCTCAAACATGTAGGTTATTGATATACTGACACATACACACACACACACACACACACACACACACACACACACACACACACAAACACACACACTTGCAGTGATTTCCTATCATTCATTTTCTGATGAAACCAGAGAAGAGCTTAGATGTAGAATCTTTTAAGGACAACTGGCCCCTTGAGTCTATGGGTTTCATAGATTCAGTTCAGTCATTCAAAACTGTCTGGGAACTAAGCATGTGCTGCATTCCCTCTCATTATCAGTTTACAAACAAGCCTTATTAACAACAATGTACACAGTATTTACATGGTACTAGGGATTAGAAGTAATATAGAGACAATTGAAAGAAACAATTTGGGGCGTACGAACATGCCGTGCCATTTCGTATAAAGGACTAAGCATCTGCACAGGTTGGTGCCGTTTTAGGCAATGGTGGTAGGCTTCGTAACAATCCCTGGAGATATGGAGAGGTGAGTGTATATCCTACTTGTTGGTAGCTATTTCTGAAATCCTGGGGACACTCTTATAAAGCTAACTTTCAATGATATATCCACACTACTGTTGGCTGTGAACTGGAATCCCAAGACTGGTTTCATGGTGCAGGTAAGACACGACTTGGCTCATTTGAAATGAGTTCCTGTTATTTTCTATCTCTTCTCCCTTCCATTCAGATTTATCCTGTTTATGGAGATGAGCTCCTCAGATTCTGCAGACAATGTGTGCCTGGGGATGCTCTCTGGCTTCATGTCTTGTCTCCTTTGAGCTCCATGTCAAGGGCAGCCAACTCCTGGGTTTAAGAACCCATGCTCTGATCCCTGAGGGCTGAGAAGAAGGTGAGAGCGTGTGAAGGCAAGATGGAGGGTTGTGGAATATTGGCTACTCATCAGACCTCTGAATGTTACTGTTTAGCTTACTGCAGAGTGAGACTTTCTCATAGAGACAGTGACAGCTAAGGGTTAAAATGCCAACATGTGTAGCCTCATAAAACCAAAGTAGGGCTAAATTTCTGGGTCTCCTCAATCTTCACACTTCAGTTTGCAAATCTATAAACAGAACAAATATGGTGCCCACCTCGTAGGGCTACTGGGACAACAACGAAGGAGTGCATACCAAGTCCGCCCCTTAACTCCATTCAAATGCTCTGCTAACTAACATTTACTCTCTGCTGGGCCAACGATAGACTTAACATTATAAATAATCATGCCTTTATGAGAGTTTATAATGGTATTATTTATAGGTAAAGTTTATAGACAAAATCAAGGAAACATTAGTTAAATATTAACCATTTTGATTATGGTCACTAACTATGCAGTAGCATACATTTATAATCCTTTTTATATATGTAAGGATTTTTTATGCAGGTAGGTTAATTAGGGTTAAGTAGAATCATGTATGTATTTCTATAGTATCTTTACAATCCATTGCACAACGTGTCCTCTCATTTCCTCAAAGGCACTTCATAGGTACTGGAACACATAGATTTTTAGCTCTAGCTGACCTCTGGATGAACTTATGTGGGAAAACAAGAAGGCTTGTTTGAAATCCCAAGCCAGGTAGTGGTAGGGACAGGGGCATGTCTTTCTGACTCCCAGGCTTCTTATGTGACATTCAGAGACTATACGTAGCTTTGATCGTGCTAGCTTTTGTCTCATCTCAGCAGCCAGAATCTCGGTGCTGGATTGACTTTCTAGAGACAAAGAAATCGTCATCTGGAAGAAGGAAACAGAAAGCCCTTAGTTATAGGAGACAGAGTGGATGGGAAAACATAAATAAAGAAAATGAGCTGCAATTTATAACCCAAGTTAAACAAAAGCTCCCTAAATTCACATCCTCCTGGTTCCACATAATGAGTCAATTAATCTTCTAATGCTTTATAAAAGTAAAAAAAAATAAATAAATAAAATAAAACCCACCCTGGTAGCAGCTGGTTTTAATGTTAAGCCTAATTAGGAAATCACATTAAGGCAAGAGAAGTGCTGAAGTTACATTTAGCTTGAGAGGAGAGAAGTATGCTCATGAGCTTGTGCTGTGTACAAGGAGAACGGAAGGAACACAACCCAAGCTTGTCTTCTGTATCCCATAGCCTGATTCCCCAAAGGAAGGCAGCCATTTGAGAACGGAGAAATCGGTTCCCCGAGAAGGCACTGTTCTGTTCAAACTACGCAAACTAAAGACTGCTTCACGGAGCTGGTAGACTGGCATATCTGACCAGATTTATGGATTTTTTTCTTTCCAGAATGACTTGAACAAGCCATCTGAACACCATTTAGCCCAGCCTATTATCACCCAAACAAAACACAAGCAAACAAAACACACCTCCTCCAAGCCCCCCCTCCTACCACCACCACCAAAACCCTAACATCTATTCCTAACAAGATCAAGCAAGGAGGAAATTTCAGGTCAACTTAATGCTTCACTGGAGGTGAGGATGATGCATGGGGTGAGGGATGAAGGCAAAACTAGTTGTCCTCATAAGGAGGGGCTGGTTTAGCATTCTACTTCATAGGTAGCCACTCGCTGGGGTATTGTGTTACAATGCGGCGTCTATTCAGAAGCCTGCATTGGTCCTGAGATGCAGAATAAACTCCCTGGTAGGTCTGCTAATCCTTGGAACATACTGAGCCATAAGGTGTCTGTGAATTGTTTGTCTTGAGCTCCACTAACACGTATAGCCATTTCTCTCTCTTTCTTGGTAATGTCCCTAAAATAGATCCTTTTAAAAAACCAAAACCAAAGCCAAAAAGTCTCTTCCTCTACAACCGAGAACAATCTATTTGAGGAACCTAGCTTCTAGGAATTAAGGCTTGAATTCTTAACTAGAGTAGTCAGATACCTGAAGGAGGAGGAGGGTATACACATAGGAAAGGAAGACATCAATAACATACCTTTCCCTAAAGACTTCACCGGAAAATGTCTACAGCCGATACACACTTTTAGCAAATTTATCAACAGGATACAAAATCCAGTAGCTCTCCTGTATACATACAGCAAACATACTGAGAAGGAAATCAGTAAAACCGTATCTTTCACAATAGCCTCTAAACAAGCAAAGAAGCAAACAAAAGGTAGGCCAGTTTCTAACGATTCATGTGACACTGGCGCCCCCTAGTGTCGTCAAAGGATCCCGCTCCAAGCAACTTTATTTTTCGAAATCACAGAATCAGAGAGACCTCTCCCTATACCTGTACCGTAGTTGTAGACTATATCATACAAATGTTGCAAGATTTTTTTCTGAGATGAGCATCAACTTATTGAAAATAAATGTTAGTTAAGGGTTTTGGTATCTTTTGGGAGAATTGTCAGAGGAATAGTGAGGTAGAAAAAGAAAAAGGGAGAGTTTCCAAAGGACAGTGAAATGAAGACTTTCTGTTTTTAAGACAATATATTTTACTTATTATCTGGTAATTTTACACACATACACAAGGCACAAACACACACAACCTCTCACACACCATGCACACATACACACACACACACACACACACACACACACACACACCCCACAGTGTATCTTGACCATATCCACACCGATGCCCCACTTTCTCATGGGAATCCCAACAGGAGCCCTGCTCACCCCCCATGTCCTCTTCCTTGTTTTTCTTTTTAAAAACCATCAAGTCCAATTAGCCAGGCTAGTGTGAGCATGGGCGGCCTTTGAATACCCACACCCTCAAGGAAAAAATGATGTTGTCTCCTGAGGGAGGTAGCAATTGTCAACAGCTCCCCAGCTAGACATGAAGCCTCAAGCCCCCTCTCCTATCTATGCTGGCTCGATCGATCTATTGACTGGCTTGATCAGATCCCCCACGGGGCTTCTGCCAGTGTGTTCTCTGACTAGCTATGTGGCCTGCTCACAGGAGGAAATTCTTTACTAGCACCATAAACAGGATAGAAGTAGCAGGGAAGGTCATTAGACTGTAGGCAGGGGATTTACTACCCTTGTTTTGCTTTGTAGACACATTGTCTAACTGCCTTCTAAACATGTACATTTACACCTGTAGACTAGCGCTGCTCTCAGCCCGGGGCCCAGAAGCTTCTTTTGGCAGTGGTTGTCGATCAGTCAGAGATTTACAGTGCTGGGAATATGTGACTGTTGAGGGCTCAGCGCTAAATTAAAACATCGTTAAACCGGAGTAATTTCAAGTCTTCTATGTAAATTGGAATTCAACAATTGTGATGAATATAAAAGGTAACAGGCTCACCAAGACTGTAAATCAGATGATGGAAATGAGCCCAGTGCTTCTCAGAGCCCCAGGTTCAGTATCATTTACCAGACAGTGTCAGCAGCATCTGCCCACTGTGAAGGCCAGCGAACTCTCAGGCCCACCTAGATCTAGCTGACCCAGATGGAGCTTAGGACCCTAACTGTTCAGAGTCTTTTCCATTATTCTGATGCTGAAGACAGTTTGCGTCACTTACGAAGTAGAGTTTAGGCCAATGGTTCCCACAAAATTAGAAAAGAAAACCAGGGGTTGAGGAGATTGCCAGTCAGGTAAAGAATAAAGGTAATAAATGAAGTTCGGATCTCCAGCACTCCCATAAATGCTGGGTGGGCAGGGCAGCCTGCCTATAATTTCAGCACTGGGAAGGTAGAGGTACAGGATCCCCGAGGGAGATGGCTAGTCAAACTAGACTCAGGAATAAACTCTATGACCAACTAAGAGGTCTTGCCTCAATGAGTGTCTTAGTCAGGGTTTCTATTCCTGCACAAACATCATGACCAAGAAGCAAGTTGGGGAGGGAAGGGTTTATTCAGCTTATGGTTCCGTATTGCTGTTCATCATGAAAGGAAGTCAGGACTGGAACTCAAGCAGGTCAGGAAGCAGGAACTGATGCAGAGGCCATGGAGGGATGTCACTTGCTTGCTTGCTTCCCCTGGCTTGCTCAGCCTGCTTTCTTATAGAACCCAAGACTACCAGCCCACAGGTGGTACCACTCACAAGGGGCCCTCCCCCCTTGATCACTAATTGAGACAATGCCTTACCGCTGGATCTCATGGAGGCATTTTCTCAACTGAAACTCCTTTCTCTGTGGTAACTCCAGCTTGTGTCAAGTTGACACAAAACCAGCCAGTACAAAGAGTAACGTATAGCATGATCAAGGAAGATTACTGAAGTCAGATCTGGACATTCTACATGCATGTGTATACATGTGAACCTGCACTGGCACACATGAGACCACATATATGTGGATACACAATTACACATGCACCTGTACAACACACTGGCACATAAAAAAAGGAAGGAAGGAAGGAAGGAAGGAAGGAAGGAAGGAAGGAAGGAAGGAAGGAAGGAAGGAACTAGCTCAAACCAAAGCAGCTCCCCATATAACAGCTACTTGATAAATTTAATTTTTTCCTGTTAGCACATTAGCTCTCCATGGCAACTGCATGCCTGCCATGCTTCCCTCCACTGTAAGCATAACATGCAGTGACTACCATGTTTCCCCTAGTTTGGGGTTTGGGGAAACCCCCAAACGCTGCGCCTGCTTTATTGTCAGAAGGTCTTGTTTCTTCTTTATCCACCCTTGCCTTATTTGTATATTTTAGGAGTTTTGAAAAGTTGTCAGTTTGAGAACTGTGGGGGTGAGACTTTGTTTCCAAAACAAACAAACAAACAAACAAACAAACAAACAACAACCAGGTGGACTGAGTTTGGTGTAGTTGGAAGATGTCACACTCCCTGTACATCTCTGGAAAACATGGCCCCTCAATGATGAAATCACGTAGAAGAACTGCAAGGGAAGAATCTGTGCTCTACAAGGCTCCCCCTCAGGCCCTGCTCCACTGTTCCCAACTGACATCAGATCTTGCTCCTGCCACTTAGGATATGATCTGGGGAAACGTTCTAACCTTTCTCTCCATGGGTTTCTACGTTGGAATAAGAAGGTTCCTAATGGTGCCTGTTTGTAATGACTGCCAAGGTAAATGGTACAGTGCATTAGAGCGCTTAACACAGTGCCAGATCTTAAACATCAGTTTTAATTTCTAAAAGCATTAAGAAGGAGGGAAATCAACTTGGTCAAGGGGGTCATGGCGTTTGATATTACAATTGTTCTTTCATTAAAGTCTGGCATTCTAGCTTGTGGGAATAATTAGTGAGATTTTGTAATTATCATGTCATCCAATTCAGCTTATAATAGAAACAGCAAGTCCTTAGGTTGCAAATTTATCCATCTTCTAAATATTGAACACATTCTACTTGCAACAGTGTGGATGATAGATAAGGTGTTTGAGAGTCAATACACAATGGATGTGTTGTCAGTTGTTACCGATCAAGAGAAGATAATTACACAGGTATTTAAAAGTATTTCTTTTATTTTAACAGATGGCTTTTACTTGTGCTTTGGTTCTAATTGCTTCAAACTTTCAGTCCCATCCTGAGAGTGTGATAGGCTTTAGCATGGATTTTTGATGATAACACTCACCTCCAAATCCAGGCCTCATGGAGAAATCATGGTCCTCAATGTGCAATAGTTGTTCCCGTTTCAGGGGCCAGACTTTAGTACCGTCGTCTTTCCTCATTCTAGTTTCCTGAATGCTAAAGCCCGGAGAAAAAGATACATATATGCTTTCGTTAGGTTTACTATTGCTGTGATGAAATGCCATGACCAAAGCAACCTGGGGGGAGAAAGACTTTGTTTCATGTAGATTTCCATATCCACAGTCCCTCACAGAAGGAGGTCAGGACAGGAACTCACACAGGGCAGAAACCTGGAGGCAGGAGCTAATGCAGAGGCCATGAAGGGATGCTGCTTACTGGCTTGCTCCCCAGGCTTGCTCAGCCTGCTTTCTTATAAAACCCAGGACCACCAGCCCACGGATGGCAACAACTTAAATGGGCTGGGCTCCCCCATCAATCACTATTTAATAAATGCCCTACAGCTGGACCTTATGGAGGCATTTTCTCAATTGAGGTTTCCTCCTTTCAGATGACTCTAGTTTGTGTCAAGTTGTTATAAAGCTAGCCAATAACATATGCTTTTAAGATACATATATTTCTCATTATTCGCCATCTTGCTTAACAGAGCATGGTCTAAAATAAACATATACAATCTCATTTTCTTAGTTCAGATTAAGTCAAAGATCTGCCAACATTTGTTTTTTGTTATATAAGGGTGGGACAGATAAGGTAAAACAAATTTTAGAGTATTAGAACTATCAAACAAAAGAAATTTAATACACAAACAGACATTTCTCTGAATACGTTTGTTAGATGAGAAATACCAGGTGATTAAAGTTCAGATTCACAGGCCACCCAGATCAGCTAAGGCAGCACCTCCGGAAGCAGCCTGGGGATGAGCATTTGAACATGACACCCGGAGACTGTTCAATCTCTTCATGAAAGCAGCAAACGAGTACAAAACTGTAAACGGATGAAAACAGGGCTTTCAGAGCCAGACTAAGCAGAGAGTGTGCAGACAGACTGAGACTGCAGGTAGAATGCCTGTCGCACGCCGTGGTCGTAGGACTCTTGGGTTGTTGGTCCTGGGCAAAGCCAATGACCTACCTTCTGTAGGTCAAAGGGACCATGGCAGGCTCCTGGTGTGGAAGCAAAGTCTTGTCTCTTTGGGATTTGTGGATGTGAGCACATGTCTACGACACTAGGACTCTTTTTCTTATTGTTGTTGCTAAAGGCACCGTTTCCTAGGAACACTGATACAAATTTTAACAAAACAGTTGTGGAAGAATTTATTTATTTTTCTTGCTACATTTAATGTGCGTGCACCCCTCCCATGTCACTCTTGCATAGGCCAGAAGACAACTTCCTTAACTCTTGTCCCCTTCCACCATGTGGGTCTTGGGGATTAAACAAGCTCCTCACCCTCAGTGGTACCCACTGAGCCATCTCACTGGCACCAGAGGCATTTTCTTGACTCTAGAAAGTGACTCTGACTTGGAGAATTCAGATCCTGAAGCAGCTGAGGGAAGAGACATACTAAGGTTTGTGAGATGGTCCAGTGTGATCTCTCAGTAGGGTTGTTTCTGGATGAATCACCATGGGTTTAGAGATGTATTCTCTTCCTAATAATATGAATGGACAATTTGTGAAAAGGGCTCTCTTTTGAACAGAGGACAATAAATTTCAACTTAAA
>CM052713.1:47710211-47725211 GCA_028551405.1 Uromys caudimaculatus | reverse complement strand
TACTATATACAGGCCTGACCGAATGAAAGCTGGGCTCAGAATAATTGATGTAAACGCAAAGCAGTGTGTGTAAAGTGTGTGACTTTCAAACAAAGACTATGTCTTCCTTTCATCTCCACTCTGCTGGTTTTCTCGAATTCTAAGGGGTGGCTTATTGATCAGTTACAGCATGACTTGTTGTGGGTAATCAGGTTTGGCATCGATCAAAGAACATCACAATGTTTATTTACAACAGAAGTATGGAGATGCATGTTTCACTTCTCTGGAACAAGTCTGCACTGCTGAGAGCAGTGTAGAGACTGGCTTTGGCTTGTTCAGGGAAAGCTCCCTGTTTCATCCTGAGAGGCTGCTTTGAACCAGGGTGGTGGTTTACACAATCCCGGTGCCCTAGGGGATTGTTCACTGCAGCACAAAAGCAGCAGTTATAAATTTTAATGAATCATCTTCTGGCTTGTGGCCTGGAGGGTTCTTCAGTTCACAGAGAACTTGAAAATAAACATTTGGACTACAGACAGCAGAAACCCCAGGGTTTCCTATGGAGGAAGCCTGACCTACACAACCTTTTAATTTTCTCTTTTAAAAGGAAAGAAGAGGCATTTAACCTAAGGGAAAGTTCCCTCCTTACCAGAAAGACTTTGTGTTCACTGTTGACTTAAAAAAAGAAAAGCATGTAGTAAGTGGTCAGTATAGCTTTTTAAAGCACTGCTGTTATTTATAACACCATACATGCACATCTTTCACGCTGACCACTTTTATCTTCCACCCCCCAACTGTTCTCTCCCCACAGTGCAAACACATTTCTCTCACGTTTGGTTTGTTTTGCAACCCACCGAGATGAACCAGGCTGTCTCTGTGACCATGTGTTTGGAGCTATCTGTTGGCTTCTGAGAAAGAAGGTACTGAACTAAATGCAGTGATTCCTTCTCTCCTAGAATCTATTGATAGCCAATGGTTCAGAGGCTGATCTGTGTGCACTCAGTGCAGGTAACGTCTTTCTATTGATGTGGGTGAATGATGAAGCTAGCTGTATGATTTTTTTTTATTCTGTAGATACTGTGCCATGGATGTGGGCTAGTAGGGGGGAATAGCTCTTATTCTCTAAGCATCTATGGAACAGCTAGTAAAATCTATTGTTTTAAATGGTAGATGATATTTAACACGTATTATAAAATAAACTACATGAATGTTGGAAGCAATTTGAAATAAATAAACACACACATACACAAACAAACAAACCCAAACCAAAAATCACATATAGTCTGGCATAATCTTACATTTACCAAATATCCCCATGCTTAATTTCTTTGAAGAGGAAAAGAGTTAAGCTCAACAAGATCTTGTTTCCTCTCCATTCTGTTGGCTAGGTCTCCAGTAGCAGGCATGATTTCTTTTCTGTTGAATGGACCTTTACATCCCAGAGCTATTGGTTGGCACAACCATGTGAGTGACACTACACCTTTCCCTGCACTTGCCATGCTGGACATTTTTGTCATGGTTCATAGGTGGAAAGATTGTAAGAGCAGGAAGTCCGCTGTGAAACAGTCTCTCCTAGAAACGGCTACACAAACAAGACTGGAACAGCGGCAATACCAATGGATGTGCTGAGGTGGAAGGTGGAAGCCCTCATGAGCTCCCACTCCGAGACAAAGAGCTGAAAGTGACTAATGTCTGCTGGGAGGAGAATTAGCCTCTCCCTGGGAGGCGCTCCCTTATTGGCTGTCCAAAGCAGAGTGGTCATCCCTGAAACCATATACACACAGACAACAGAAATGGACTCAACATTGGTTGAATTTGTATATTTGTGCATACAAATACATGGAGACATATGCATACATGTATGTGTTTGTGTAACAGTAACACTGAAAGAAAAAGAAGCTAACAGCCCAAGAGTGCATGGGACACTGGAGGGGCTGGAGGGATAAGAGGAAAGGGAGAAAATGATGTAATTCTGTCTCAATTAAAATATATTTAATATAAAGCAGACTAAGAATCAGGACTGAAGCCCCTGCCTTCCTTAAATCTGAGTATTCTGAAGGCGTTGGTTAAATGTTTGTGTTCTTTCTCCTAATTTAGTGGAGAGTGTTTCCTGAAGGGCAATCCATCAAACATCTGTTACTTCACAGATGAGGTCTTTTGAGAAATCTTGTAACAGAGGAAGACATTTACGAGCTCATTCTTTGGGTAGAAGAGTGACTGATTTGACCAGTTTGTAAGGCTGGGGAACTTGGGGAGCTCTCAGTGAAACCTGGAAAGCCCCAGGCAAGTTGTGACGCCTTGGTTATTGTGATGCATGGCCACTGAGTTCCTTGCATATACCCAGGCCTCTTATGTTATTGATGGGAAAGAACAATACTGATACGCTGGTCTTTGGAAAGGTATTTTAAGTTTATGAGAACTATTTTCAACAGGTAACAAATGGTCTTCACATTTTCTTACACTATCCCTTCAATATATAAAACCAAGCTGCCCTCTACAAAATTGACATGAAAAGTTGTTTAGTAAACCACTAATTCAAAATTTGAAGAAATTGTAAACAAGCATTATTACTAATAATAAGTGCATTCCTCATAGAAAAAATATGTTCCCTGAAAAATGATGCATATGTGAAACATTTAATTGTATGCTCCTCAAATAAATATAACTAAATAAACAATGCCGGAGATGAAAGATCCCATACTTGCAGATGTTAACGAGAAATGATTTCTTCTGGTAGGTCAGTGCTATTCCAGACACAGGTACTTCAACAAAGATGGGTTTCCCTTAAAGAGACATTTCTAGATTAGCAGAAGATCCGAGGCAGCTATTGAGAGAAACTGGGAAGTCATTGATGACTCTGTTTCTCTATCTTACCGGGTTAGTTTCGGTGAAGAGAGGCATTGCTGGTGGGGTTTCTTGATGGCAGAAGCATCCAGCATCAGTGTGATCCAGGCGTAGGTGAAGGAGACCAACCAAACAGCCAGGACCATGTCTTCCAGAAGGAAGGAATGCAGGGAGATGCCACCAACACAGCTACTGAGATTTCTTGAGCACGTGTCTTTCAAAAAATAAGTATCATGTCATGAAAATGAACTGAGAAGAAACAAGCAGACATTGCCCTCAGTGCTGCCCGTTGTTTCCGTAGATTAAGTAGGTTAGCATCACTCACAGGCTGTGTCTGTCTGCCTCATTGGCAATGTAAAGAAAATAAGGCAACACCTTCCGTTCGCCCTCTTCCCAGGGATAGTTCTTGGTAGGATGCTTGGTCCTCCACTCAATAAACTCTCAGCTGCTGACCTCAGCAGACAAAGAAGCTAGGTTAGGCTCTAATCCTCTTAATCCAGTGCCACACAATTTGAATATATGTAATGACTCTGTAAAATAATATGCTTAATGAGAGAAAGATGATTAATTTAATCTTAATTACACGCTGCAAGACCTTTTCTTTTATCTCGCGGCTTCATTTAATCCAGAAAGGAATCATTTCCTCTCCAAATGCACAGGCCTCCCTGCACAATAGAAAATCACATTACTACATTTTCAAGTAAGCAACTACATTTTATGATGATGCTTTATTCATATCGAAAGTCATTCAATTTACGGTTAATATAGTAAGCAACCTCTAAATAAAACGATACTGTACTGGACAATGCACCAAACATTAACCTGTCAGTGTTCAATTAGGGTCATGCATGCTCCTAATGCATGCTGCCTACATACAGACAGTAGAAATTCTGACTGCTAATATTCCCTGTATGTCTTAGTTAAGACTTCCACTACTGTGATAAAATGCTGTGGCCAAAAGCAGTTTGGGGAGGAGAGGACTTATTTCATCTTACAACTCTCACTCTGTAGTCCATCATTAAGGCAAGTCAGGCCAGGAACTCAAGGCAGGACTGGAGCAGGACTGGGTGAACACGGCTAACCGGCTTGCTCCTCATGGCTTGCTCAGTTTGGTTTCTTACATACGCCAGTACCACTGGCCCAGGGTAACACCACTCACTACGGGCTGGGCTCTCTCACATCAAACCATCATTAACCAAGAAAATGTCCCAGAGGCTTGACTACAGGCCAATCTGATGGAGGTGTTTCCTCAATTGTGGTTCCTTTTCCCAGATATCCCAGCTTATGTCAGGAAGGCAGACAACCAGGCAGCACACGGCATGGCTGTAAAATGTCACTGAGTGGACATCCAGTGACGCTAACTTTCTTCCACTGAAGTATTAAAAGACAAGCAGTACAGAGACAATTACAGTGTGAGAGGATCTGCAGATTTCTTTGGATAGACTTGTGTTAAGTGATGTAATATCTTGTATATGTTGTTATTCACTTATCATATGAATGTATTTTAACTTAGATTGTGTAACCTTTTAGCCCATGCATTAAAGCTTCTTGTGTTTTTAGTATGCTGTTCTTTCTCTTCCTCTTCTCCTCCTCATCCCCATTCTCTATGTCTTCCCCTTCCTTGTATTTCTGAAGAACTAGAGGACAGGGTGGGGGAGAGAGGAGAAGGAGACAGTACTAAGTGATGGTACGAAGCTCACAAGTCTGTCCCAGGCATTTGCAGATGTGCTCACACTGCGTTTGTCACTGTACTGCCCCTTCATTGGAAGGACAAATCGACGACAAGAACTCATCTGGACTTTTTATTGCACCTCCCCTGTCCCCCTTCCCCCCACTCCCCCGGCCCCCTGCCCCCACCCCCCACGCCCCATACCAACTACTCGTAATATTTAAAAATGATGCAAAAAGAGTTTATGATTTTTGGTGATGAATTTTCAGTCAGAAATGGTCTCCACTAAAAATAAAACCAAGCCAGCAGCTTAAAGTGGAAACAGTTGGTTCATAAGAGGTCTTAGAGTTTTCATGCAATTACAGCAAAGCATCTGTCTCTCGGTGCTGAGGCAGCTTGTTGACCCTTATCCCTTTAGAGTTTTCCTTTGCAATCCCAGTAAGCATCTTAAGAAAAAAAAGAAAGCAGAAAAGCACATCTGTCAACAGGAGAATGCTGTGACCACCAGGAAACAGTAACTCATGGTTCCTGGGGAAGCTTGTAGTAGCCGAGGCTGTCCCTTGCATAAGTTGCTTCCTGTTCATTTTTCCTCCATTCCGATGATGTTTGCCTGCCTCTCTGTCAAGGATCCAAGTGTGAACTTGGGTGGCGCAGCTGTGCCCTTCGATTCTTCTTGGGTATGTAGCTATCATTAGGCTACAAAGGAAAATAAGAGGAAAGCCAACCTCTTTTTAGAGTTGAGTCAAATGCAATCAGCAGCAGCAGCAGCAGCAGCAGCGACAATGATACCATTTCCAAGGCTCCAGAAAGGTCCAAGTGAGCTTGTAAGATGTCATGTAAGCTAAATATATTGATCTGGAAATTATAGTCATAGAATGTTCATCCAGAAGGAATTCTGGAGGTTATTCAGTCCACACCAATCCTCACCTCTTCTCTTTTTACTCAGTCATCCTGTGGTGTCACAGGGGGACTGGTTCCAGGAGTCTAAGGAGGAACAAATCCAATGATTTTCAAGTCTCGTAGATGAGATGATGTATCTATATGTAATCTAGTCAGACCCCAAGTGATAAAACATTTATTAGATCTATTCATTTGTTCTTTACATGTTCAATCTCTCTGTCTCTCTCTGTTTCTGTCTCTATCTCTCTGTCTCTCTATCTCTCTCTATCTCTGTCTCTCTCTCTGCCTCTCTGTTTCTCTCCATCTCTGTCTGTCTGTCTCTGTCTCTGTCTCTCTGTCTCTCTGTCTCTCTTTGTCTCTCTATCTCTCTCTGTCTCTGTCCTTCTCTGTCTCTGTCTCTCTCTGGGTGTGTACATGGGTAACTGAGAAGAAAATTTGGTAGTCAGTTTTCTCTGTCTGCCATGTGGGTCCTGGGAGTCAGACTGTGTCAGGCTTGGCAACAGGTGCCCCTCCCCACGGCGTCACCTCACCAGCTCCTCCTGTAAACATTAAATCCTATCTATATTACTAGGAGTTCTAGTACAATGCAGACTCTGTGAGACGTTGCCACACTGGAGTATTTTGAAGATCTTGGAAACAGGCTGTCTTATGTTCCACACAGGCCCAAAGTTTGGGGATCGATTTGGAACTGTAGTTGTTTGAAACTACAGATATTCGACCTGGGATTAGGGAGAACCGGATGTACAGTGAAGCCAGGACTATAGAACGAGCAGACAGTTCATGTTTGTGCTTTAACTTTATGTTGGGAATTAAATTTAATTGGAAACATAATGGCATGTCAGAAATGTCATTTTCTATGACATGGGCTTTTCCTCTTCCTTTCAATCTTTGCTCTCAACCAACAGTTTTCTTTCCTAGCATTATGCAGTTCTTACGGAGTATAGTTCTTTCGCTCCCCTCTCACATGCTTGCTAGAATCAGCATGGAAAGCGTGGAAACTCAGTCTGCAGTACAAGATAATGTCACTAGTGAGAACCCTATTCATTACGGTGTAATAGCGCTTTGCTGCCACCAGATGGCAGCATAGCACACACATTCCTACCCTCACCACGGGTTTTCTTACGCTGTCTCTCAAAAGAAACCCTTCAAAAGTGAAGGAAAATGTAATTGTCAACACAGGAGAGAGGGAAAGAGAAAATTAATGAAAAGTAGCCAAACTGTTTAAGCAACAATAAAAACTAAGTTCTGTTACTAAGGTAGATGTATCTTTCCTTGAATGATGATTGATATTTATTTATCATATTGAACAGTAAATATAGTTTTAAGGTTCTACCTCCTCCTATACCAAGAAAATAATTTTATTTGTAAGTACCAAGAAATATCGATGAACACATTGGAAGCACAAAACGACTTGCTGACATGAATACCATTTGACACAGAGATCCACAGGAACTGGGAGGCAGTGCTCTTAGGGCTGAATGAGGAAGGTTCTGGGTGATCCTAAAGCTTCTTCATAAGATCCAAGAGCTCACGGATGATTTAGATTTGGGGGTCGGCTAACTGAAATTCCTGACTCTGGGCTTGGGTGGTAGCTGAGATGGTCAGCCTGTCGGCTCTCCCTTATCCACATGAGCAGAGCAAGCTCTCCAGCACTGTGCCGGCTAGGCCACCAAATGCTTCCGCTGACAGGGAGGGGGAAAGGGGGGAGGGGGGTACAGAGTCAGCTCTCCTCCTCTCAAGCCCTTAGGGCCTGCTCACTCAGCTCCCTCCGCCAGAGCAGGCTCTACTGTGCTGCCCAGGCAAGTGCTCAAACCATGTGCTGTAGCTGGTGACAGGCGGGGCCTGTTCTGCATAGCCCTTGGACACTTCTAGGGCTGCAGGGTGTGGATCAGGAGATGGCCCTTAGCAGCAGCACAGGCTGGGACTTCACCATGAACTCAGGTGGAGGCGCTGTCTACTCACACCAGGCTGTTCCTCTTCACCCTAGAATCTCCAGTTCTGTCTCTCTTCACGATGCTCAAACTGTTCCATTTCTCTTTCTCTCCCATCCTTCGTCCACACACTTGCACATTGTAGTGGTTCTCGCTGCAAGCAGGCTACCCAGCTAGTAGGCCTCTGGATGACCTCCCCTTCCTGTGCCACCCGGCATAGTGGCAAGTGGGACTCTAGGTTTCTATAGCCCATTGGTGTGGCAAGGCAGAGGTTGAGTTCTGGATGTCTGTCTTTCCCCCTCCCACGCTGGGTTGCCTCTGTGCCTACAGCCCACCTACAGCCCGCCCAAGCTATGCTGTGGCAGGTGGGTCTCTGGATGTCATCTTCCTTCTGTGTGGTGGCAGGCAAGTCTCCGCGTCTTTCCTATTTTTCATTCATTTACTCTTCTATTTTATTTTATAATTTTTTTTCTTCTCTCATACATTACTGCATGTTTCCCCTCCCTACACGCTTCCCAGTCCTCCCTGGCCACCTCCCATCTCTCCCAGATCCACTCCCTCTCTGTTTTCCTTCAGAAGAAGAGCAGGCCTTCCAGGGATATCAACTGATATGGCATAACATGTTACAACAAGACTAGGCATAAACGTTCGTCAAGGCTAAACAAGGCGACCCAATAGGAGGAAAAGATGTTTTTTAATTTTTATTTTTTGATACTTTATTTACATTTCAAATGTTTCCCCCTTTCCAGGTCTCCACTTTGGAAACACCCTATCCCCTGCCCCCTCCCCCTGTCTCTATGAGAGTATTCCCCCACCCACCCGCCTACCCACTCCCATCTTCCCACCTTGGCATTCTCCTATACTGGGGCATCTAACACTCACAGGCCCAAGGGCCTCTCCTCCCCGTGATGGCCAACAAGGCCCTCCTCTGCCACATATGTGGTCTGAACCATGGGTCCCTCCATGTGTTTTCTTTGGTTGGTGGTCCAGTCTCCAGGAGCACCAGGTGGTCAGGCCAGTTAACACTGTTGCTCCCTCCATGGGGCTGCAGACTCCCTCAGCTCCTTCAGTCCCTTCTCCAACTCCTCCATCTGGGACCTCACACTCAGTCCAATGGTTACTGTGAAGTGAAACTTGGGTATTCCGAACTTTTGGGCTAACATCCACTTATCAGTGAGTACACACCATGTTCATTCTTTTGTGAGTGAGCTACCTCTCTCAGAATGATGTTTTCAAGTTCTATCCATTTGGCTGTGAATTTCATGAAGTCATTGTTTTTAATAGCTGAGCAGTACTCCATTGTGTAAATGTACCACATTTTCTGTATCCATTCCTCTGATGAGGGACATCTGGGTTGTTTCCAGCTTCTGGCTATTATAAATATGGCGGCTATGAACATAGTGAAGCATGTGTCTTTATGACATGTTGGAGCATCTTCTAGATATATGCCCAGGAAAGGTATAGCTGGGTCCTCAGGTAGTGTTATGTCCATTTTTCTGAGGGTCCGCCACACTGATTTCCAGAGTGGTTGTACCAGCTTGCAATCCCACCAACAGTGGAGGAGTGTTCTTCTTTAGGAGGAAAAGATTTTAAAAGGAGGCAAATGAGTCAGAGACAACCCCTGTCCCAACTGTTAGGAGTACCACAAGAAGACCAGGTTACACAACCATAACATACATGGATTCACCTCAGACCCCACAGACTCCGGGAACCCCTATGGACCTCCCTTAGATGATTCTGTGGGCTGGGTTCTCTTGGAGGCCTCCACCCCTCTGGCTCCTGCAGGATCCTTCCACCTCCCCATTGTGGGGTTCCTCGGCTCCACCTAGTGTTTGGTTGTGGGTCTCTAAATCTGCTCCCATCAGTTGCTGGATGATGTTTCCCTGATGACAATTGCGCTAGGCACAGATCTATTAGTATAGCAGCATATCATTAGTAAACACTTCACTGATTTTTCTCCCCAGTCAGGTTCGGTTGTATTCTAGGTCTCTGGGCTATCCAGCCTCTGGTTCTTGGCTATCCAGGCAGTGTCAGCATGGGCTCCCTTTCATGCCATGGGCCTCAAGTGGGACCAGTCATTGATTAAACACTCCCCAAAGTTCTGCACCACCTTCTATTGAGAATTTATTCTTTGCTAAACTCCTGTGACTGGCAACACAGCTCTTTTCTTTCTTGTCTCATATTCCTTAGGTATCTTCTGTAATGCTGGCTTTGTGGTCAGTCAGGGTCTATTCGGTTTACATTTATCTGCAACTTCTTTGCTTCACTCTTGCTTTTAAAGGATAACGTTGCCTAAGGTAGTAATCTTGGTTGGCAGTTGTTTGTATGAGGGCTTGAAATCCATCAGTCCAGATTTTTCTGGCCTTCAGGATTTCTGCTGATAGGCCTGCCAGTCTGCCTTCATGCTCATAGGTTTACTTGTATAATGACTTTCTCTTGTAGCATTCAGTGTCATTTCTTTGGTACTATTTGATTTGAACTATGCTGTGACATGGTGGTTATTTTGTGGTCCTGCCTGTTGATTTGGAATTCGAAATCCACATGCAATTGTGTGACTATTTCTTACATGGGAACCATTTTTTATTTAAATTTTATGGAATAATCTTCTCTGTCTTTTGTTCGTATCTCAGTTTCATCTGTAACACCACAGATTCATAAATTTGGTCTCTTATTTATTGCAGTTAATTAGTTTATTACCATCATGAATTCAGTAATTCCTGAATCTTGTCACTACCCACTGGTATCTGTTCTTCCATACGATCTAGTCTATCGGTTTTTCTATTGAGTTTTAAATTCTGATTTATTGACTTTTTAAAAGTTTTCCATTTATTTTCAGAATAGCTATTTTTCTGCTGAAATTTTCATTTATTTTTATTTTTGTGCATATGCATACAAGCTAGTGCATGCTCGTTTATGTGTGCATTAATGTATATGCAGGTGCATGCTTGTTTGTGTGTGCCGGTTCACTCATATGTGAGCATGTGGCAGTCAGAGGTCAATCATCCTGTAGGCATGATTTAATTTTTGAGACACAATCTTTCACTGGTTTGTAGTTTGCCAAGTGGGCTAGCTGTCTGGCCATCGAATCTCACAGATTTGCCTGTCTCTGTCTTCATAGTGTTGAATTAGAAGCACACACCACATATCATCATGTCTTTTTATAAAAATGTTTTGGTCCTTGTTTGCAACCCAAGCACTTTACCGACTGACTGAACTGTCTTCCCAACCTCTTGTTCACCTCTTAAATATCCCTATGAAGTCTTGAATTGATGATTTTATTTCATTCATCATTTTATTTGAATAGTTACTAAGGTCATTATAATTTTAAAACTAGATTTTTGCACCCAGGGAGATAGTTTAGTAGGTAAAGTTCTTGCAATACAAGTTTGAGGACCTCAGTTCATCTCCAGAATCCACTTGAAAAGTCAGCTGGAGAGGCAGGGATAGATGATATCCTGGATCTTACCAGCTGACCAGTTTAGCCTGCTTAGCAAATTTCAAGTTGGTGAGAGACCCTGTCTCAAAAATAAAAGGAAATCACCTGAAGAATGACACCTGAATTTACCTCTGGTCTCTACACAAATTCATTCACACATGTACATGCACCTATATACAAGGGGACAAACATGTGAACAAACCACACACACACACACACACATACACACACACACACACACACACACACACACACACACACACACACACACACACACACACACTCCATCCTAACCCAAACATTTGAATTGCTTTTGTTACTCATGTCAGTCGATATTGATTCAGTAATTGAAGAACTATGAACTTTAGGAGGGCCATGCTGAATTACTTTTTCATGTCTTGCTCTGTGTTCTAATTGGACATCTCTTGAGATGGTGTGATGGTTTGAATATGCTTGGCCCATGGGAAGTGGTACTATGAGGAGGTGCGGCCTTATTGAAGGATATGTAGCCTTGTTAAAGGAAGTATGTCACTTTGAGGTGGGCTTTGAGGTCTCGTAAATATGCTCATGTCTGGCCAGTGTAACAGAGAGCCTCCCCCTAGATGCCTGCCGAAGACAGTCTCTTCCTGACTGCCTTTGAATCAGGATGTAGAACACTTTGCGCCTCCTGTGTCAAGTTTGCCTCGTACTGCCATGCTTCCTGCCATGATGATAATGGACTGAACCTCTGAAACTGTAAGCCAGCCCCAGTGAAATGTTTCCATATAAGAGTTGCTTGGGTCATGGTATGTTTCTTTATAGCAATGAAACCCAAACAAAGATAGATGGCTATCTCTTCTCATATGCATGAGAATTGTTTTAATGAACAGCCTCCTTATCAGAGTTCAATCGTTAATAGTGTCCAGAAAGAAAATATCTATGGTAATAGTGAAAACACTAAGACAAGTCAAACGGACAATAAAAATTTATTAAAACTACAATGTAACAATAACTATAGAAATCAAAGAAATAAAAGATATTTTGAAATATTTTGTATATAATGTGAAAATTAATAAACATAAAGGTATGGCTTGCCCTGTTGAGAGATAGAGATCATGACCAGCAATTTGGCCAGCAGCTGACGAGCTCAGTGGTGAGCCAAACTGCAGGGCAGCAGGCACCTGAAGCCTTGTTGATGTTTGTGGGTCATGCTACTCACAGAGGGCTATGATGGTGTCTGTGGCCCATACAATGTTTGTACGTCAACAGAGACCATGCTTAGGTTAATGGCACGTTCTGCTGCCACTGGAAACCACATGTGGTTTCCAGAAATCATATGTCAATCCATGCTCTGTGCTCCTCCTAACTGTAAAGGGGATGTGGTATTGATGATGGCACGTTCACAGTTGAGAAAAAGGGATATCCCAACCCTCGACCCCCGGCCTCCAAAAAAAGTAACAGCCTAGACAAAAGGTGGTTGAAGAAAAGTCCTTTAACAATTGTGCTAAGGATGCTGAAGTGTAGCTCTCCACATTCATGGCTTTTGGTGGAGGACTTGGGTGAGGAAAGATTCTGTTTTCTTTAAGGGTCTGGCCACTGGGAGTTTGATCATGATACAGTAAGTGTATGAGCAGCACAAATTGGACTTGTTATTTTTTTCTTAGTCTTTTATTGGGGGGATCACATGGAGGGATGTTGAACCTGGAAGGACTGGGAAGTGAGAGTGCTCGGGGTTCATAATGTGAAATTCCTAAATAATCAATAAAAATATTGTGGAAAAAAATAAACATAAAGGTAATATGAATACAACAATAGAAGAGAAGGGATCCATCCTGTTCGCAGACACCAAACCCAGACATTGTTGCCGTGGTCAAGAGGCACTTGCTGACACGAACCTGTTGTGGTGGTTCCTTGGGAGGTTCTGCTAGCACATGACCAATGTATATGTGGATGCTTGAAGCCAACCATCAGGCTGAGCTCTGGGACCCCGGTGGGGGACCTGGTGGAAGGACTGGAGGAGTGGAGGGGGATTGCAACCCCATAGGAAAAACAATGTCAGCTGGCTGGACCACCCAGTGCTCCCAGGGACCAGACCACCAACCAAGGAGTGTACAGGAAGGGATCCATGGCTCCAGAAACATATGTAGCAGAGGATGGCCTTATCTGGCATTAATGGGAGGGAAAGCCCTTGGTCCTGTGGAGGTTTGATGCCCCAGCAGAAGGGGATGCTGGAGGGGTGGGGCAGGTGTGGGTGAGTGGGTGGGGGAGCACCCTTATAGGAGAGGGGGGAGAGGGTGGATGTGTGAGGGGATTTGTGGAGGGGAACCTGGAAGGGGGTTATCATTTGAGATGTATCAAATAGAATATTTGTGGGGCAGTGATCTGTGACAGGCATTCTGGCACCCGGTTGAGCACAGGCATAAAATCAGGGAGACCCCATGGAATAATCCACAAGGGACCGGAAAATTTTATGCCAATGCTCTTGGGAGGCTTTGGCTCCAGTCAAGGTCACATACTACCCTTCCTCAGATAGAGGCGTGGCCACACAGCTCCAAGCCATCCCCATGTTAATGAGACACCTAGAGGCTTAGCCACGCCCCTTCCCAGTTACTATATCTGCCTCGTCTCTTAGAGGCCAGGGAGTACAATTCCATCCAGGCCACTTCACATGGTGAAAATAAACATCTTAGAATTATGGACTGTCTCTTGGTCTGGACCCGCCGTGGGAAGCGAGGGATCTGGCCCTCAATTAAGGAGCAGCATCTAATCTCTTGCTGAGGGCTTCCCAGCGCTCCCAGATGGTACCCATTCACCCAAGCCTAAGCAGCTAGCCTGCCTTCCCAAGCTGCTGAAACTCATCTCGGCGGGAACCCCAGCTGTGCTCCGGCTAGTCCATCTGCTGCACCCTGCAGCGACTGCGGTGACCTGGGCTAGAGAACCCACGGAGATGGATGCTGCACGTTCCTCGAGAATGGTCCCCTCCCCCACCCACAGGCAGGGCCCGCAAAGGCTTCCCACAGTCCCCACCTGCCCGTCCGACTTCGTCTGAAGACGTGAGGCCACTTCCTGTGTGTCTGCTGTCCCACCCAGAGCTGCAGCGCCCCGGGACAGACATGTGGGGCTTCATCCCACCATGCCAGGCATGTTCTCACAAATAATTAATTAAAAAGGAATTTGATTATAAAATAAGAATTGTGAGAACTTCTGCCTGGTGCTATATACCTAACTAACCACCCAAAGCTGCAGAAGTCATAGACAACAGAAAAGAACTCACTACTGCCAGTTCCTAAATCAAAATCACTAGCTGTGTTCTATATACTCATCCTTTTATTCACAGGTAAATGTAGCTCTCCATCTTATTAAGGAGGATGTTTTGTGCAGGATACAGAGGCCACTGTAATGACACAGAATTGATTAAAATGCAGGGGACTGATGGGGGAGCATAGCTCCAGACAGCACATCTACAGTGCAACTATAAGCCCAAGGCTCAGGGTACATCTCAGAAGATGGAGTAGAAAGATGATCAGGATACCTGCTGTTAGATAGTGTCTGTAGACAGAGGCAGGGATGCTGCAGGATGAAGTGCCAACAATATGGTTGACTAATCAAGACCTTTGTAGCTGCGGGTGGAGTCCTCTGCCTGGGCCACCAGGAGTCCATAGCCAATGAGCGCCAGGAGAAAGCTACCCTCCCAGGAGCATGGAAAAGCCTTGAGTGGGGTTAAGGGGAGCAACATTGCTCACCGAACCCGCCCGGAACTGGCAGGATAAAGGGCCTGAGAACTCGGGGGGAGGAAACCTCTGAACCTTCTGGTTCCATCTGTGGGTGGAGATCTCTGCCTGGGCCACCAGAGGTCTGTGCCTGGGAAACTCAGCCTGGGCCACAGGGCTCCAGGAGAGAGAGTGTATCCCAGGAGTGCTGACACACCTTTGAGCACAGGCAAAACCACCACTTCTGTTCAAACTCACTGGATCAAGAGGGACCCTTGCAGACCCATCAGGACATAGGAACCAAGGGACAACTGGGGACAAGATCCTTCTGATTTCTGTCTGCACCCCAGAGCTGACCATGTGCCACAGCTCTCCAAACCCAAATGCCTCTCAGAGAGAGCTGGTCTTCAAGGAGTATTGGCACAGGGGCCTGCAGGAGGGGCAAGCCACAACCAGACAGAGTAAGATCAGCTAACATCAGAGTTAACAAAATGGCAAAAGGCAAGGGTAAGAACATAAGGAACAGAAACCAAGGGTACTTGGCATCATCAGAAC
>CM052713.1:47698206-47709711 GCA_028551405.1 Uromys caudimaculatus | reverse complement strand
CTCCATTTTTGGTGGGATTGCAAGCTGGTACAACCACTCTGGAAATCAGTTTGGCAGACCCTCAGAAAAATGGACATAATACTACCTGAGGACCCAGCTATACCACTCCTGGGCATATACCCAGAAGATGCCCCAACATGTAATAAAGACACATGCTCACTATGTTCATAGCAGCCATATTTATAATAGCCAGAAGCTGGAAACAACCCAGATGTCCCTCATCAGAGGAATGGATACAGAAAATGTGGTACATTTACACAATGGAGTACTACTCAGCTATTAAAAACTATGATTTAATGAAATTTTCAGGCAAATGGATGGAACTTGAAAATATCATCCTGAGAGAGGTAAGTCAGTCACAAAAGAATGAATATGGTATGTACTCACTGATAAGTGGATTAGCCGAAACTTTTGGAATACCCAAGTTTCACTTTACAGTAACTGCTGGACTGAGAATGAGGTCCCAGATGGAGCAGTTTGAGAAGGGACTGAAGGAGCTGAGGGAGTCTGCAGCCCTATGGAGGGAGCAACAGTGTCAACTGACCTAACCCCCCCCCCTCCCCGGTCCTCATAGAGTCTGGACCACCAAGCAAAGAATACACATGGAGGGGCCCATGGTTCGGACCACATATGTGGCAGAGGAGGGCCTTGTTGGCCACCAGGGAGAGAAGAGGCCCCAGTAAAGGGGAATGTCAAGGTGGGAATAATGGAGTGGGCGGTGGGGGGTAGAGGTGGAATTCCCTCATAGAGGTGGGGGAGGAGGCGGGGATAGGTGGTTTCCAAAGAGGAGACCTAGAAAGGGGGAAACACTGGAAATGTAAATAAAGTGTCAAAAAAAAAATCTGTGTACGTATATGTGTGTGTGTGTGTGTGTGTGTGCGTGTGCATGTGTGTGTGCGTGTGCATGTGTGTGTGTGTGTGTGTGTGTGTGTGTGCGCGCCTGTGTATGTTATGCATTTAAGTGGGAGTTGGGGGCCATGGTAAGATTTGGATGAGGGGAGATGTAGGGTGGAAATGATATAAATATAGTGAATTCATATGTGAAATCCTAAAGAAAATAAATATTTTAAATAAAAAAAACAAATGAATGAAATATGCAAACATTTGGTAAAGGAAAGAACAGGAAAAAGATAAAAAAAAAACCTTTAAAATATTAAAAAATGTAGTATTAGAATGAAAGAAAACATGATCAAATTAGTCATGGTTTATTTCAGATTCTATAACGTTAGAATGTTAGAATCAGCCAGGTATTTTTAGGGGTAGAGGGCTGTGTCTGGAGTCCATGTTAGGTTCTTCTTTGTTCCTGCCACCCATGTTGGTCCTCTATTCTAGCTGAGGGTCACTTTGGTTAAGGACATGTTGTCAGTATCACAGCTGCATTAACTTCAGAAACTTGTTCTTTGCACTGTGGCAGAAGTTGATTGCTGTGATGAACTGTAGTCTCGTCACTGGATATGTGCCCACTGGCCTCAAAGGTCACACCAAAGGAATGGCGAGCCTCCAAGCCAAGTGGGGTGCCTCACGTGCCTCAGAGAGTACAGCCAACAGAGCGCTGACATTTTGTATCAGAAATGGAGACATGAGGGAACCTGGCACTTTGCCTGACGGTCTCAGCACTCTCAGTGCCTAGCTGTAGATAAATAACCCTGTGGGAAGAAGAAAGCTGTAGAAATGGAACACTTTGCTGGATGTGGGCCCAGAGCTGGTACTCGCAGCAGGCAGCAAAACATATGTCACAATAAGATAATCTCAGAGGCTGAGAAACTCTCTTGCTACAGCCTCAGAACTATGAGCTTCTGCAGTAATGCATAGGCAAAATGGCCCACAATTCACCTCAAACCCCAGGTCACTGAGCAAAGGGCCTTCCATCACTCAAAAGCTCCCTACTGCTTAAACTTCTGAGCTGATCTCCACATGATTTTCTTCTGCTCTATTATTATCTCTTAGGTGGTCTTCCTGCCTACATGCTGGAGCAGGGTGTCCCTTGATACTCTCATTAATGATAGGTTTTTTTTTTTTTATCTTTTAAAGCTTATTATTTTATGTGTGTGAGTGTTTTGTCTATACGTATGTTTGTGTACCATGTGTGTGCCTGGTGCCTGAGAAGGCCAGAAGAGAGCATTGGTGGAAAGACAGGGACAAAAAAGTGAAACAGAGACTGAAGGGAAGGCCATCGTGTTAATTTTTAACAGTATGCTGTTACTAATACTGTATTTGCAAGGGAAAACATATGAATGCTTAAAAGGCAGGGAATACAGAGATATTGTGTATATTTCTAGGTATCAGTGAGATTGAAGCAATTTTTCGTTGTGCTTTTACATCATTTTATTGCCTTTATTTTATGCCTCTATCAAAATCAAAGGCTTTTCTATGGATATTTGAAAATACATTAGTGGCAAAATCTCATTAGAGCGAGCCACATATTGTGAATTTCATATGTGAGATAGGATTGTACATTGCCAGTGGCACCATTTAATAAGAATTCCTCAGCAAATGAAGGGTATGAAATACTCTGTCGTCTCATTGCTAGAAGATGAGTTCTCATAACAGTGGTAAAAGTAGTAAATGCTATCAGAATACTTGGTAGTTGTAAGAAATATGCCTAATATACATATACTTATGTAATGCAAATGTATTGATAGAAATATTTTCCAGTGCAGGACAGTATGCTTATTGCTTAGAGATGAATTTAGATGGAAAAATCTGTTATAGCATTTAAAGAATATCAATGGAGTAAGCAGTCCACTTGACTTAAAACTGACCCATTACTTTAGTCTTGTAAGAAAGAAAACACAAGTAAAGAAAGTTACAATAGCTTTATTAGTTTGATCTGATGATGAGTGAAGAATGCCCAGCAGATTGGCTTTATCCTACTGGGAGGTTTTGCTAGCGTTTCGGGAGTTTCAGTGGTTATTTGCCAAACAGAACTGCAGATGGGAAGAAATAAATATCACTTCCTACAAACTGTTTCCTAAGGAAACTTGACATGGAAAGAATAGGTTTTGGTGCCCTGTTCTTTCACTTAAAGTGTTCTTCATGAAGTCCTTTTCTTGCATCCAAGGGTGAGAAAATAATATTTTATTTTACTTTCTTTTTAAAAAGTTAAAGGATGCCCAAAGCAAATATGAAGGCTTTTCTAAATATATTTGAAAATTCACATGGAGATATCTTTTTAGGGGAGTTATCTAGTAAAGAGAAGACAAAGCAGTTGCAAACAAAAGAGCTACATCCTTGTGGAATAACTGTTACCTCTTGTGGACCAAAGATTAGATCACCATCATGAGGTTTTGTGAGGTCCTTGCAGGCAACCTATACTCTATGTTTCTTAATAATAACAATGGGAAATTTAGTCTAATTGAGTTCTGTGGGGCGTTACATTGTAGAAATCCTGGTATATTATAATTAAACCTTAAACCAAATGTCACAGACTTGTTTATGTTTATGTAAATCATAGAAGAAATTGAGACTCATGGGTTCTGAAAATTTTGGTTATTTGTCCTTAGTTAAGGTAATGTCATATCAAATATTAAATTAATCTAAAAATAACTTTTACTTAAAAATATCCCAGAGTCTAAGTGACTTTTAAATTACTCAGAGGCATATAAAATCTGTGCATTGTGAGCCTCCTTCCTCACCTGACTCTTGGTTCACAGGGCATTCCTGGAAATAGGGAGGAAAGGAAGAATCTATCACACTGGGAGCATCAGTTACATCAGTATATTTTTTAGGAGAAAAAATTATAGCCTTACTTTTTTGAGATTTGATGTTTAATTTTACTCCAAACACACTATTCGTCATTAGCGTGTTTTCATTCCTAATAAAACCACAAACAGAATTTCTTTTTCCTATTCCGAGTACGGATGGAGAAGGAAACCTTTCTCAGGATAGGTTCTTTAAATGAAACAAAATCCCTGAACAACTTTCTACGTGTGATGTTTAGTTTGTATGCTTTTACATTGACTGTATTTCAATAATTTTCCATTATTTCTTTTGGTCTGCAATGATCATTCTTGGAAAACATTACTGTCAGTAAATCACAGATTTGAACATGAAGTCTTCAGTTAAATTTGTAAAGAACAAGAAGGTAACAAAATAGGAAATGTATGCATTGGTACAAAGGTGTTTGTCTGGTCTTATAACGACTCATGACTAATACAGGTTATAGTTTAGACATTAAGCCTGCTTGTTACAGTTGAGAGTCCTGATTTTAGCTTACCAGTGCAGTGCTGTGTATAAACGGACTGCATTATGTCTAGGATTCTCCCCATTTTTAGCATTAAAGAATTGCGATATGGTGATGCTGTCTTCAATTCCCTCTTCCTGTGTCATTTTATTATACATCATATTATGTACTTTGTAATTCTAAATTATGTATATAATCTCTCTCTCTGTCTCTCTGTCTCTTTCTCTCTCACACACACAAACACAAACACACATATTCACACACACAATACACTCACACACTTTATGATAGATTCAGATATGCATGAGACCAGGTAAATTGATGTCTATGGTCTTACTATCTTTGAGACAATTAGATGTTGAGCGTTTATACATTAAAACTATGCACAAAATATTTTCTGTGTCTGGTATGTTTAAAGAGCAGGAACATGACTCTTTCCTATCTGTTGATTGTGGAGCACCTGGGACATAGGAACGCAGACTCAGTCTGATCTCATTCTTATTGAGTCTTCTTTACATTTCGCAATATCTTCTCTCTGCTTGCAGTGAGCAACCTGAGGGAGTGTGATGGTATTAAACAGAACCCAACTGACTGAGTTTGTTCTCACAGGAATAACAGATCGTCCAGAGCTGCAAGTCCCCCTGGTCCTGGTGTTCTTTCTCATCTATGTCACCACCATGGTGGGCAACCTTGGCTTAATCTTTCTCATCTGGAAGGACCCTCATCTTCACACACCCATGTACTTTTTCCTTGGAAATTTAGCCTTTGTTGATGCCTGTAATCCATCCTCTGTGACACCAAAGATGCTTATGAAATTTTTAAATAAGAATGACATGATATCCATGGGTGAGTGTTTTGCCCAATTTTATTTTTTTTGTTTCAGTGCAACTACTGAAATTTTCCTCTTGGTATCGATGGCCTATGACCGCTATGTAGCCATATGCAACCCTCTGCTCTATCTAGTGGTGATGTCCAAGAGACTCTGCACTGTGTTAATCTGTATGTCATATCTCATTGGATTTCTACATGGCTTACTTCATGTAGGATTGTTATTTAGGTTAACGTTTTGTAGTTCCAATGTGATTGATCATTTCTACTGTGATATTCTCCCACTCTATACAATTTCTTGCACTGACCCATCTATCAACGCATTGGTAGCTTTCATTATGTCCATTTTTATACAAGTGAGCACCTTTATGAGTATTATAGTTTCTTATGCTCGTGTCCTCTTTGCCATCCTGAGAACAAAGTCTGAGAAGAGCAGAAGAAAAGCCTTCTCTACTTGCAGCTCCCACCTCTCTTCTGTCTCCTTGTTCTATGGCACTCTCTTCATCATATATGTCCTCTCTGGCTCTGATACAGATAATGGCCAGGGTAAAATGTATTCACTGTTCTACACCATCATCATTCCAATGCTGAACCCCTTCATTTACAGCCTAAGAAACAAGGACGTGATAGGTGCCTTGAGAAAACTCACAAAACGATGACTAAATACTGAGAACTTCAAGATGTTTTCTATCACCAGATTCTCTTTCTAAGTGCATCATAACATTTGGCCCTGTACTTGCATGTAATAAGGATTTTATTTACATATTGTGAATAAAGAATAAAATATAGACTAAAATGGCTGTCTTGTGTTATTATTTATATTATTACAAGAATAAAGTTGTCTCTAAGGAAGGACATAATATCAATTGTTTTCAAGTTCACAGTCAAAGTTGAGCATGAATTATCCACAAATTATTGTCTTTTTGAGATTAATATGTTTTTGTTGTCTTGTTACACATTTTTATATTATCGAAACAAAAACTCCTTGGGTGTGGATTTTGTTTCTCTTTTGCCTGTATTGATTATTTTTTCTGTTTTATACACATGTGCCCCACATGTAGTCATATGTATCATCGACTGTTTCCTCTCATTGTCCTCCCACACACCTGCTGACTCTTAAACTGCCAGAGTCCCCCTCTCTACTTCCCTGTTTCTATCTATGTGGATATCCTTCGCTAAAATAGGTGCACAATTGCAATGACTATGTCATATACAGAAGACAGTGTTTCACACAACCTACCCCCCTTCTCTGGCTGTTACATTCCTCTGCCCACTCTTTCATCATGTTCCTTAGGCCTTGGTACAAGCAATTCTAGTGGCACCATTCAGGGCTGAGGATTCAGTAGTTACTCGTTTTCAACACCTTGGCCAGTTGTTGAAACATTTTTTTTTTCAGAATTTCACACATGAAAAAAGAATTTACACCATTTCTGCTCCTCTTTCTTCCCTTTCCAATTTTTCATGTCAATTATGTCCTCTCTCCTTCTCAAGCTGTCCTTTGACTCTGGGTTAATTAACCATTGTGTTACATAGGAAGTAGCTTCAGTGGTCCAGGCTGAAAGCTGCATTGGTCTATGTCTAGTAATACAAATATATTGAAAGCAGTTTGACTACCTGTCTACTTAGCAAAATAATAATCAGTAAAGCTTTCCCTACAGTACTTGTGAACTCACTCTCTAGGTGCTTTTGATCAGGTATACAGTACCAGTTATATATTTCTTTCCTTGGCGTGCTTGTAAGAGCCAATTAGAAAGCCATTGATTGGACCCTAAATGTTGGGCTGGTACGCAGTCACTGAGCCCAAGTTGCCTGTCAGGCTTTAGGGCGAGTGAAGGTTTTTCTTCCTCTGTAGCCTGAATGGTACCTTCTGGTACTATGAAGGGTAGGGCTGCTCATCGGGGAGAAAGCTTCTAGCTTGGGTTCAGTCTGTTGTCTCCCTGGTCTGGGCCAGTGTACAGTGCTTTCAGTTAGAGAGTGCTACCATATAGAGTTCTGGCAGGGAACTAAGAGAAAATGCAGTGACTTCTATTGATTTGGGATCTTCTGTGGTCTCCATAATTTATTAATGAGGAGTTTTTCTGCAGCTGACAATGAGATTTTCCTTAAAACACCTATGGCTTCTGGCATCAGAACTAATCAGAAAGACAGAATATCTGAGTTTAAACTTCTTCTATCATAATTATTATACTACTAATTTACTACTAATTATGTTACTAATATTGTTAGTTTGCTTTCATATTTGTAGGTTCTTTGTTAATTTAATTAAAACCTATCATTTAAAATTATCTTAATTCACTCAGATTTCCTGAAATGTGATTACATAATCTGTGTACAACAGGGCTATCTTTAGGTTTTATATAATAACTGTATATTACACACGTCACATTGAATTTGATAGAGCCTAAAAAACAATACTAGCAGTAACACGGATTCTTCTAAACAATCAATATCAGAAAGTTTTGAATGCTTCTTCATATGACAGAAGTTGGTCATTGCTTTTGGTAAATATTTTTTACCTTACATTGTGACTTTTCTAACAGTTTTTGTAGCCTTAGTTTTTTGGAAAAAAATGTGTATGCACACACACACACACACACACACACACACACACACACACACACACACGCACACACACACACACATTCCTTCAACCCCTGTTATCCCTATTTCTTTTCCCTCTGGATCCTTTTTCCTTACCTTGTTCCTTTGCATAGCTTTTTCCTGCATCTTTAGTTTTGATTTGCCCTCCCAGAGCCTTCCCGCATCTCCACTCCGACATAGCATTGTGTCTTTCCACTCCTGTTGCATCCTATTTTCATATACAGCGTTTTACTGTCCCTAACCACACTTCACCCACATCCCCAGATCCTAATGTTCTTCCCTTTTTTTCTGCCCTTTAAAGATACTCTCTCAAGTTGAAAATTCAAAAAAATTCAAAACTAAGATAATCAAGGAGGTAAAATATACAGAGTTTGTCTATGTACCTGAGTCCAATTACTTATAATGATTTTAGTTCTATCCATTTTCTGGAATTTCCACAATCCCTTTTGTTTATAGATGACTTGAACTGAATTGGATTATGTATATATCCTCCATAATTTTCTGACTATCTAGATTGATTTTATTTCCTAGCTAATGTGTACAGAGTGGCAATAGCCATGGGTATTCAGGTATCTGCCCAGGAATGGCATAGCTGGGTCTCATGATATTTTTTATTTTGTATTTATTTCCTTTTTACATAATTTATTTATATTTTTAGCTATATGAGTAATCTATGCTCTGGCATCCATGATTATTACGCAAGTTTACACTCTCTCCAAATGATCATGATGGCTTCCCCTTCTCTAAGTTGCATTAGCATTTATTTTCTCTTCTAAATTATTTTTTATAATTTCACAGATTTAATATATAATGTTCTTTGTTCAAAATTGATCTCATTATCCTCTCTTATTCCTCTCTGTCTCTCATTAAATACTTTCTTCTCAAGTTGACACTCTACTTTTGTGCCTTTTATGTGACGGATAGGGTATTCCATTGAATTAGGGTTACCTACAATAGCATATATCTGCGGTCATTTGAAGGAGAACAGTACATGAGTGACTACATTACTGGAGAATATGACTATATTTCCCTTTGCAACATTTTAATATCTGTATTTCCTCTGACAGTGAGTTCACATGATCCATTCCTCCATTCATGGTGGAGTTGTTGATAGACCCATACCGTGTAGGATTTTTGTGGGTTGCCATTACTAGTGTGTATTCATGTATGTAAGAGTTATGCCATTTATACAAGACAGCAATTTGTATCACTCCTTCCATCTTTTAACTCTTCAAATCTTTGGCTCTTCTTCCTGGAATGCTAGCTGAGCCTAGGAGGGATGCTTTAGATATTGCATTTAAGGCATTTGTTCCCAGAGCATTGGCTAGTTAGATGTCACTGTATCAACTGTTCCCCACTACCAACTGAAGTTTTTCTGACCAAGGCTGAGAGCAGTAGTTACTTATATGAGTACAAACAGGACAATTTTTCAGGCAGTTTGACACCATGTCTGTTTAGCAAAAACAATCATTAGTAGGTTCTACTAGAGGGCTTATGACCTCCCCAGTCATATTTCCTTCTCAGATTTGAAGTCTCAGATGTAATTTTCTTTATGGCGTAGGTCTAAAAACCAATAGGAAGGCAGTTGTTTATCTTCATGCAGCTATGCCATCATCGTGAACATATTTTTGCCTACAAAGATACTACTATTATTTAAATGGTTCACAGCCAGATAAGATAATTAATTGCTATTTCCTCTAGGATTATTCATAGCACCTTTGAGAATAAAGAAAACTAGCCAGCAGAGAGGAATTTTCCTTGTCAGTTCAAGAATAATTTATCCGTGTTCTGTGATTAAAATGTGTACTGTCCCTAAAGAAATGATCAACATCCTTAGTCATCAGGGAAATGCAAATGAAAACAACTCTGAGATTCCACCTCACGCCAGTCAGAATGGCTAAGATCAAAAGCTCAGGTGACAGCAGATGCTGGCGAGGATGTGTAGAGAGAGGAACACTCCTCCATTGCTGGTGGGATTGCAAGCTGGTACAACCACTCTGGAAATCAGTTCGGCGAATCCTCAGAAAATTGGACATAGTACTACCTCGGGACCCAGCTACACCACTCCTGGGCTTATACCGAAATATTCTCCAACATGTGATACAGACACATGCTCCTCTATGTTCATAGCAGTCATATTTATAATAGCCAGAAGATGGAAACAACCCATATGTCCCTCAGCAGAGGAATGGATACAGAAAATGTGGTGCATTTGCACAATGGAGTACTACTCAGCTATTAAAAACAATGACTTCATGAAATTTACAGGCAAATTTATGGAATTTGAAAATATCATCCTGAGCGACGTAACTCAGTCACAAAAGAACGAACATGGTATGCACTCACTGATAAGTGGATATTAGCCCAATGTTTGGAATACCAAAGTTTCACTTCATAGTAACCATTGGACTGAGTGTGAGGTCCCAGATGGAGGAGTTGGAGAAGGGACTGAAGGAGCTGATGGAGTTTGCAGCCCCATGGAGGGAGCAACAGGGTCAACTGGCCTGATCCTCACCCCCCCCCCCCCGGTGCTTCTGGAGACTGGACCACCAAACAAAGAATACACATTGAGGGTCCTATGTTTCAGACCACGTATGTGGCAGAGGAGGGCCTTGTTGGCCATCAGGGGGAGGAGAGGCCCTTGGGCCTGAGGGCGTTAGAGGCCTCAGTATAGGGGAATGCCAAGATGGGAAGATGGGAGTGGATGGTCATGTGGGTGGGTAGGGGAATACTCTCATAGAGGCAGGGGGAATGGGGAGGGGATAGGAGGTTTCCAAAGTGGAGACCTGGAAAGGAGGAAACATTTGAAATGTAAATAATGTATCAAAAAATAAAAATAAAAAAAAGATGTCCATTCTGTTTGCATATACTTCACAGTGATTCAAGGTAATATGCATAAGGCCAAATGATTAGTGTCTATAGCCTCTTCAATCACCTTTCAGAAAAATACATGCTACAAACATACACATCAAAATTATTCAGAGAAAGCATCCTGTTTCTCTTATGCTTTAAAAGCAGAAGGAGAATATTAATCAACATTAACCTGTTCATTAAGGGGCAATAGACACACAGGAAAGTCAATTTTCTCTAATTCTGAGTATGTGTTTATTTATATATTTATTAATTTATTTAACATCCATTATCAGCCCCCCATTTCCCAGTCCCACCTATCATACAGATCCTTCCTCCATTCCCCTCCTTCTCCCCTGAGAAGGGGGGAACCCCCTGAGTATCATCTGACCCTGACATATCAAGTCTCTGAAGGACTAGGGAATCCTCTCCCACTGAGGCCAGACAAGGCAGATCAGTTAGGGACAGACTCTGTTTCATGTGTTTGGGTACTCGTATGGCAACAAAGATGCACATCTGCTACATATGTGTGTGGGGTGTGGGAAGACTAGGTCCAGCCCATGCTCATTCTTTGGCTGCTGATTCAGCGTCTGGGAGCCCTCAAGGGTCCATGTTAGTTGACTCTGTTGGTCTTCCTGTGGTGTCCCTATCTTCTTTGGGTCTCTTTTTTCTGCCTCCAACTCTTCCACAAGACTCTCCAAACTCCATCTAATGTTTAGCTCTGGCTCTGCGTCCGTTTCCATTGACTGCTGGGTGGAGTTTCTCAGAGAACAGTTATGCTAGGTTCTTGTCTGCAAGCATAACAGAGTATGACTAATATTGTCAGGGATTGGTTCTTGCCCATGGGATGGGTGTCAATTTGGGCCAGTTATTGGTTGGCCATTCCCTCCATCTTTGCTCCATCTTTGTCCCTGCACATCTTGTAGGCAGGACACATTTTAGGTCAAAGATTTTGTGAGTGGACTGCTTTCCTTATATACCTCCACTGGGAGTCCTGTCTGGCAGGAGGTGGCCTGCTGCTAGGAGTCTTAGCTAGAATCACC
>CM052713.1:47670414-47689494 GCA_028551405.1 Uromys caudimaculatus | reverse complement strand
TCCTCCCTTGTTTTCTGCCCTTTAAAGATACTCTCTCAAGTTTAAAATTCAAAAAAATTCAAAACTAAGATCATCAAGGAGGTAAAATATACAGAGTTTGTCTATGTACCTGAGTCCAATTACTTATAATGATTTTAGTTCTATCCATTTTCTGGAATTTCCACAATCCCTTTTGTTTATAGCTGACTTGAACTGAATTCGATTATGTATATATCCCCCATAATTTTCTGACTATCTAGATTGATTTTATTTCCTAGCTATTGTGTACAGAGCAGCAATAGCCATGGGTATTCAGGTATCTGCCCAGGAATGGCATAGGTGGGTCTCATGATATTTTTTATTTTGTATTTATTTCCTTTTCATATCATTTATTTATATTTTTAGCTATATGAGTAATCTATGCTCTGGCATCCATGATTATTACGCAAGTTTACACTCTCTCCAAATGATCATGATGGCTTCCCCTTCTCTAAGTTGCATTAGCATTTATTTTCTCTTCTAAATTATTTTTTATAATTTCACAGATTTAATATATAATGTTCTTTGTTCAAAATTCATCTCATTATCCCCTCTTATTCCTCTCTGTCTCTCATTAAATACTTTCTTCTCAAGTTGACACTCTACTTTTGTGCCTTTTATGTGACGGATAGGGTATTCCATTGAATTAGGGTTACCTACAATAGCATATATCTGAGGTCATTTGAAGAAGAACAGTACATGAGTGACTACATTACTGGAGAATATGACTATATTTCCCTTTGCAACATTTTAATGTCTGTATTTCCTCTGACTGTGAGTTCACATGATCCATTCCTCCATTCATGGTGGAGTTGTTGATAGACCCATACCGTGTAGGTTTTGTGTGGTTTGCCATTACTAGTGTGTATCATGTATGTAAGAGCTATGCCATTTCTACAAGATAGCAATTTGTATCACTCCTTCCATCTTTTAACTCTTCAAATCTTTGGCTCCTCTTCCTGCAATGCTCCCTGAGCCTAGGAGGGATGCTTTAGATATTGCATTTAAGGCATTTGTTCCCAGAGCATTGGCTAGTTAGATGTCTCTGTATCAACTGATCCCCACTACAAACTGAAGTTTTTCTGACCAAGGCTGAGAGCAGTAGTTACTTATATGAGTACAAACAGGGCAATTTTTCAGGCAGTTTGACACCATGTCTGTTTAGCAAAAACAATCATTAGTAGGTTCTCCTAGAGGGCTTATGACCTCTCCAGTCATATTTCCTTCTCAGATTTAAAGTGCCTGATGTAATTTCCTTTATGGAGTAGGTCTAAAAATCAATAGGAAAGCAGTTGTTTACCCTCATACAGCTATGCCACTATTGTGATCATATTTTGCCTACAAGGATACTATTATAGTTTAAATGGTTCGCAGCCAGATAAGATAATTAATTGCTTTTTCCTCTAGGATTATTCATAGCAGCTTTGAGAATAAAGAAAACTAGCCAGCAGTGAGGAATTTTCCCTGTCAGTTCAAGAATAATTTATTTGTGTTCTTTGATTAAAATGTGTACTGTCCTTAAAGAAATGCTCAACATCCTTAGTCATCAGGGAAATGCAAATCAAAATAACTCTCAGATTCCACCTCGCAATAGTCAGAATGGCTAAGATCAAAAACTCAGGTGACAGCAGATGCTGGCAAGGATGTGTAGAGAGAGGAACACTCCTCTATTGCTGGTGGGATTGTAAGCTGGTACAACCACTCTGGAAAATCAGTTGGTCGAATCCTCAGAAAATTGGACAAAGTTCTACCTGAGGACCCAGCTATACCACTCCTGGGCATATACCCAGAAGACGCTCCAACATGTAATAAGGACACATTCTCCACTATGTTCATAGCAGCCATATTTATAATAGCTAGAAGCTGGAAACAACCCAGATGTCTCTCAACAGAGGAATGGATACAGAGAATGTGGTACATTTACACAACGGAATATTACTCAGCTATTAAAAACAATGACTTCATGAAATTCGCAGGCAAATGGATGGAACTTGAAAATATCATCCTGAGTGAGGTAACTCAGTCACAAAAGAACAAAAATGATATGTACTCACCGATAAGTGGATATTAGCCCAAAAGTTCAGAATACCCAAGATTCAATTCATAGACCACATGGAGTCTAAGGAAGACTAAAATGTTGATGCTTCAGTGCTTCTTAGAAGGGTGAACAAAATACTCACAGGGGGAAATACTGAGACAAAGTGTGGAGCAGAGACTCAAGGAAAGACCATCCAGAGACTGCCCCACCTGGGGATACATTCCATAAAGAGCCACCAAACCTAGACATTCTTGTGGATTCTGGGAAGTGCTCCCTGATGGAAGCATGATAAGCTGTCTCCAGAGAGGCTCAGGCAGAGCCTGACAAATATAGAGGGGGATGCTCGAAGCCATCCTTTGGACTGAGCATGGGGTCCAGGATGGAGGAGTTGGAGAAGGGACTGAAGGAGCTGAGGGTGTTTCCAGCCTCATGGACAGAGCAACAGTGTCAACTGGCCTGACACCCCTGGAGCTCCCAGAGACTGGACCACCAACCAAAGAATACACATGGAGGGACCCGTGGTGCTGGCCACATATGTGGCAGAGGATGGCCTTGTTGGCCATTAGTGGGAGGAGATGCCCTTGGGTCTGAGGGTGTTAGATGCCCCAGTGAATGCTAGTGAGGGAAGACGGGAGTGAGTGAGTGGGTGGGGGAGCACCCTCATAGAGGCAGGGGGAGGGAGAATGGAATAGGGGGAAACATTTGAAATATATATAAAGTAAATATTCAAAAAAAGTGTGTGCTGTCTTTAGCTATAAGATCTTAAGGTCTAACTCTCATGGGCAATGAAGAACATAGTCTGTGTTGGTCTATGGGCAATATTGAATAAAGAAGTAGCCTGTGGCCAACACAAATTTAATAACTCGTAACTTCTGAGAACAAGATTCTTCTCCCATGAAGGCTATCTACATTCAAACTTCTTTTTCACAAATTGTATTTTTAAAAATATAATAGCAGTTAGTCCATAGGATTTCTTTATTCAGTTTTTAATTAATAAAATATTTTATTCGTATATGAGTTTGCCTGGGTGGTTACATGTATATTGCATGCATGCAGGAGCCACTGGAGATCAGAAGAGGCTGTCAGATCCCCTAGAAATGGAGTTACAGGTGCTTGTATGCTACATTGTGAGTGCTGGGAACCAAACTTCTCTAGTTCTCCCTTTTTCCTTTTGAAGCTTATAAATTTTTGTGTTTTATTTCCTTTTGTTTTTAACAGTATAACAACAACAACAACAATAATAATAATGATAATAATAATAATATACAAGTGGAAACACATGAATGGGTAGATGTGAGTTTCATGTATTCAAATATTACCTGTATTCATCTGTGATAAGAGAGGTTAGAGCAATTCATTTCTTTTGTGATTTTGTACACTTTTATTTTCTTTAATAATTTTCAGATATCTGATTTGAGTGAACAGCACTGAATTTGTTGGTTTCATGTATGAGAAATGATTCCATATGTATATTATATGGTAGAGTAAAATAAATCCTCAATGGCTTAGGCGTTATTCAATCTACTAACCTATTGATAGTTGCTGAACTCTCAGAACACTGGTTCAAAGTAGCAAATACTATGGGACTATTTGGTAATTGTCAGAAAAAAATTAGTATACATATTCTCATATAATGTATATTCATATACATATTTTTCTATGATGTTTACTGTTTATTACTCAGGCTCAAGTTTTGATAGAAAACCAGTTATATTGCCTGAAGAATCTCAATGGAGTAAACATCTCACATTACTTTAATTGGCTTACAACTTTGTACTGTGAAAGAAAAAAATCTTATGTAAGAACACTTAACAATCACCTGTTAGTTTTGGTTTGCTTATTAATGAACAAAGCCCAACAGATTGGCTTTATCCTTTGGGGAGTTTTTGTATCAGTGAGATGTTTTTATATTGAAAGTGTTAAAGATGGGAAGAAATAAATATCACTCCCTCCAAGCTGCTTTTCTTAGAGAAAACTGGTGTGAGAAGGACAGTTGTCACTGATACCCTTGTTCCAGCAGTGTAAGTGTCTTCATGAAGATGTAGATTTTGTGGCATCTCTATATACACCTTTTCATAGTTATTGGGTCAGAAATAATATTTTATTTTACTGTCACTTTAAACGTTTAATTATTTCTATATCAAGAGTTTTTCATAATATGTCAATTTATATAAAAATGTTTTTAGGGGAGTTATCTAACAAATAGGACACAAAGCATTCCTAAAAATCTAAGTGAAATATTTTGTGCACTTTTCTAGATATTTATGGGCTCACAACTATCTGTTTATGAACTAAGAATTTGAAATCAACTTTGCAGACTTTATCCTTTAAAAATATTTGTCCAAAGACTTACTGAATCTTCATAAAAGGAGCCCTTTCTCTTTGTAGACTGACCACTGTAAAGTGTATTTCCTGCCACGGTTACTCTATTCCCGTCTTTTACTTGGGCAGATCCATGCTGGCCGATGGGTTCAGTGGTCTGTCTGTGTTTAAAGCTTCCCAAAGGACTTGTGCTCCCTGCTGCTTGCTGGTTCCCTGCTCAAAATGAGTCTGCTCTTGTCATGACAATTCTTAGGTGGCGAAGTAGAGGGTTTGCCATCTAAGATGGAAGCTAATCCATTTTGCCAGAGAAAGAATCAGAAGATAAACTTTAGATGACTTGGTCAAAGGATCAGAATTCTATTTATGCCTGGTCTCCCTAATAATTGTTAGATGTTATATGCTCTAAAAGTGAGATTCTATATGTAAGACTGGGTTCTGTATGGAACATGTATATCAAGTCTTGATTTGGGAGAGTTGGACACTTTCCTTGAAACAAGTTACTGTTTGTTACCATATAACTTTATTAAATTTATAAGTTAGGAGCCCTAAAAGAAGTCTTGTTTTTAGTTTTTTAATTTAAAACCAATGATCTTTAAAAAAAAATGCTACTTTTCTAATTACAGCAGGGAAGATAATGATAATTAAAGATTGTGTTTTAAAATAAAATAAAAAAAAGAATTTGAGATCAATCACATAAATTTGTAAGAGTTTCTGTGGTCACCTCTATGGTATGATTCTCATTAAGAATAATGTAGAATCATAATCTTATAGGATATCGGGGTAATACATCTTAGAAAACCCATGAGCCCTTAGAAATTTCATGAGCCCTAAAACAAGTATCATGAACTTGTTTGTGTGTAATAATAATTCTGATGGAAATGAGAATCTGAAAATTTGGGGTGCACATCCTTTATAAAATTGGTATTTAATATTTTATTAAGTAAATTACCCTTTCTGAGTTTTAATTTGTAAATGTTCCTGAGTCAGGAACACTTTACACAACCTGAGGCTCAAAGGATCCTTTGACTTCTTAAGCTGTCTGTTCCTGCTTCCTCAGCTGGTTCTAGGTTTATGTAGTATTTTATAACATAAAGCAAAGAAGAGTTTGCCACATCAGTTACATGGATTTATCAGACTGCTTTTCATTTTTATCTAATTTTTTCAGACAGTATATTTAGATTATGTTTTTCCTGTCTATCTCTTAAATAATAGACACAGGGAAAAGTCCACAAGGCCTCAACCCTACACAAAAACTATAGGCAACCGAGAAAAGCTGGAAGTGGGAGAGATGGTCACCCTCAGGGAAAAGCATAGCAACCTGATGTTCCTTGCCAAAAGGCCATCCCTAAAAAGTGCATACAAGTAACATCCAGACTGAACAGGTTATATTTAGTCATATGCACATATAATGCAGTAACGATTGACAAAAGAAGCCATGAATTTGAAAGAGAGTGGAGACAGGTGTATAAGAAGGTTCAAAGGAAGGAAAGGGAAGAGAGAAATGTTGATTAATTATAACATCAAAAATATTAATAAAAATAATAAAAGAGAAACATAGAGAAGATCCCAGGGAAGCTGAAGCAAATGTTGGAATACAATGTGCTAATGTGTTTACATGCCTAATAAAATTACAAGCAGTTTTTCTTTTTCTATTCTCAATAAATATGGATAGCACACTTCACAGAAAGTTTTGCTATTTTGTAGAACAAAAACTTCCTTACACATCTTTCTATAAAATATTTCACTTGTCCGTGTTTCTATTGCTTTAAATTACATTTTGCATACATACTTTCCCATTTCCCATTTAATTTGACATATGTTCAGGAAATTAGTTGTTTGTAGTCACATATTTGAACATGATGTCATTAGGTAATTATATAAAGTATTGGTGATGACAATAAATGTAAAAGTTTCTATTGGTAGAAAAGGAACTCGATTGATCAGATTCTATCAAAAGAACCAGGCTAGCCCTATTAATAAAATACTTAGTCAAATAAGCATGTTTTCCCACTTCCCAACTTCTATTTTAAATCATCACTACAGTGATGTTAAGGTTATAAAACAACATTATATCCAGAAATATGCGTGTTATGTCATTATAGAAATGCACGACAATGGCGTTGATTTGAATTTCCTTCTTCTGTTTTTTTCCAACATCTAATCTAACTTTTCTCATTTATTACATTTGTGGGTACCAGAAAGCTTGCAATTTTCTACCTTCCCAATTATATCTATAGTCATTAACAATCAGTTTGTTTAATTTTCTCTCACTTAATTTTCTATATGAAAATTATAATTTACCATATAAGTCAAATTCAGATACTGTATTTATATCTTTTCTTTTGTAACTTCTATCTCATCTGCACTTTGGTAATTTCAGTCATATATTTCATCGAGAAAAAAACATAAGAGTCATTAAATCTGTGATTGTTTTGGTGAATGTATATCATATCACATAATATAAAGGGAAAGAAAACAGCACAAGTAAGATTTTTATCCCCACCTTCTTACCTGACAGTCTTTGGATGAAAGGATAATGGATATAATAATGAAGACTTTTGGTTTTACATAAAATATTGGAAAGTTATATAATTAAAGTAGAAATGGATTTTTTCAGAGGAAAAGGGGACTAGAAGTAGGAGGAAGAAAAATCAAGGGGCCTCTTGGGAAATGACTATGTACAAAGGACTTTTTACACGTGAATTGAAATGCCATTAGGTAAATGATTACCTTGTATAGTGAATATAATCTCATTAAAATACTTGAAAAAGTTGATAAGAAATTGGAAAAGAGACTTTTCACATTCAACTAGTCTTTTAAAATATAATTTAGCATAAAATGTACTATATACTTGGCTATTGTAAATTCCCTTTACAACATATCTGTCAGGTATATGTGCATCATTTGTGATAACTAAGACTGATTTGCACAAAGCCGAATAAACTGGTTTCAATAGCCTACTCATTTAACTTTCAGATAATTGCAAGTTAAAATTTTATCTATCAAAAGTCAGAAAATACTTTGTGTTTCCAGTATGCCTTTAAATGCAGAAATATTGCATATTTCTTGATTAAGGAACAAATGAGTCACAAGTTCACAAGACTAGAGTCTCAGCTAGTTTTGTTCAGATATTCTGTCTCATCTCTCTTTGCAGAGAGCACTCTGAGAGAGTATCATGGAGGAGAACAGCACCCTGCTGACTGAGTTTGTTCTCAGAGGAATAACAGATGGACCAGAGATGCAAGTCCCTCTGTTCCTGGTGTTCTTCCTCATCTATGTCACCACCATGGTGGGCAACCTTGGCTTAATCTTTCTCATCTGGAAGGACCCTCATCTTCATACTCCCATGTACATTTTCCTTGGAAATTTAGCCTTTGCTGATGCTTGTACTTCATCCTCAGTGACACCAAAGATGCTTATGAAATTTTTAAATAAGAATGACATGATATCCATGGGTGAATGTTTTGCCCAATATTATTTTTTTTGCATCAGTGCAACAACTGAAATTTTCCTCCTGGTAGCGATGGCCTATGACCGCTATGTAGCCATATGCAACCCTCTGCTCTATCTAGTGGTGATGTCTAAGAGACTCTGCACTGTGTTAATCTGTATGTCATATATAATTGGTTTTGTAAACTGTGGACTTAATATAGGATTACTATTTAGATTAACTTTCTGTAAATCCAATATAATTGATCATTTCTACTGTGAGATCTTGCAACTGTATACAATTTCTTGCACGGATCCATCTCTTAATTTATTGGTTGTTTTTATTTGTGCTTCTTCCATACAAATCAGTACCTCTGTGACTATTATAGTCTCTTATGCCCGTGTTCTATTTGCTGTCCTGAACATGAAGTCTGAGAGGGGCAGAAGAAAGGCTTTCTTCACCTGCAGTGCCCACCTGCTCTCTGTCTCATTGTTCTATGGTACTCTCCTCTTCATGTATGTGAGTCCTGGCTCTGGATCAGGCAAACGAAAGGATAAAATGTATTCTCTGTTCTATACAGTTGTGATTCCTCTGCTAAACCCCTTTATTTACAGCTTAAGGAACAAAGAAGTTTTGGGTGCTCTAAAAAAATTCATAAAATGTTAACCATTTTCAGAGTATTTCAGAGTTCATTCTACTACCTTTCCCCTCGTTTGAAATGCATTATATTGATTAATCCTGTACATTGTACATAATTGAAAATTTATATATTATTAAATAAAATATACAAACTTAGATTGTGAATGACTATCTTAGTAGCATGGTTATAAAATAGCTATCAAAGACTTTAAGCCAGTTTAATCTAATCCAGTTATTTGTTGTTTTGAAATTCATACTCACTTGGAAAGTTACTTCATTAATTTCTTCATTAGACTTACAAACTTTTGTTAAGATCTATATTAAATATCTTTGAATTTACTTTTATTAAAAAGCAAACTTACGCTGTATAAATAATTTGTTTAAAATCTATTTTTCTCTTTAAAACAATTATTGAATAGTTTAAATAATATGTGATTATATTACCAGTATATCGGTATAATACTTATGCAACATGTGACACGGAATACCACCCAAGCACTTAAATGGGATATTTCTTGAGACTTAAGAATAATCTGAAAGAAATAAATATTTTATTTATATTCATCAATGTTGAGTTAAGGGCCTGTCCCGTGTCTGCTCCAGGGCTCAGGCCACTGGGGGAGGTGGGATGTGGGAAGTTTGACTGTGTTGACCCCACGTGGTGCCAGGCAGGTGTTGGGCTATGTGAACCTGAAGGGCACCACTCTGGGGTGGGGGAGCATGGCCTGTGGTCCCTGGGGACAGTCCGAGCTGGCTGGGGGTTCCCTGACCTGCAAGGAGGCCGGGAAGTTTAGTTCTCAGGCTCTTGGGCACCCAAGGCACTGCTGGATTCCATGGAAGAGCTAAGAACAGAGTGCGAGCCCAAGGGCTGGATCTAGCCTGGGGCTGAGGGGCAAAAGAGGGGAGAGCACTCTGGCTGTGTCCCTCGGGGAGGAGAGTCCTTGGCGAGTCAGTGAGCGGCTTAGCTTGGTGGAGGCCGTGGCTGGGAGAACTGAGAGGCCTTCTGTGGGAGACTAAGTGACTGGCTCTTTAGACGAAGGCCTGTTCCATTGCTCCTTATGGTGGATCCAGATGAAAAGAGACAGTCATGGTTTTAAGGCATTTATTGTCATGGTGGAGAGTGGCAATGAATAAAACTGTACCACACTTTCTCAGGGCAGGCCTGAGGTTAAATACCTTGTGCATGGAGGAGTGTCTGGGAAGGGGAGTTTATTGACTAAGCCTCCAGGCCTTTAGGTACATCATTAAAATGGAGATCTGTCTTGAGGCTATGTGACCTGTGGTCATGTCCTCTACCTGTGGAGGGGCATGAAGTGTTGCCCTTAAGTAACTGGTGGCCACAAAATTATGGAGTGCTGTGGTCCTAGCCTCATGTCAAGAGCCTGGAGCCCAAGAGCTTGACAAAATGCAGAGTTATCCCCTGCTGGGGATCCCCTGCTGGGTCACTGGGGTTTCAAACCTTAGCTCAATCAGAAACCAGGCTGCCTTTCATGGTCCTCAACATCAAAAGATCTAAAACATAAAGTATTAAAAATAAAATAAGCATTTTTTAAATGGAGCATATAAATTTTAAATTCTTACAAAATGACTGTCTGTTTTTAACCTATGCTTATCTTTTGTTTTAACCCATTTCTGTGGCTCTGACCCAGAGATCTGGGTGCATCTACTAGTAAAGGTCTCCAAATAGATCTCATTAGTAGTAAGGTAAACAGATACACTTGTATTTCATGTCCTGAGTCACACAAAATCAACAGCATTAACCAGGAATATTATTGCCATGACTGTTTATAATTTCTCTACATGTTGAAACAATATGAGAAAGAGAGAAACAAGTTTTACATATCAACTGCATAAACCATAATGTAGAATATATGAAAAGATGTCTGTACTATTTACTCAAACTTCTGAAGGGAAAAGGAACAGAACTGTTGTTGTGAATGTGAAATGGTCCCATATGCTCTGACACTGGACACTTAGTTCCTAGCTGGTGGTACTATTTGCAGCCCACTGGAGGAGGTTAGTCAGTACCAGCAAGCCTTGAGTTCCTATAGCCCCACCCCTCTTCTTACTTATGCTCTGTTTTCTGAGTGTATATGCAATGTGCCTCATTGGCCACGGGGACTGTATTTTACAGAAATTGCAATATAAATCCATGCTTTAAGTTTTACAGAAAGCAGCTCAGACAGAAGATTGGCACCAGGCAGTGTTGTATTGTGATTATCCTGATCTTGTGTTTCATAGGCCTTTGAAACTCCTATTCAATAGGAATATGGAATAGTTTGAAACTTTGGGCAAGAGAAACCTTTAAGTGCTATAAACCAAGTGTAACAGGCCATTCTAATGGGTGTTTACAATGTCAGGAGATAGAGAAAATGTACTAAACAATTAAGCCTGCCTCATGATGCTACACAGAGGTGAGTAGAGATCACCTAGAGGTCTTTCACAGTATATTATTGCAAAGAATCTGGTGGCACCTCAAACAACTCTGTTGAGACTGAAAGCTCCCAAGGACTAAACTACCAACCAAAGAGTACACATGGAGGGACCTATGGCTCTAGCTGCATACAAAGCAGAGGATTGCCTTATCTGGCATCAATGGGAGGGGAGCCCCTTGGCCCTGTGAGGGCTTAATGCCCCAGTGTAGGGGAATACTAGGATGGTGAGGCAGGAGTGGGTAAGCTGGTGGGGGAGCACCCTCATAGAAGCAGGGTGAAGGGGGGGATGGAATAGGGGGTTTGTGGAGGAGAAACAAGGAAGGGGGCTAAAATTTGAAATGTAAATAAAATAACCAATAAAAAATTTAAAAAATGGCCTAATATGTTCCCATAGTAGAAAATTTGAGATATAAAAGTTGTTTTGTCTACAGAGTTAAGTTAAATTTCCAGTGAACAGCACACATCTCATTTAAAGTCTCCCCTAACTCTATTATCATGCGAAAGAGATGGGCAGCTTAATTTATGAATATGTAAAACAATTCCCATACAATTCAAGTCACCATTATTTGTCTTTATCATCAGACACCAATGGTAGCAGCTTCCCTTTAATTCTTGATTTGATGCTGCAAACAGTGTAGGTCCACATTAGAGACTTGACTTTGCCTGAGAGGAAATTAAGATTAAGAATATTTATTTGGTCAGCATCTTAGAGGCAGAATCTCTAAGCCTGCATGTTCCAAACAGGATAGAAATGGCTCTAAAAACAACAAGCAGATCTTTAGTATCAATATTCTAAGCAGTTGTCTGCACTCTCATGTCCTCTGTAGTACCTTTCACAATGCCCAATGTACTAAAACAACCAAAGAGTACACATGGAGGGACCCATGGCTCCAGCCGCATATGTAGCAGAGGATGGCCTTGTCGGGCATCAAGGGAGAAGAAGCTCTTGGTCCTGTGAAGGCTCAATGCCCCAGTGTAGGGGAATGCTAGGGCAGGGAGGAGGGGGTGGGTGGGGGCATCCTCATAGAAGCAGGGGGAGGGGGAATGGGATAGGAGGTTTCTGGGGTGGGGGGAATTGGGAAAGGGGATAATGTTTGAAATGTTAATAAAGAAAATATCCAAAAAAAAAAAAGTATTGTACCTGCCTACTAGTGGGTGGATTGACAAAGAAAATGAGGTGAGCATATGTAAAGAATATTATTCAAGTATGGAAATTATGTTCTTTGAAAAAATATGGATGAATCTGGATGATTTGCTAAATGAAATTACCCAGGCTTTTGACAGACTAAGGAAATGTCTGTTAAGGGAAGGTTTCAGGGCAATAAGGAGACTTCGTATAACAGATTCGTAGTGTGGTGAGACAATGGTTAAACATGAATACTGCATGCGTATATCAAAACATCAGTTTGTACTCATTAAATACATGCAACCATAATTTTCTGGTTTTCACAAATTTAGGGCAAGTTATAACTTTTCCAGAAGTCATAGCTTTTCCAAATACATGTGGATCAGGGTGTTTTGTGCTTTGTTTATGTAGATATAAATATGTGGTCAGGTGTACATATATATACAAACATAATATGTTGGTTTTCTTCAGCTTGCATAAGGAAGCAAAATGTGTTGCTTCTGGGTATGTAATATAAATGGTCACAATATACGCAAAAATAATAAGACAACATATATATATATATATATATGCAATATTTTTCAATTTTAGACTTTGAGATGAGAAATATTCATAGGACTTTTTTGAGACTTAATTTAATTACAGTATTTTTCTCAATCCTTTTCTCCTTCCAAACACTTCCACATACACATGTCTATGCTCCTTCAAATCCATGGCATCTTTTTTTTTCAAAAACTACTATTGCATGCATGTATGTATATAAATACAATATATTAAAACTGTTATAACATATGGACCTGTCCATTCCCTATGAATGTACTATTATGTACATTTTTGGGGCTGACCATTTGACACTGGACAACCAGTTCGTGTGCTCTTCCCTGGGGAAGACTACTTCTGCTCTCAACGTTCCTCAGTTTCTTATAGTTCTTTGTGGAGGGCTGAGGCCTTGTGGGCATTTCTCATTCAGTTTTACATGTTTGTTGATCTCATTCTGACTCTGCTCATGTTTGGCTGGCAATGTTGCTGAGACTTTATGGATGTTGCTTCTGAATTTCCTAGGAGACACAACCTCACAGTAAATTCCCTGATCTGACTCTTACAATCACTCTGTCTACCCTTCTTTCTCCAGTGTTCTCTGAGACTTAGTGAGGGAATGTTTTCACAATAAACTTTTATAACCCAGAGAAATAAGCCCATGAATTTTCAAGTTAAGAGGTTAGAAAATATGTCACCTATTTTGTTAAGAAAGTACATTTATATTCATCTCATTTTGTTTTTAACAATATATACTAATACTATATACACAAATGGAAAGAGATGAATGGTTAGATGGCGGGAGATGTTTGAACAAAAATGCTGTCAATATTCACCAATCATCAGTGAGATAGAAGCAATTTGTTCTCTTTAAGTTTTTATATATTTTTATTGCCTTAAACATTATTTTGATATTTGATGACAGCAACCCACATTAAGTTTGCTGATTTTATATGTGAGAAACGCATTCATACTGGAAATATCATATGGTTCAATAAAATTTATTCTCAGTGGGAGAATGGTGTGAAACAATTCTGAATTAATAAATATTTGTTTAGTTTATAAAATGCTATGAGTACATTTGATAATTTTCAAGGCACTAATATCCATATAAATATGCACTATACATATTAACAAAAATATTTTCATAAACATAAAATAGTTATTGAGTTAATTGCAGTAAAATACCTAAAAAATGTCAGTGGAATGAATATCTATTTACAACTTACCTTTAATATTTTGATTTTAGAAAACATGCAAGACTATGCAGGACCATCATAATAGATTTGTTAGCAATAATTAGCTGAATAAATAACAATGCTCACTCAGCAGATTTTCTTTATCCTATAGGGAGTTTTTGTTTGCACTGAGGGAGTTTTAACATTGACTTTAAAAATAAGATTGAAGTAGATAAATAAACCTCATAGAAGCTTCTTTTGTTAAAGTACATTGACCTGAGAGGGACCGTTATGGACACTCTTTTTCTTAAGGTTTGAATATTGTCATGGAGTTCTTGTTGTATACAGAACTGCAGAGATTTTCATAGGAATTTGGTGAGAAAAATAATATTTTTCTTTTATATAGTTCAACCACTTCATTACCAAAAATTTGTCCTAATGTGTCAATAGCTGCATGAAAATTACGAGTGTAAATATCTTTTTAGAAAAATTAACAACAAATGGGACACACAGGAGTCCTGAAAAGCTAAATGAAATATTTTGTTATTCTATTCATTTCTCTAAACCCCTCTGACTCACAGCTATGTATCTATTCACCAAAGATTTGAGCTTAGTTATGTGAATGTATAAAAGTCCATGTGATAAACCTCTATGTTGTGATTCTTATTTAGTAAAATTTCTCTTTGTGACTTTTACTTTGGATATTTTCATAATCAAGATGAATTGTTGATTTCTGGGATCACAGGACAGTGTGGCTTCAGATGATCTACCTCTGCTTGCTCACCTGGTTAATGGATTCCCAGGGTTTGCAGGAATGTTTAGAGAGGGAGAATCTACCACCACAACAGCATTTGTTTCATGTTAAATGCTAGGCATATATAAAACAAACATTATAATATGCTTTTAAAATAAGACGGTGGAACATTTAGTAATTATTACAGAGTTTACCTGGTTCTCTGCTAATGTTTCAGCATCCAATAAAACTCTAAGCAAATCTCCTCTTTCTTATTTCCAGTAAAAATGGAAGCAAGCTAATTTCACAAAATAGTTTTTTTTAAATTTAGTTGAAATGAAGAAACAAAAGTAACTGTGCTACTTTCTCTACAATATTTGAATTCTTCTACGTATTTTACTATAAGATGATTAGTTGCCTATTTTTGACAAAAAGAGTTTTAGTTTATACTACCTTAAAAATAATAAAGGAATTATTTGAGAAAGATTGTTTATTAATATCACAGATATAGGTATGGAGCTGCTGGCTAATTCTACAAAGAATTGGCTATTAAGATTTTCAAAAAGTAAAAGTTTATGTTGGTAGGAAACCCATTTGGCTACACTTGCATTAAGACTCGATGGCTATTACTATTCATGTGACCACCAAAACCTGATATTTCTAATTGATCAACTCTTATTTTAGGTCATCAAGGAAGTGATGCAAGTGCACAAACCACCTTAAGGCCGCAATTGTGCATATTTATCATTGCAGAAATACAGTAAGGTGGTCCTAACTTGAACCCTCTCCCTGTTGTATGTATATGATCTGGTACCCCTGCCCTGGCTGGTTACACTCATGGGTACATAAGGCTTGGTGAAATTCTCTGCCTTGCAGGTTATGTCTGTGGGCATTATAAATTAGTTTCATGCTTTGCCTAATTGTTTCGTTATATAAAAATAGCTTTTATCATTTATGCAGAATGCAGATGTTGGAGACATTAACCATTCATTCCATGGTTTTGTGCTCTGTGATGTTAAACATTGCCTTTAATTTCACAATCTTTCTTTAGCAATTAAACGTTCATGAAATACTGCAGCATTGTTAAAAAAACTCTTTAAAACCAAGGACAACTGAAATATTAAAGATATTCTGAATTCACTGGACAATTTTCCACACAGATATGTTTAAATTATGTTTCTTAGGTCTATCAGGAATATGTAGATAAGTTGTGTTCACCTATGTTTGTATATGTTTGTTAAAATAAATGTAATTGTAACTTCATGGATTAACATATGAGTAACAGATTCTTTGTGATAAACTTAAAATTATAATGTTTTAATTCAGGTGTCTTTAATAACCCAAGGGAAAGAATTAATGGTTCTTTACATGTATTTTGTTGAAAAAATGAAAATTATATTAAAAGTTGGTGATTATTTTCCTAAATGTATAGTCAGGTAACATATTTGAAAAAGATAGAAAAAGCAAAAATATTTTAATTACCATCCTATTATCTGACCTATTTATGTCTTAGAATGATAGATACACAAATACGTGTAATACATGAAGTACACTCCATTTTTCTCCTATAAGAATATTTGAAAGATATGTATGAACTTAAAAATGGCTCTTGAGAAGGGGAAGGGAAACATCAGAGGAGGACAGAGAACTGGAGAGGGTCAGCATGCTCAAAATCCATTTGAAATGAGACTGAAAATGTCATTATATAAAGCAATACTTTATACAATGAGACTTTTCATCTTGAGCTTGTTTTTATTTAGTATAAAGTATATTTTCCATTTTTACCATTCTAAATTTTGTATAAAAATATAAATTATAAATGCTTTTACTTTTCAGATAATTGCATATTATAAAATGTATGCATCAAAACTGTTGATAAATTGTTTCCTATTTCAGGAAGGCATTGAAAGCAGAAACAGTTCACTTTGTTCTTGCTTATTAGAGAGCATCTGACATGTATGAGAGTGGACTATGATCTGGTAATATTCACATAGAGACTTGGTTATAATTTCTTTGTCTAATCTCTCTTTTCAGCAAGCATCCTGAGGGGCTGTGATGGAAGGAAACAGCACCCTATTGACTGAGTTTGTCCTCAGAGGAATAACAGATCGTCCAGAGCTGCAAGTCCCCCTCTTCCTGGTGTTCTTCCTCATCTATGTCACCACCATGGTGGGCAACCTTGGCTTAATCTTTCTCATCTGGAAGGACCCTCATCTTCACACTCCCATGTACCTTTTCCTTGGAAATTTAGCCTTTGCAGATGCCTGTACTTCATCCTCTGTGACTCCAAAGATGCTTATGAAATTTTTAAATAAGAATGACATGATATCCATGGGTGAGTGTTTTACCCAATATTATTTTTTTTGTTTCAGTGCAACTGCTGAAATTTTCCTCCTGGTAGCAATGGCCTATGACCGCTATGTAGCCATATGCAACCCTCTGCTCTATCTTGTGGTGATGTCCAAGAGACTCTGCTCTGTGTTAATCAGTATGTCATATATAATTGGTGTTCTAAATCCTTTAGTTCATGTGGGATTATTATTCAGACTAACATTCTGTAGGTCTAACATTATTGACCATTTCTACTGTGAAATCTTGCCACTCTATACAATTTCTTGCACAGATGCATCTCTTAATGCACTGGTAATTTTTATTTTTGCTTCTTCCATACAAATCAGTACCTCTGTGACTATTGTAGTCTCTTATGCCCGTGTCCTACTTGCTGTCCTGAACATGAAGTCTGAGAGGGGCAGAAGAAAGGCTTTCTTCACCTGCAGTGCCCACCTGCTCTCTGTCTCTTTGTTCTATGGTACTCTCCTCTTCATGTATGTGAGTCATGGGTCTGCACCAGGTGAAAACCAGGATAAAATGTATTCTCTGTTCTACACAGTTGTGATTCCTCTGCTAAACCCCTTTATTTACAGCTTAAGAAACAAGGAAGTTTTGTGTGCTTTGAGAAAAGTCATGAAATAATAAATAATTTCTGAATATTTCAAGGCCTTTTCCATCCCTTTCCTCTCTTTTGAATTCCATCATAACATTTGATTTTATATTTTGCACATCATTGAAATTTTACATATTGTTAAATAAAATATATAAATTTAGACTGTGAATGACTGTCTTTGTAATGGTTATAAAATAGTTAAGAGAGACTTAAAAGCTAATCCAAGTTTTTCATTCTTTTGAAATTCATACTCATTGTGAAATTTACTTCATTAGTTTCTTCATTAAATTATTAAAGTTTTGGTTTTAAGATCTATATTACAACACTTTCATGTTTTTAATAAAAAAAGCAATCTCGGGCTGCAACAATGATTTGCTTAAAACCTATTTTCCCCCTTAATAATTTTTTGAGGAAAGTTAATTTAAATAATTTGTAGTCAAATTACCAGTACATAGACAAATAATATTTATGAAACATGTGAGAAGGAATACCACCTAAACACTTGAAATCGAGATATTTGAGATTTAAGAGTAAACTGAAAGAATATTTATGCTACCTTCATCAAAAAGTCTCAACGTTGTAGTATTACAAATCAAAATAGCTTTTATGGAGCATAAAAAGACAAATTTAAGTTCTTACAATTCTTTTTTAATTTTTATTTTTGCCTGTGCCTATGCTTTGTTTTAACACATTTCTTTGGCTCTGATCCAGAGATCTTGTTACACCTACTACTCAAGGTCTCTAAATGAACTTCATTAAGAGTAAGGTAGACAGATACACTGTACTTCCTGTCTTGATCCCCGTGAAATCAACAGCATCAGTAAGAAATATTCTTGCCATGACTGTTTATAATTTCTCACAGAGTTGAAAAAATTTGAGAAAGAGGCAAACAAGTTGAATTTTATCAGCTAAAAAAACCACAATGTAGAGTATTTGAGAACATGATTGTACTATTTACACAAACTTCTGAAGGAACAAAGGTACAGAATTGCGGTAGTGAATGTGAAATGGTCCCATAGGCTCTAACATTGGACACTTAGTCCCTAGCCTGTGGCACTGTTTGGAAAGATTGTGAAACTTTTATGAGGTTCAGCCCAGCTGGAAGATGTGATTTTTTTTGTAAGCAGGCCTGGAAACTTATAGTTCCACTCCACTTGTTATCTGCTATCTGAGAATGTATGCAATGTGTTGCACTGATTCATGTTCCGGTCACATTGACCTCCCTGCCCCAGGGACTATAAGTCCCAATCCCTATTCTCTCTCTCTCTCTCTCTCTCTCTCTCTCTCTCTCTCTCTCTCTCTCTCTCTCTCTCACACACACACACACACACACACAAGCACTCAGTCAGAATATTGATACCAGGATGTGTTTCTGTGATTTTCTGACCTTGTGTTTCTTAAGCCTTTGGAATTTGCTAGCAGCAGAAATATGGAAAAATTTGAAACTTTGAGCAAAAGAAATTCTCAAGTGCTATAAGCAGAGCATAATGGGCCATTCTAATGGGAGTTTGCAATCTCAAGAGGTAGAGAAAATATACTAGACTATTAAGCCTGCCTCATGATGTTACAGAGGGAGTAAGGATGACCTAGAGGTCTTTTAGAGCAAAGAGTCTGTAGCATCTCTGAAAATCAGTTTGGTGGACCCTTAGAAAATGGACATAATACTACCTGAGGACCCAG
>CM052713.1:47659875-47670314 GCA_028551405.1 Uromys caudimaculatus | reverse complement strand
GAGGGAATTGGCAGCCCCATGGAGGGAGCAAGAGCGTCAATGGACCTGACCCCTCCCCCGTCGTCCTGGAGTTTGGACCACCAACCAAAGAATACACATCTATGGACTCATGGTTTGGACCACATATGTGGCAGAGGATGACCTCGATGGCCATCAGGGAGAGAGGAGAGGCCCTTGGGCCTGAGAATGTTAGAGGCCCCAGTCAAGGGGAATGTCAAGGCGGGAATATGGGGATGGGTGGGCGGGTGGGTGGGAGGTGGAATTCCCTCATAGAGGCGGATTGGGGAGGGGATAGGGGGTTTCCAAAGAGGAGACCCAGAAAAGGGGAAACATTGGAAATGTAAATAAAGTATCAAAAAAAAAAAAAACTAAAAAAAAAAAAAAACAGGATTGCGACTGTTATAAAGTAATGGCCCAATATGTTCTATAATAGAAAATGTAAGCTAAGACAACATTCACATTGTGTTGTGGTTATTTCTAATTGTTCTCACTCAACAAATATGAATATAAATATATATTTATATATCTCTGTATATCTCTCTATATAATTATTTCTAATTGTTCTCATTCGTATGTATATAAAAACTATACATTTATATCCATCTACCATTTATCATCTATCATCTTTCTATAGAGACAGCAATAACTGAGCAAAAAGTGATGTAAGATGTGACTATGGTAAGAAGAGTGTGTAAGACTGATATTTTGAACAAGGAGAACGTGTATCTGTATCACTGCCTGAGAGAAGCAGATAATTTGTTCTTTTGATTTCACCAGGGAATGTCATAGTTAAGAGATTATTTTGCCTCCACCAGCAGTTGAGAATCTGCCTTGAGATTTTGGACTTTTGTCCAGTGCTGGCCCTGATTTAGACAATTGTGTCATTGAAGTTAGAGGGTGTGCCCCCTGCATTAAAAGGTGACCATCCACACAAGGGAGACTAGGGGTAGAAGTCTTTGGTTTAAATGGGAAATGCTCACCATGGGGTCATAGGTTAGAACTTGTGATCCTGGCTAGTGTTGCTTCTTGGAAATGTTGTGGAGCTTTTAGGATGTGTAAACTTTGCTGGAGGAAGTCAATCACTGGGGACAGCCCTTTGAGTCTTTAGTCTTGACCTCTCTTCTCTTGTATTTCCTGACTGTGCCTGCTGGACTACTCACACTGCTTTGACTTCCCTGCCATGAAGAACTGTCTCACGGTGGAACTATGCACCCAGACAGTCCTTTCACTTAACTTCATGGACTAAGGGTATTATTCTCTTACAGCAACAGGAATGTAACCAAGACATTCTTCATGGTAAAAAAGAGACTTTTTAAAAAGAAAAGTCTCAAATGCCAACTTGTAAAACGTAATTTGTGAGCACTGACAAGATCATATAGTCTTAAAGTGATCAGATGTTGATGTGGTACAGTAGCTAGGAAGGAAATGTCTGTGGCTTAATATTGCATTTTTGATGCAATATTGCACTCAGCTGTAAAATACTATAATACAATTGTCATTAAAAATGGAAGTAATCTCTTCAAAAATGTACCACTGCTGCTTGTGTTTTTCCTTTTTTTTTTTTACTCTATCTAAAAGACTTTTTATTCTCCTGGTCAAATTAAAGGTGATATAAATGTTGCTTCATGTACACAGTTAAATTACATTTCCAGAGAACAGCACACATACTTCCCCACTCAACGCAGATGGGCAGGGTCATTTAGAGTAAATGAAACAACTACCAGTACAATTCAAGTCACCACTACGTGTGTTTATCATCTGATACCAAGGACAAGAGCTTCCCTTTCATTTGACTCTTTGGAAAATCTAGTAGGAACATATTAGTTACTTTACTTTGCAAGTAAGGAAATAAAGATCAGGAATATTTATTTGGTCAACATCTTCGTAGTAGAATCTAGAAGCTTGGATGTTCCAAACAGGATGGAACCGGCCAAAGACAAATAGACCCAGAGTATCAGTATACTAAGGGGAGGCCTATACCCTCATGTCCACTGCAGTATCTTTCATAATGCCTAATGTATTAAAGTGTCCTATAGGCCCACTAATGGGTGGATTGACTAATTAAATGAGCTGAGCCTACAAAATGATAAATACGTAAATATTTAATAGAAAACTAAATATATAAATAAATTATTATACTATTCAAAAGATGTAAATTATATCATTAAAAATGGATGACTCGGGAAGATATGCCAAATGAAATTGCCTGGGCTCAGAAGGGCCAGGACCAGTTAACCTCTCTTAAATGCAGAATCTCACAAAATGAGACAGATGGAAGTGTAGATACGTTGTTATCAGAGGCTTGAGAGTTGGTGGAACAAGGAAATGGTTGTTGCGGGAAGAAGGTTTCAGGAGATAAGAAGTCATTCTGTGATGTCTTCCCAATATGGTAATGATGGCTGATCATGAAGTACCACATGCATATACCAAAGCATCATTTTTGCAGTCATAAATAGATGTAACCATAATATTCCAATTTTTGGTGAAATTTAAGGTAACTTAGTATTTAAGGTAACTCTTAAAAATGTTACTGCTTTTCCAAATACATGTGGACCATTAAGATTTGAGATATTCTTATATAGATATAAATATGTTATCATATGTATCTATATAAATATAATGTTTGGTATTTTTGGCTTGTATAAAAAAACCAACATGGGTGACTAGTGATATGTGTAGTGTATTATAATGTACCCATATTCTTATGGCAAAACGTATAAAACAACATCCTTAACAATGTAAATATGTTTGGTTGCAATGTTTTTCAACTCTAAGATTAAAGATATTCATAGAACTTTTTTTGAGACTATATTTGAATAGAACATTTTCCTCTTTTCTCTCCTCCATTCAAACACTCCCACATACCCCTGTCTATTTGCTTTCAAACTCAAGGCATATTTTTTCTTTTCAAAATTACTACTGGATGTATACATATATATATATTATATACAATGTACTATATATTGGTATAATACAACAATATTGGTATAAATAATATATGGTGTATATTATATTTATCTGTTCAGTCTGTGTAATGTTTCTTGCATGTGTTCAGGGCTGACCATTTGATACTGGATAGCCAGTTGGTGTGCTCTTCCCTGGGGAAGAGCACTTCTCCTGCTCTCAACTTCCTCAGTTTTCTATGGTTCTTTGTGGAGGGCTGAGGTCTCATGGGCTTTTCTCCATTCAGTTTGGCATGTTCATTAATGTCATTCTCACATAGCTCACAATTTGTTGACAATGTTGCTGAGACTTTATGGACATTGCTTCTGAATTTCCTAGGAGACAACCCCACAGCAAACTCCCTGATCTTTTGGCTCTTACAATCAATCTATCTGTCCCTTTTCTTCCAATGTTCCCTGAGTCTTTGGTGCAGGAATGTTTTCTCAATGCTTTTATAACCAGAAAAAATGAACTCATGAATTTTCAAGTTACAGATTAGAAAATATGTGGCTTATTTTGTTAAAAAAGTATATGAACATTCATATCATTTTGTTTTTAACAGTATATACTAATACTGTATACATAAATGGAAAGACATGAATGGGTAGTAGGTGAAAGATGTATTCATGAAAGTACTATCAGTATTCACCAGCAATCAGTAAAGCTGAAGCATTCTGTTCTCTTTAAGTTTTTATATATTTTCATTACCTTAAATAATTTTTGATATTTGATTACAGTAAGCCACATTACATTTGTTGTTTTACATATGAAAAATGGATTTATATTGGCAATATCATAGAGTTCAATAAAATTTCTTCTCAAGCGAGGAAGTGTGTGAAATAATCTATCCTACTATTGACTGAATCTGAATTATTAAATGCAATCTTAAAATAAAAATGCAAAAGAAATATTGATAATTTTCATAAGCACAATACACTAGTATATGTGTTAATAAAATATTTTATGTATTAAAATATTATTATTGATTAAAGCTTAATAAAGATAGAAAGTCAATTGCATCAAAAATATCAAAGTAATGTCACTGGAGTAAATAAATGCTTTTATTTGGAACTGACCTTTAATACTTTGATTTTAGAAAGCTACTGAGCCTATGTAAAACCAGTTGCAATAGGTTTGTTAGTAATAATTAGCTGAAAAATATACAATGCCCGGCAGATTGGCTTCACCCTGTAGGGAATTTTTGGTAGCATTAAGGGAGTTTTAGTATTGAATTTAAAAATAGAATTGAAGATGATAAGAAATAAATATCCCCTACAAAGTACTTTGTTAAAGAATATTGGCACAAGGAGGACAGTTGTTTTGGAAACACTTGTTGCTGAAACTTGAGCATTTTCATGGAGATTTAAGCTTTGTAGCATCCATGCTTGTAGGAATTTTCATAGGAACTCCGTGAGAAAAATCATATTTTCAACCACTTCATTACCAAAACTTTGTCATAATATGTCAATAACTGCATGGGAATGATATTCTGTAAGTATCTTTTTAGGGGAATTAGCTAAGGAGTGGGGCACAGGCAGTCCTGAAAAGGTAAGTGAAATATTTTGTTATTTTGTTCACTTTCCCTAAATCCTTGTCATAGCTATGTGTTTATACGTCAAAAATTTGAGCTCAGTCAAGTTATCTTGTAAGAGTTCCTGGGATTAATGTCTATGCTGGGATTCTTATGAAGTAAAAGTTCCCTTTCTGACTTTAACTTTGGGAATGCTCATAATCAAGATGCATTGTTGGTTCCTGGGATCACAGGGATGCGTGCCTTCTGATGGCATCTATCCCTCCTCACTCACCTGGTTAATGAATTCCTGGGGGATCCTGGGAATATGAAGAGACGAAGATTCCCCCACAACAAAGTACCTGTTTCATGTTAAATGTTTGGCAGATATGAAACAAATTTTATATTATGCTTTTTATATAAAACAGTGGATCATTTAATAATTTTTTCCAGAGTTTACATGCTTTTCTGCTAATGTTTCAGCATCCAATAAAACTCTAAGCAAATCTCCTGTTTCCTCTTCACAGAAAGGATGAAGGTGAACAAATTTCATGGAGTAGTTTTTCTATTAAGTTGAAATGTAGATGCATGAAACGCCCTCTGCACCTTTCTATGTAATATTTTAGTTCTTCTACATATTTTATTGCCTCAAGAAGATTACTTGCCTATTATTGTAAAAAAAGTTCTCATTTCCATTATGAATTAACATATGAGTATTCAGTTCTTTGTAGCAAACAAAAATTATAATATTTCAATTCAGGTGTGATTCATCCCATAAAGAATTGAATTAATGCTTCTTTACATGTATTTTGTTGAAAAAACATGAAAAGTTTCATTCAAAATTTGTGTCTTTCCTTACATATGTATAATCAGTTAACATATTTGAAAAGGATAGAAAGAGAAGAAATATTTTAAATTACCATCTTATTACCTGACTTGTTTATGATTTAGAATAAAAGATATGTCAATATAACTAATACCTGAAGGACAGTTCATTTTCCTCTCATACAAGAATAGTTGAAAGATATATATGACCTGAAATATTTTGAGAAGGTTAAGGGAGACAACAGAGGAGGAGAGAGAACTGGAGAGTGTCAGCATATTCAAAATGGATTTTAAAAAAGGAGGAAATGTCATTACATAAAGCAGTATGTTATACGGTGTGACTTTTCTTCAGCTTGGGATTGTTTTTAAAATATTTTAGTATACAGTCTATTTCCAATTTTTGCCATTCTAAATTTTATATAAAATATAAATATTAAATATATTTAAATTAAGCATTGTCTAAATATATATTAAATTATATGGTCAGGTGAATTTATGTCTATGATCTCAGTTCCTTTTCAGATAATTCCATGTTATAAATTGCATGCATCAAAATTGTTCATAAAATGTTCCCTATTTCAGGAAAGCTTTGAAAGCAGAAACAGTTCACTTTATTTATTTATTTATTTATTTATTTATTTATTTATTTATTTATTTTCCTTCTTGCTCTGGGTCCTGCTCTGGCCCTGCTTGCTCCAGCACAGTTCACTCTGGCCCAAAGATTTAGTTATTTATTTTATGTAAGTACACTGTAGTTGTCTTCAGACACACCAGAAAGGGCATCAGATCTCATTACAAATGGTTATGAGCCACCATGTGGTTGCTGGGATTTGAACTCAGGACCTCTGGAAGAGCAGTCAGTGCTCTTAACCACTGAGCCATCTCCCCAGCCTTTGTTCTTGTTTATTAAAGAATATTTGACATGTATGAAAGTGGACTATGATCTGGTAATATTCGCATAGTGTCTTGGTTATATTTCCTTTGTCTCATCTCTCTTTGCAGTGAGCATCCTGAGGGAGTGTGATGGAAGAAAACAGCACCCTGTTGACTGAGTTTGTCCTCAGAGGAATAACAGATCGTCCAGAGCTGCAAGTCCCCCTCTTCCTGGTGTTCTTCCTCATCTATGTCACCACCATGGTGGGCAACCTTGGCTTAATCTTTCTCATCTGGAAGGACCCTCATCTTCACACTCCCATGTACCTTTTCCTTGGAAATTTAGCCTTTGCAGATGTCTGTACTTCAACCTCCGTGACACCAAAGATGCTTATGAAATTTTTAAATAAGAATGACATGATATCCGTGGGTGAATGTTTTGCCCAATTTTATTTTTTTTGTTTCAGTGCAACTACTGAAATTTTTCTCCTGGTAGCAATGGCCTATGACCGCTATGTAGCCATATGCAACCCTCTGCTCTATCTAGTGGTGATGTCCAAGAGACTCTGCTCTGTGTTAATCTGTATGTCATATATAATTGGTGTTCTAAATCCTATAGTTCATGTGGGATTATTATTCAGACTAACATTCTGTAGGTCTAACATTATTGATCATTTCTATTGTGAAATCATGCCACTGTATGCAATTTCTTGCACAGATGCATCTCTTAATGGATTAGTGGCTTTTATTTTTGCTTCTTCCATACAAATCAGTACTTCTGTGACTATCATAGTCTCTTATGCCCGTGTCCTATTTGCTGTCCTGAACATGAAGTCTGAGAGGGGCAGAAGAAAGGCTTTCTTCACCTGCAGTGCCCACCTGCTCTCTGTCTCATTGTTCTATGGTACTCTCCTCTTCATGTATGTGAGTCCTGGATCTGGATCAGGTAAACAAAAGGATAAAATGTATTCTCTGTTCTACACAGTTGTGATTCCTCTGCTAAACCCCTTTATTTACAGCTTAAGGAACAAAGAAGTTTTGGGTGCTCTGAAGAAATTCATAAAATGATAACTATCTTATGAAATTTTCAGTTTTCCTTATCTTTTTTCTCTTTTGCAATGCATCATAATTTTAGATTATGTGTTTTGAACATAATAGAAATCTTGCCTACTGTTAGAATATGTGCACCTGTCTAAATAATGTAATTATTAAAATATTAAGCTACAATTTTAAGAGTCATTCATGATTATATGTTGTTTTATATATTTTTATTTTAAATTGCTTTTAATCCATAGACACCGTGTTCTCTTACTCTTTTACTTACTGTTTTAACTCTGTTTCTCCTATTGAGTAGCTTTTTCCATCCTGTAAATGAGGGCTTTTATCTTGTCCTATATATCTTGTTTTGTTGTATTTGGATGTCATCTCTTAGAGGCCTACAATGTTCAGGAGGAAACAGCTAGGACAAATGAAGGGAGGGAGCACTGTTGTCTGGATGTATTCTTTGTTCAGTAATTAAAAAAAAAAAGAAACTCTTGCTTTTCAGGTTCATACATTCTAAAACTCTTGATTTCATATTATTGAAAGTTTGCCAAGTCTTTATTTATATGAATGATACACCCTTCTCACCCCCACACTCCCCACAGAGTGCAATAGGGAGATCTTGTGTGTGAGAGAGGTTAAGAGTGAGAGAGAGGTTGAGAAAGAGAGGAGAGGAGTTGAGTGCTTGGTGCCCCAAGGAGCCAGAGAGAGAGCTTAGATGGAGCTGGAGTTCCAGGGGCTAAACGGCTGAGAATGGCTGAGTCAGGTTCTTGAGATGGAGCTCTGATATCTGGAAACGCAGTATGTACTTTGACAGCTTAGTCATCTCCCCAATCCCACCCAGGTTTTAATACATACTCAATAATTGCTTTCTTTAGTACAATGATAAACTCCCCCACCCCCAAGTGTTCAGATATTTTAAAACTCTGTTACTTTTATTTTACCAAACATATATGTAAATCCTCATATTACAAACCTTATTCTTCAAGAAATTTTGTCCCAGTCTGTTTAGAAAATGTGTGTAATCATGCCAAAGATTGAAAAATGAAGCATTTGAAATGATTATGCTTTGAGATTTATGAGTAGTCTTATGAGATAAATATTTCTGTCACACCTACTGAAGATACTCAAATTTATTAACTTAAAACCAAAAAAAAAAAAAAAAAAAAAAAAAAAAATCAGTGAGAGCGTTCTAAATGACTCAGTAGTGAGATGTCTGCTCCAAGCCTGGCAACCTGAATAGCGACCCCAGGATCCACAAGTTGGAAGAAGAGAAATGACTCCAGTATGTGTTCCTCTGACCTCCACCTGACCACCATGGTATGTAGCCCCCATCAATAAAAAATAAACATTAAGATATGTTAAAAATTATTTGAACATAAATAGAAAAATTGTAAATTTTAGAGAACTTCTATCATTCATTTTAAAACAAATATACCTCTCAATCCTGACTTGCAGATGGTAATTAATTATAGCTATTTTCTATAACTGAAACCTTCAACAAGCTATTAAACTAATTTTTCCTTCTTTAAGTAAGGATGAGTCTGTAAGGCAATTGTGGAAGGGTGTGGCTTTATGTCTTTCTGGTTACGTTGGATACAGAGTTTTGACTATGCGAAGAAAATATGTTCACATATACATGGCATGCTATGTCCCACCTTCTAAGTGAATTTGAAGATTCTCTTGAGTCTTATAATCCACATCCATAGAAGCCAGACTGGCTCCATGTATGTTGCTTCTGCTTCCTTCTCAACTGTCTCGTCCATTCTGATGTATGGGCGTTAGTCTGAGCAGGTTGCTTACTGTGAGTGAAGACTTCAAAAGTCATATATCAAGTTTACCAGTTGAACGTAGTGTAAATGCTTTTGCTTTTCAATATATTGGTAAGCCATATGGATTCACCTTATGCATTTGATAAATGTAAATATATGACTTTGTTACCTTTATATATCTGCTGTTTTTTAAAACCCGGTACAAATTTACAGTGTGACTCACTTGGTAGGAAACTGTACAGTGCATATTTTCTCAGTCATATTGATTTAGTGCAGAAGAGAGGATAAAACAGCTGCAGGCAATTCACAAGTCAGATGAAAATATGTCATATTTTCAAAGTATGTCACAATAAAAATCTATTATTCCTTTTTCTTTTTTTTCTTTTTGTGGTCACTCAAGGCAGTCAATACCTGCTTTTTTGTTTTTTATTTAAAGTAGTCTTGAAGAGTAGACATTCTGAGTTTATTCTTGTGCTACCTTTTCTATGTCTGACACTAGCTTTGGGGTAGGAGTTGTGGGCTTTCTCTCTAGTACAGAACATATGGCGTTTGTCTTTTTGGGTCTTGGATACCCCACTAAGTATAGTATTTCCTTTTTTCCAATTAATTAAATTATTCATTTTATATCACAATATCAGCTCCCCTCTCCTCCCAGTCTTCCCCTCTCACAGCTTATCTCCCAACTCCCATTCTCCTCTGAGAAGGGGGAGTCCCCCTGGGTATCACCCCTCCTCGCCATGGCACATGAAACCACTGAAGGACTGGGCACATCCTCCATCACACAGGCCAGAAAGGGTGGACCGATTAGAGAATTAGAATTTACAGGCAGGCAACAGACTCAGGGACAGCTTCCACTCCAGTTGTTGGGGTACCCACATGAAGAACAAGCCACATATATGCTGCATATGTGCGGAGGCAGGGGGCACTAGGTCTAGCCCATGCTTGGTTGGTGGTTCAGTCTCTGGGAGTCCCCAGTAGTCCAGGTTAGATGACTCTGTTGGTCTTCCTGTGGCATTCTTATCATCTTCTTGCACCCCAAACCTTCCTCCAGCACTTTTACAAGACTCCCGGAGACTCCATCTGATATTTGGCTGCGGGTCTCTACATCTGATTTGATCAGTTATTGGATGGAGTTTCTCAGAGGACAGATATGCTATCTGCAAGCATATCAGAGTATTCTTTGTTTTTTTTAAATTTTTGATACTTTATTTACATTTCCAATGTTTCCCTTTTCTAGGTCTCCTCTTTGGAAACCCCCTATTCCTTCCCCCTCCCCGCCTCTATGAGGGAATTCCACCTCCCACCCACCCGCCCATCCATTCCCATATTCCCACCTTGACATTCCCCTTTACTGGGGCCCTAACACCTTTAGGCCCAAGAGCCTCTCTTCTCTCCCTGATGGCCAACGAGGCCATCCTCTGCCACATATGTGGTCCGAACCATGGGTCCATAGATGTGTATTCTTTGGTTGGTGG
>CM052713.1:47632091-47659375 GCA_028551405.1 Uromys caudimaculatus | reverse complement strand
GTTCTCACAGGACTCACTGAGCGTCCTGAGTTGCAGGTTCCACTCTTCCTGGTTTTCTTCGCCATCTACCTCATCACCATGGTGGGCAACCTTGGACTGATCGCTCTCATCTGGAAGGACCCTCACCTCCATACTCCCATGTACTTATTTCTGGGAAGCTTAGCTTCTGCAGATGCCTGTGCATCATCATCTGTGACTCCCAAGATGCTTGTCAATTTTTTATCTAAGGATCACAAAACATTCTTGGTTGAGTGCTTCACCCAGTTTTATTTCTTTGGTTCCAGTGCAACGACAGAATGTTTCCTACTGTCAGTGATGGCCTATGACCGCTATGTAGCCATATGCAACCCTTTGCTTTATCCAGTGATGATGTCCAACAACCTGTGCATGCAATTTATACATGCTTCATATATTGTAGGTTTTCTACATTCAGCCATTCATGTGGGTTTATTAGTGAGATTAAATTTCTGCAAATCCAACATCATACACTATTTCTACTGTGAAATTTTGCAATTATTCAAAATTTCCTGCACGGATCCTACAGTTAATGTCCTTCTGATTTTAATATTTTCAGCCTTGATACAAGGTTTTACTTTTATGACTATTATCATCTCCTACTTCTGTGTCCTTTTTGCCATCCTGAAGACAAAGTCTGAGAAGGGCAGGAGCAAAGCATTCTCCACCTGCAGTGCCCACCTGCTGTCTGTGTCTTTGTTCTATGGCACTCTCTTCCTGATGTATGTGGGTCCTGGGTCTGGGTCAGGTGAAGATAAGGACAGAATGTATTCTTTATTTTACACAATAATAATTCCCTTTCTAAATCCTTTTATATACAGTCTGAGGAACAAAGAGGTAACAGCTGCTCTGAGGAGAAAAATGAAATAAACAGTTGCCAGATAAAGTTCAAGCCATTTTTTTATTCTTAAAGGGGAGAGAGCAATCTCTAGAATTATGGGTTGGAATACTTTCTTACAGGCTACCAGATACTTGGAGATCCCTCTGAAGGCAGCGAGCTTCTCATTACACTTCCTAGTGAGGTAACCCACAGTTAGTGCACCCAGAAACACTATGCTCCTTTGCATCTGAGCATTTGGCTTCTACAGACTAAGTGTCTCTTAGGAAATTCCAATTTTATGAGGAGTAATTGGAAATACTACTTACAAATAATGAGAAATGATTAATAAAAATGGTCCCAGCTCAGACAGGAATACAAAGTTATTTTCTTGAATGACCTTAGCCCAGAAAGTTAATGTAGCTTTTTTTGATTTTTGAAATCAGTAGAATAATAAAAATGAATCTGAATCTCTGTCTTTTGGTAAAATATATTCCCAAGAAATGTGGAATTTTAAGACAAATGTTAGAAGAGTTTAAAACAATATTGGAGCATCTTCTGAAAATAAATGGAAATTGGGATGAGTTTAAAAGGGTAGAATATTAAAATAAATCATTGCTCATGCTTATAACATAACATATATTTGTATTAATATTGGAGGTAGTGACATATTCAAAACTTTATAAATTTTATATTTTGGTATAGTAAAATAAATGTCAGAAATCAGCCTTGTGGTTGCCATTTGCACTGATAACAATATTTGAACAGAAGGTAAGAGAAGAAGGAAGATATGTATATGACTTATATGTTGCCTGGATGATATGTGGCAATGAATTCTCTCTCAACTAGTGGTTGAGAACATAGTCTCACGATTTTAAAGTTTATTCATATTACATAGAAATAGATGAATCAACTGTGAACAACATAATCATATTCCTCACTCAATCTGGCTTTCCCAGTTACATTTACTAAGAAAAATAATCATAAAAAGGAGAATTAATGTTGCATAATTATGAATATTTATAAGATAATTTAGTTACTGTTAATTCAATAATTTTAAGTAATTTACTATATAGTTTATCTAAATTTTAGTATGAAACAAATATCTTTTATCACACATCTCTTGATAAAAGTACTTTTTAGAGAAATATAATTTCCATGTTGTAACTTTCAGATTCTTTATATTCAGTTTCCAATAACAGACAAAGGATAAAATTTCTTCTAAAAATACTGCTTGTGACAATATTTTCTTTTATTGTCTTTTACATTCAATATGCACTTACAGGAAACTTTCGCAATATTATATATTCTGTGTGATTCATTTTACAAATATTAATGTAAGAATTTCCAAAACATGTTTATTTTTATTCCTAGAAAATTTTTTTTTTACATTTGACCATTGGTCTTTTCAAGGTATTGTCATAAGTACCTTTAGTTACTTATAAACGTATGAGACATTAATTTTTTCATGTGTATGATATACATTTATATACTTTTTTGTCTCTATATTCACACAAGTAATATGTAATTTTACCTGCCTTATTTTTAATAAAGTCCCATGCTTTATACTAGACTGCCTAGTATGCAAAATATTTAACAGGTTCTTTCAGGTGTAGGAACTAACATTTGGATACTCACAGCCTTAACACAAGACAGCCCTTATTGCTGGAATGAGCTCGATGTGACTACTTAAGGGAAATGTTCATGGATCTATTGTTCCACTTAGACGTCAAGGTTTTCCACTTAATAGTCTGTAGTTTATGAAATACTGACTTACTGACAGATGAAAGCATGCTAAGTTAAGCTGCCTAAAGTAAGAATTTGGCAGTCCCTGGTTATGATCTTCCTTGTGTTCATTCAGTCGGTCAGATGATATTCAGTGACCAAGACCAAGGAGTGTCTATATGGGAATTCAAGGTCTCTACAGTTTTTCTCGTTCATTCATTCATTCATTTGACATTCTTGCTTAAAATGGAATATGCCTGGGTAAAATACTTCACTAAATAAGCACTATGTGATTCCTTTACATCTCATTTGATTGATTGTCTTACTATATTTAAATAACTGGTATAAGAATGAGAACAGATATTTTTATAATGATGCCAGAATGGTTTGATATTGAGGCTTATATAAGAGAAATTATGTGCAATAATTCTTATATATAAAACTTAGATGATACAACTACAAATAAAAGGAAGGGAGGAAGATGGGAGAAGAAAAAGAGAAAGAAAAAGACACAAGACACAAGACAGAAGAGAAGATAAAAGAGACTAGTCTTTGCCTAAATTAAACCACACTTTTAATGAATTCTTCATAATAATTTCCTTGAAACTTTATAAGTCTATAACATATGTACTATATTTTTCATTTGGAACTTTACTAGGTATTGAAATTAGGATGTTACACGTGTAGGGCAAGTGCTGGGGCTGTACCACTGAGTTAGAGCCTCTGCTCTTAATTGTTTTACTATAAACTCTTCATGTAGTCTGTTCAGTGAGCAATTTACTTTATAAAACCCAGGACTTATAATTTCATAAGTAAATTAATTTTGAGTATTAAGTTGAGATTAGATGGTGGCAAAAGAGCAAACACCAAAAGATACTGGTTGATAATGAAAAATATTGGGCTGGCTAATAAAATCTCCTGGGTGCTGGTCACTTTTCTTCTTGAAGAATTAACATGACAGTGTACAGGTGGTTACAGCTGAGACAACTACAGAACACATAAACCTTATTGTCAACAATATGACTGTCATTGTTTCAAAGACTTGTTTGAAAAATAATCAGGAGCTAATTATTGACACAGATAAAAACTGCCATTACAGTTTTATGTGGCTGGGCTCACATTTGTTTGAGTAGATGAAATGCCAGGGATGGTACTAGACTTTTAAACTTACCCGGTTTATTGGGATGTGGAAAAGTATATCTTTAGTAGAAAGTGACTTCAGGTATTGTATTGGAAAGTGAAGAAAAATGGAGAGAGAGAGAGAGAGAGAGAGAGAGAGAGAGAGAGAGAGAGAGATATTCTATGAAGAGTGATGATATGTGACTTGCTGCTGTTTGTTTATTTTGCTTGGAAAGCCCTTTTGCAGGTTTATTTGTATGGAATTATGCAAAGTCTGTATTGAAGAAGCAAAGTGTACAATAGAAAATAGAATATAAATTATCTATTAACTATTAACTAAAGGAAATAAATGATTAATCTGAAAAGTTATTAAAATGTTTCTATGGGCCGGACAGTGGTGGAGCACACCTTTAAACCCAGCACTTGGGAGGCATAGGCAGGTGGATATCTGAGATCGAGGCCAGCCTGGTCTACAGAGTGAGTTCCAGGACAGCCAGGGCTACACAGAGAAACCCTGTTTCAAAAAAATCAACAACAACAAAAATGTTTCTACGGAATACAAGCAGATTGGAATATATATTACTAAAGGTGAAATATTGTTTTAAAAAAGATATAGCATCATATTGCCCAGTTTATAGCCAGGAAAGAAAGAAAAGCAAGCACATATGGATTTTTTTTGTGTGTGATACGGGATTGTTAGTTTTCTTTATACTTCTTCAGAGAAATGAGAAAGCCAAGCCCCCAGGCTTGTCTGCCCTGTTCCCTCTGAGCTCCATCTTCCAGTCCATATCTCTAACAACAATCTCAGATACCTGCAGCCTTTAGCCACCACCAGATGAAACCCCTATCCCAATTTCCTCCCTTCTGGCCACTCTGGGCAAAACCAGCAGCAGCTAGCTTGCCCCTGCCCCCTCTGTATCCCATTTACTAGAGCCACTGCTCTGCTTGCATCCCTGGAGGCCTCCTGATGCCAAGGCCAACAAGATGAGCTCCCCAAGCCCCAAACCCCTGCCTGCCAGGTCCCCATCAAGCCAGCAGCCCTGAGGTCTGCCGTGTCTGCTCTGCAATCCATCTGGCCAATACCTTTAACAGCAATCCCACATGCCTTCAGCCAGCAGGAACCACCAGATGAGAACTCTACCCCAATTTCTTGCCTGGTGGCCCCTCTGGGCAAACCCAGTAATGTTGAACTTTGCCCTGTCCCTCTGCACTCCATTTCAGAAGCCACAACTCCACCTACAGTCTTCCCTAAATGCCCACTGCTGCTCAGGACAAACAGGCCTGCAGTCATGAGGGTCCATTAGCTCTATCTGCATCCCTGGAGGCCTTTGCTACCCGGGACAACCAGCAGCCTGAAGCATGGAATACCAGCCCTTCAGGCATCCCTGGAAGCAGGCTGTACCAGCACCAACCAGCTCTACCTTCAATTCCAGAGGCCTGCTAACATCAGGGACTACCAGCTCTACCTGGAGCCCCAGAGACCTGCTAACATCAGGGAACATCAAGCCTGCCAACACTAGAGACAACAAGATGGCTAAAGGCCAGAGTGAAAACAAAAACAACAAAAGCCAGGGCAATAGCACAACACCAGAACCCAGCTATCCTTCAACAGCAAGCCTTGAATATCCTAACACACCTGAATCACAAGAAAATGAACTGAAATCTGTTGTTATGTAGATGATGGAGAACTTTCAAAAGAAAAATGAATAAATCCCTTAAATACAAGAAATATAATCAAACACGAGAAGGAAATGGGAAAAAAATGGTTCAAGACCTTTAAATAAAAATAGAGGCAATAAAGAAAACATAATGACAGAATACTGGAAATGGAAACCTAGGGAAGAGAGCATCACCAACAGAATATGAGAGATGGAAGTAATAATCCCAGGCATAGAAGATACAATAGAAGAAATTGATACATTGCTCAAAAAGATGTTACAGCTAAAAAGATTCTAACACAAGACATCCAGGAAGTTTGGGGCACCATGAAAAGTCCAAACTTAAAAATAATAGGAATAGAAAGAGACAACTCCCAATTCAAAGGCCCAGAAAATACCTTCAACAAAATCATAGAAGAAAATTTCCCTAACCTGAAGAAACAGATGCTTATAAGCATACAAGAAGCTCACAGAACACCAAATAGAGTGGACCAAAAAATAAAATCCTCCCACCACATAATAATCAAAACATAAATGTACAGAACAAAGGAAGAATATCAAAAGCTGCAAGTTGTAAAAGCCAAGGAAAATATACAGGCATACCTATTAGAATTACACCAGAGTTCCCAACAGAGATTTTAAAAGACAGAAGGCTTGGGCAGATGTATTACAATCTCTAAGAGATCACAGATGCCAACAAAGACTACTATATTCAGCAAAACTTTCAATTACTGTAGACTGAGAAAACAAGATATTCCATGACAAAACCAAATTTAAACAATATCTTTTCACTAATCCAGCCCTACAGAAGATACTAGAAAGAAAGCTCAACAAAAAGATGGTAAGGACACCTAAGAAAACACAAGAAATTGGTAATTCTATACCAGCAAAATCAAAAGAAGGAACACACACACGCGCACAGAGAGAGAGAGAGAGAGAGAGAGAGAGAGAACACTAACACCATCAACATCAATATAACAGGAATTAAAAGTCATTGGTTATTAATATCTCTCAACATTAGTGGACTCAATTCCCCAATAAAAACACACAGGCTAAGAAAATGGAACTTAAACAGGATCCATCATTCTGCTGCATACAAGAAACAGACCTCAGCAACAAAGCCTAAAAGGAAAGGGCTGGAAGAAGTTGTTCCTAGCAAATGGACCCAAGAAACAAGCTGGAGTAGTCATTCTAATATCTAATATCTAATAAAATAGACTTTCAACCAAAAGCAATCAAAAGAGATGGGAAAAGACACTTGATACTTATTAAAGGAAAAATCCACCAAAATGACATCTCAATTCTGAATATCTATGCCCCAAATGCAAGGGCACCCCCATTAGTTTACCAAGGATAAATTGTCTGAGAACGGAATTAGGGAAACAGCACTCTTCATGGTACACACAAATAATATAAAATATCCTGGTGTAACTCTGACGAAGCAAGTGAAAGACCAGTATAACAAGAACTTCAAGTTCCTGAGATGAGAAATTGATGAAGATGTCAGAAGATGAAAGATCTTCCATGCTCAGGAATTGGTAGGATTAACATAATGAAAATGGCCATGTTACCAGAAGTAATGTACAGATTCAATGCAATTCCCATTAAACTTTCAATACAAGTTTTTAAATAAATTGAAAGAACAATTTTCAACTTCATAGGGAGAATTTAAAAAAAGACAGGATACCTAAAGCAATCCTGAACAATAAAAGAATTTCTAGAGCAATCACTATCCCTGATCTCAAGCTGTACTACAAGGCAATAATAATAAAACTGCATGGTATTGGTGGAGAAACAGACAAGGTGATCAATGGAATTGAATCGAAGACTCAGAAATAAACCCACATACATAGGGACACTCGATTTTTGACAAAGAAGCTAAAACCATACAATGAGGGAAAAAAAGAATGCATCTTCTACAAAAGCTGCTGGTCTAACTGAATGTCTGCATGTAGAATAGTCCAAATAGATCAAATTTATTACTGTGAACAAAACTCAAGTTCAACTGGATCAAATAACTTAACATAAGAATGGATACACTAAACCTAATAGGACAATAAGTGGGGAATAGCCTTGAATTTGCTGACTAGAACAAACACTTGGAGAGGAAATTCCCTGAAAATATATTCACATGTCAAACAGCATCAGGAAAACATGCCAGACACTATGAGTTATCCGGTACATGGAAATAAAAAGTCAGTGGAATGCCGCTATACAAGGATTACAATGAATGTATTTGGAAACTGTCCCTGTGGAATGTGATAACAGCTTTTGTAGTCAAATTTAGCTAATTTTGTTTTTCAGAGGTAATTTCAAAAAATTTAAAGGGACAGTCAGCTTAAGTCAAATTGTTAATAATTATTAGCTATTCCTTTGTAGTATATTTTTATTCCACACATCTGCAGTCTTCTTAATTTCTTTCTATCTTTTTTTAAGTCTTAGACAGGGTCTCATTTTATAGATTAGGTTAGCCTTGAACTCACAAAGATCTACTAGACTCTGCCTCACAAGCACTGAGCTTAAGTGTACACCTAAAAGAACCTGATAACTCATAACTTCCAGCATGTTTTCCTGTTGCTATTTTACATGTGGATACATTTTCAGTGAATTTTCTCTTCAGGTCTTTGCCCATTTTTGATTTGTCTATGAAGTTTCTTTTAAACACTGTGGACTTACCATTCCTGACCCAGACTCTACTTTCTTATATTATTTTTCTATTTATTTCTTTGTCACTTTCAAAATTACAAAAATTAGTATAATTGATCAATCTGTATTCCAGAAAAACATGTGAAAGAAGGAAACAAACAACCCAGACTTTGACTGTGTTGTTAGTTGCATTCTGTTATTTGGGTATCACCAGATGCCATAAGTAAGTAAATGAAGCTGTTTTCCTGAATAAGTTTGTTCTAGTGTTATCCAAGCTCCAGTGCTGTCAGAACTCCTCTGGAGACACCTTCTAACTGCATCTACACAGGGTCTGACCATGCCTTCAAATTCTGTGTAAACTCACATCTCCCACCTCCTTGGCCACATCTGCTTCCCCGTCCCCCATGCTTCTTCCTCTGGAGGCAATCCATACTTAATAATTCTTGTTTTCTCTGGTGTTCATGGTTGTCTCATTGCCTTGGGCTTTCACTGATGATGGGTCTGAAGATGGTGATGTGTATAGTATTCCCTGCTAGAAAGGAGAGTTCTGAGCCTGACCAGCAACCACTAAAGCAGACTGCCTTTTAACCAGATCCCCGGGAATTTAGGGCCAGACCTGATGTTTGAGAACCACGGGTGTGTGACTCCTTCCAATGTCGTTTAGTTTTTGTGTTTACTTTTATCCTCTTGCCTTCCAATATTAATATTTCTCATTAGATTTTAGCTTAGGTTGGAGACCCTCAGTTTTGTGTATGCCTTTGTTAGCTTCATCTTACAGCAAAATGGTAGTCCTTTGCTGATTGATATCTGAAGGATGTATGTTAGGACTTCTTAACATTTTCTATTTCAGACTCTTATGTGATGAAGAATGTTGGTAGAAGAAAATAAAAGCCTTTCATTTTTATAACGAAGCCCTTATGTTTCTGTAAGAGCAGAAATTTTGTGTGTGCAGTAAGAACATCACTCTGCAATAACATACAATAGTCTAGAATCTGAATGAAGCTGTTTTCACAAGGAGTTAGTTGGTTTTGCTTCCCATGGTGAATGTATTCTTTTAAAAACAATTATTTATTTTACCTTTTGACACTATAATTACATTGTGTCTCCCTTTCATTTCCTCTTTCCATAGCCTCCCATGTACCCTGCCTTGTTTTCTTTTAAACTCATAGCATCTTTTTAAAATTGCTGGCCTTTGTATACATTCCTAAGTACATAAAGACATCCTACTTTGTCTCCATAATGCTACTTCTATGTATGTTTTTAGGGATGGCAATTTGCTGTTAGATAACCAGTCAGGGTGTGCTTCCTGGGGAGGACAATTTCTGCCACTCTCACATTTCTTAGTTGTCTATAGTTCTACTTCTGAGTTCAATATACAGACCTAAATGAAATCTCATTGCAACTTAGCAGCATTGCCAGAAGGACCTCAGGTTCACTACTTGTTTGAGTTCAAAAAAAAGAAACTTTCTTTTTCTATGAACCAGAAACCTTTCTCAGTTGCCAACTATGTCATAATCCCACAGGGGGTCAATCCCCATAGTCTAAACAACTGCGTTTTAGATCTGTGGCTATAAGTCAATTTTTAAAAATTAACTCAGACATAATTCTCCTATTCAAAGGTTTCAGAGTGTGAAATTTCATATGTATGGCTTGTTTAAGCCAGTTAAAATTGCCATTTAGACACTGTTGTATCAAACAATGGGAAACAGTAGTATGGGAAACAATAGTATAAAGTATAATGTTGGTTATTAAAATTATAACAACTTACTGCACTGAATATTTATTAATATAAAGTGTGCGATACCCTAAGGGACCAATTTGGACTTCCCATAGGCATCCAAACCCACAGTGCCCAGTAGAACACCATCACATGGTCCTCCAGAGAACCCTGGCCTCTTGGGAATTCTAGTTCTCTAGCCATTCCTCTGGAAAAATAAAGCATAGAAGAAGCTGGTGGGGATTTTGTTGTTGTTATTGTTGAGGGGAAATTCATATAAACAGTTTCCTGTGCTTGGACAATGAGACTTCCAAGTGTGTCACCAGCAAAAGAATTTATATGTATGATAAATAACTTTTATGTTCCATTTTGCTTGAGACAACACAGTCTTTCTGAAGATCATAGCAATGCCTTTCAAATATGGATAGAAAAGAGTTCTACATCCTGCACTCTCCTTTCGCTAGAGAATTAAGAATTTTGTTGTTTTTGTTTTTTCACAGTAATCTTATATTTGACTTTGGATCCCTACAGAGCTTGGTATAAATGAAGGCAGCAGCAACAACAAATTATTTGTATATTTTAACTTCATGGTTAAATACAAATGAGTAAAATAGCTTGGATTGTTCTCTCAAATGATGCTTTCAGTTTTTAAACTACTTATTGGATTTTAAGTTCTCATGAACTAGAGGATTAACTTTAAACTCAGTTCAAAGTTCCATGTGGCAATGATTGCCAAGTGAACAATAATTCTGATGATTCCTAGCACAAGGATGGACTGTGTTCTGTTTAATCACATTCTCTGACTAAATCTTTTAAGGTGAGTAATGAAAGTATTTATTCCCTCTTTAGCCAATTCACAAACTTTACATTTAATATGAAAATATATATATATGTGTGTATATGTATATATATATATATATATATATATATATATATATATATATATATATATATATATATATCAGAGATTATGTGTGAAATATGTTTCCTGGAGTATTTCTTTTAATATGCATACATATGAGCATATGAAAAATACACAGGAAATATTTCTTGCAACTTTTTTCCTACACCTGTTATTTAGTTATGACCCATATGCCAAGCTATTAAAGAATTTGGTTTTCTTTACTATAATCGAGATTTTAGAGAAGGAGAAGCTATACAAATTTATCTAAAAATAATACTTTTGGTACTGTGTTTATCATTAATATATAGGAGCCAGTCTGGTTAATTTTGTTAAAACAGTAGGACAAAAGTAATTGTTGATATATGTGTTCTCAAATTAAAGTTTAAACTGAAACATCATAAGACTTCTGGAAAAATATTTTTCTAATTTTTTCAATCATTTCAGAAAAGTGCATCTAAACACAGGAAAAAATTTGAAGCAGTGACTCTATATGTATTTATACATGAACAACACAAACGTAGTGAAGTATTAATTATTACATTTTACAAAATATGTTCTGTAGGGAAATATGTTTTAACTTGTACAAAACAAAACCAAGTATCTCTGTGGTAAGATGTGGAGTTCTCTGGGTGTATTCTAAGAGTGATGCTGGTGGCTCTTGTGGTAATCTATTGTCAGCTATCTGAGGAAGCTCCATATTGATTTTCCACAGTGGCTGGACCAGTTTGCATTCCCAGCAGCAATGAACTTCTGTTCCTCATTCTTGCCAGCATGTGCTGCCTCTTGTTTTATTCATCTTGGCTATTCTAACTAGCGTAGATGAAATCTAAAAGTAGTTTTGATAATCATTGCCCTAACAGGTAAGGACTTAGTTGTAAAAAGTGTTTCTCAGCCATTTGTGTTTCTTTTAAAAATTTTGTTTCATTACAAATTTTCCATTAAAAGAGAAGATCTATTGGCTTTCCTTTTTAAAAAATTGGTCATTTTATTTATGTACATTTCAAATGTTGTCCCCCTTCCAGGTTTCCCCTCTACAAACTGCCATCCCAGTCCCCCTGCCCCCTGCCGCTCACCCACTCCTGTCTCAGCCCTAGAATCCCCCTACACTTGAGCATCAAGCCTCTAGAGCACTTCCCCTCCCGTTGATGCCAGATAAGGCAGTCCTCTGCTACATATGCAGCTGGAGCCATGTGCTCCTCTACATGTTCTCTTTTGTTGGTAGTTTAGTTCCTGGGAGCTCTGGGGGGAGGAGGTCTGGTTGGTTGATATTGTTGTTCTTCCTATGCTGTTGCTATCTACTTCAGCTCCTTCAATTCTTGCCCTAACTCCTCCATTGGGGTCCCCATGCTCAGTCTGATGTTTGGTTGCATCTTCCACATCTGTATTGGTCAGGCCCTGCAAAACATCTCAGGAGACAGCTTTATCAGGCCTCTGTCAGCAAGCACTTCCTGGCATTAGCAATAGTGTCTGGGTTTGGTGTCTGCAGATGGGATGGATCCCTAGGTGGGGCAATCTCTGGATGGACTTTTCTTCAGTCTATACTCCACTCTTTGTCCCCTTATTTCCTTTAAGCAGTAACCATTCTGGGTTAAAATTTTTGAGATAGGTGGGTCGCCCATACCTCAATCAGGGGTCGTGCCTATCCACTGGATATGGTCTCTACAGGTTCTCTCTCCCATTTGTTGTACATTCCAGCTAATATCATCACTGTTGGGTCTGGGTCCCAGAACTTCATGTTTCCCTGGCATCTGGGACTTTCTAGTGCCTACTCCCAGTTCTCCATCCCCCACTGCAACACACCTCTTTTCAATTTCCTGACCCTGTATACTTCTCTGTCTCCTCCCACACCTGATCGTACCCCTCTTTTTCCATCCCCCTCCCCTCTCCCTCCCAGGTCTCTCCCTCCCTCTACCTCTTGTGATTATTTTGTTCCCTCTTCTAAGTAGGACTGAAGCATCCACGCGTTTTGGTCTTCCTTCTTCTTGAATTTCATATGGTCTGTGAATTGTATTGTGAGTATTCTGAGCTTTTCTTGATGTTTAGTTTTTAAAGTTCTCTGTATGTTCTAGATACTAATCCTCTGTCAGACTTTTTTCTATTCTCTAGTCTGTCTCTTTATTCATGCAATGGTGTTGTTTTTTAAAATTTTCAGTATTGGCTATGGCCCATAAATACCAAGTCTAAGATAAACTTTAATACCAAGTCTCTGAAACTTGCTCTTCTTCCAATTTTCCATCGTCTGATACTTGCTCTCTCTGATTTGTCTTCCTTTCCCCACAGTTGTCCCCCTTGTTTTCATCATACTCTTGTTTCTCTTCATCTTATTCTCTTTCAGCAAATGAACCTTTCTAGTCTTGTGAATTTTGTCTTCTCATTTCCTCCGTCTTCTCCCCAGCCAGTTGTTTACCCTTTTGCAAATCTTTTCTTGGTGTAGCCTAGAAGGGAAAAATGCCATCTGTATGCCACAGATTCTAGAATGTTCCACAAAATCCCTGCTCTTTAATTTAATTTCTTCTCTGCATGGCTTTTTACCTCTCACCACTCCTGTTGTTCTTTCACATCACCTATGATATGGAGAAAGCTGTTTCACCTCAGCCGTTACAAACCTCTTCCTTTTTAATACTCAAAAATATCTAGTCACTCATTTAATCATATTCTTTATTTTGACCTTTAGCAATGGGCCAGGCCATAACATATAATTATGATAAAGCCTTAGTAGACCTCCCAAAACAAAGCAAAACAAAAAAATGCTTGATTTGTAATAACAACAAATAGAGTAGTATACCTAAATACTCAAGTTAAGTTCTGTCCTTTCTACACAGTTACCAAAACTTTGACTTCTATATAATTAAACTTATAATTTATAATTTATGCCTTAAAACAATACATAGTATGTACTCTACATTATACATCACTGTGGATGTATCTCTTAGTTATCAAAATACCTCCCAATGACCCTTTACACATACTGGTTAACTTTACATGAGTTTAAAAACAGTCAGGAGAAGATTTAAAGGGTAGGTAATTGCTTATGAACTACTCAATCAGTTTCTATAGTTATAGCTCACAATCTACATTTTACACAAATGTTTCCAGACAACTCTGATATAAAATCTGCTTCAGGAGCTTCATTTAGAGCTTTCTAATATCGTTAAATCTAGTTTCTTCTACCAGAACACCATTTTGTTGCAACTATATAATTAATTAAAATTAGTTTTGCGATATTTTCTCCTACCATTATTCTATTATGTTTCATTGCATCAAGAAAGTAAATTCTAATCAACTAAAACCATACAACTCTATTTGATTTAAAATTGATGTAGTTTAAACATCTTTGAAGTAACAGTGACTCTTTGATGCAGATACTGAATTTTCCTACCAAACCAATGATATGTTTAGAATGTATCATGCTTTGCTAAGTCTATTAATATTTACATGTTAAAACTATATCAATGGATTAAAATTATTTCTTAAATTTTAAGAATAGTTCCATTTATTATAGTCAAACAATAAAATTCATAGGTCATTCTGATAAATATATTGTTGTATTTCAAATCCACTACCCAATTTCACTTTACAAGTCCTTATTAAATAAATTAATTTATTAAATGCTATTGTCTAACATTTGTTGCCTTTCTTTTAGGGGACATCTAAGTGAAGACATGGGAACAAAGAATGCAACACTGCTGACAGAATTTGTTCTCACAGGACTGAGCCACCAATCAACATTGAAAATCCCCTTGTTCCTGCTGTTCTTGGTAATCTATCTTATTGATCTTGTGGGGAATCTTGGTCTGATCATTCTCAGCTGAGCTGCCATGGAAAGCTAGGCAGTAAGCAGTACTCCTCCAATGTCTTGACTTCAGTATCTGCCTCTACTTCACTTGATGATGTGCTGTAAGCTGTAAGATGAAATAAACTCTTTTCTCCTTAAGATTCTTTTGGTCCATTTGCCTGCAAAATGGTGTCTTCGTTTTTAATAGCTAAATAGTATTCCATTGTGCAGAAGTACCACAATTTTTTTTTTTTATCCATTCTTGAGTTGAGGGACATCTAGTTTGATTCCAGTTTCTGGCTATTACTAATAAAGCTGCTATGAGCATAGTTTAGCAAGAATCTTTGTGGGATGTTGAAGCATCTCTGCGTATATGCCCAGGAGTGGTATATCTGGGTCTGGATGTAGAACTATTCCTAGTTTCCTAAGAAAATAACAATTGACTTCCAACATGCTTGTTGAGGTTTGCACTCCCACCAGCAATGAAGAAGTGTTCACTTTGCTCCACATCCTTGCCAGCTTGTGCTATTTCTTGAGGTTTTCATCTTAGCCATTCTGATGGGTGTAAGATGGAACTCCATAGTTGCTTTGATTTACATTTCCATGAGGAATAAGACTTTGAGCATTGCTTTAAGAGCTTCTCACTCATCCTAAGTGACGTAACCCAGTCCAAAAAGGACATGCATGGTATGTACTCATTTATAAGTGGATATTGGCCATAAAATACAGGTACCATGTTATACTCCACAGAGCCAAAGAAGCTAAACAAGATAAGAGGCTCAAACAAGGAAGCTTGAATCTCACATAGAATGGGGATTAAAATAGTCATAAGAGAGAGGGAGGTAACTGGGAGGGAAGGAGGATGGGAAGGGGAATGAGGGAATCAGGAACAGGTGTGGGGAAAGCCAGGAGAGATAGCTAGAGGCCATGAAAATGAATGGAAATCTACAACTGAAGGGGGTGAAGAGGTAGGGTGGGCATCATCAGGATGAGACAGAGACCTGGGATAAGGGAGGCACCCAAGAATCAATGGGGGTAACATTAGCTGTGATGCACTACATTAGGGATATGGAACCTGAAGAGGCCACCTCCTCTAGACAGACAGGGACCCCAGTGAAGTGATAGAGGAGACACAAACCCACCCACAAAACTTTCAAACCAATATTTATCCTGTCTCCAAGAAATACAGGCACAGGACATGGAGCAGAGACTGAGGGAATGGCCAAACAATAACCCACACAACTTGAGACGCATTCCATGGGCAAGCACCAATCCCTAACACTATTAATGAAACTCTGCTATGCTTGCAGACAGGAGCATGATGACCTTTGAGAAGCTTCACCCAAAAGCTGACTCAGACAAATACAGACACCCACAGCGGCGGATAGACCTTGGGGACTCTAATGAAAGAATTGGAGAAAGGATTGCAGGCCCCAAGCAGATAGGAACTCCACAGGAAGACAAACAGAGTCAACTAACCTTGGACCCTTGGGGCTCTCAGAGTCTGAACCAGTAACCAAAGAACATACACAGGCTGGACCTAGGACTCCCTGCACATTTGTAGCAGATGTGCAGTTTGGTCTTCATGTGAGTCCCGAACAACTGGAATGGGGGCTATCCCAAAAGCAGTTACCTGCATGTCTGATACCTTCTACTAGTTGGGCTTCCTTGTCAGGTTTCAGTGGGAGAGGAAGTGCCTAGCCTCTCAGAGACTTGAAGTGTCTGGGTGAGGGTAATACCCAGGGGGCCCCCACCTGCTCAGAGGAGAAGAGAGGGGAATGTGGAAAGGATTGTGAGGGTGGGTGACTGGGAGGGGGCAATGAGTAGGATGTAAAGTGAGTAAGTACAAAAATTAAATTAAATAATAAAAAAGAATCTTTTGCTCATGCATTCTCTCTCAGCAACAGAAAACCAAGGAAGATACACAGGGATTAATAATCAGTTTGTGTTGCTTCCTTCCTATGGCAGAGTGATGTGGACTATATTTTCAGGGATATGTCAAGAACTCTTTAAAGGCTATCACTGATTTATTTCATTGGCTGGTTGAGTCTTTAAAAACATGCTTTAAATATTTAGTGGGAATTAAAAGTAATCAGCACAGCTTCTGAAAATGCAACCTAACTTATTATATCTTGATACTTTCTAATTAAGTAACTTAAATAAAGTTGATTATGATCATACTCAGAAAATTAGTGCTCTAAGTTATGTTTTATAAAAAGTCTATATAAAGTATCTACATATAAGTCAAACTGAAACACTACACATTTAACATTAATTATTTAATGTGCATAAGGGAATAGTAAGATTTATACCATCTGCTTCCTCCACCCATACTTAGTAAGATAGATAAAACATTCAAAATAGAATCTATTTCAAAGTTTGAAGTGTAAAGGGCATTTGTTAATTTTCTCTATGGGTCTGGTGTTCACAGTGATAGTAGTTTATGTGAGGGCTTATATTAATTACTAAATATTATTTAGCAAGACAAGTCCATTTTGGACTATAGTTCTCAAAGTTCATGTATAAGAAATATCTTTGCTTGACAAATATTATTTTTACTTCTTTGATAATGTTCATTTTATGCAAAATTTATTTGAAGGCAGTAACTTACAATTATGTAGTGATATTTCCATTTATCAAAAAATTATCAAATATGAAGTGAGTGCTATATTAATTATTGTTATAAAGACTTACAAGTTTCATATTCGCTCTCTATACCCTAATTAAAAATGGAACTCTATGCTTACTTTAAAGTTCAGACAGTATAATAATCAGCGCTTTTACCCATTCTGCATCTGAAGGCCTGAAATTGATGTGTATATGTAAGATGAATATCAATGATTGCGATATGTGAAAAACAAACTCAACTTTCTCTGAGTTTCATTTTACTGAGGACCTAAGTTACCATAATGATGCCCCCACATATTTGGAGAAAGGCAAATAACTTATTTATTCCACCAATCCAAATCTTTTGAGAAAAGAGTTAAGGTTGAATGGGTAGGGATAGAGGAAGAGCTCAAAGGACTTCTAGGAGGAGAAGAATATGATCAAAATATATTTAAATTTAAAAATTGTTTTAAATAAAAATAATCTTAAACATATATACAATAGTTATATAAGTGAGCCTAAAATACTAATGGTTGGTGATGCCTCAGTGGGTACAGGCATTCCTCCAAAGACTAATAACCTGAGCTTGATCCTCGGGCGATAGGGTTGAGGCCAGAACCAGCTCCCAAGAGTTGTCTTCTAACCTCTATGTGTACACTGTGGCAAATGTATGCTCATCTATATGCACATATGCACACATTTACATACACGCAAATCAATACATGTCATTAGAATGCTAAAACATTTGTAGTTTAGTAGAAAAATAGGATTAGATTGTCTTAAAGTGTTGAACAGCAATACTGTTAATAGCCCTGATAACATCTCTACATGCTGTTTTTGTCAATAACATTGCATATAACCCAATGCTTAATCATTTTTAAGTTTGAAATGTAACAAAAGTAATTGTACGTATTAGCCATTGTTATTTCTATAAATTTTTGTAGAAGCTTCACATGCAAAATTCAGGGAAACTCAATCCGGTATAACAACCAGGTATGTGAAAATAACAAGGTAAAGTTTGCCACTTATTCATTAACGTTATTTTAAATGATTATGTCCCCAAGGACCCAGAAAATCATGCTTGAGAATTCACAGGCAGAATTTTATGTCTTACATTTAGAATGTAGCCATGATGGTGCAACTCTTCTTTTTGTAAAACAGTACATTCCTTTATTTGAAGGGAAATGCTACACAGCAGAAAATAAAGATGTTTTTTAATCTACTCCCTGTAAATATTATAGCATATTATTGCAAAATCTCAAGAAATGTGTATATGTGTATGTGTGTGTTTGTGTGTGTTAAAACTCAATTTTTGTGCAGTCTTAAGAATAATTTCAGTAGGCACCCCAAATTTAAACTTAAGGGGCCACTGGGGTGAGGGAAAGAAAGATCTTGTGGAGGCAGGAAAGTTGAACACAGGTTGTATCAAGAGGAATGGGAAATAATGGAGAGATATTTGGATAGAGAAGGTTATAGAAGGAGGATAGATGAGAGAAGAATATGGGGAGAGAGATAACTACTGTAAAAGATGTTTGAAAAGGCCGCATGGTAACCTATTATATAAACACACACATATTTGTGCTCTTGTGTGTGTGTGTGTGTGTGTGTGTGTGTGTGTGTGTGTGTGTGTGAGTTAATTCCATGACAAGATGAGTTGTCCCGCATCTAGGATAATGTTATTTCCAGAAACCATATGTTACCAGATGAAAAAAATCAGTGCAAGGTGTGCGGTAACTCCCCTTGAGTCATTGGTTAGGGGCACACCCCAGAGATTCTCCAAATAGAGATAATTGCTATTGGTCAATATTGCAAACCAGATTTTATGCTGAAAATGGTGAATTCTACCAAATATTTAAAGAAGTTATATTATTTATTTGTAAACTCTTCTAAAATTAAAGGGCAAGGAACATTTCACTGCTATTTTACTGGGATTATAGCAGTGAGTAATAGAGCAAAGAACAAAAGAAAACAACACAACTAACCAACAAAACCCAAGTGGTTTCATAACTAAACAAATAAAATTCAAAAGAGAAACAAACGCCATTTTATTTGAAAAATATGAGTAAAAAATATACTGATAATGTAATTATTTATGTATAAAAGTCCTAATATAGTAACTAAAAAAGAGAGTCCTGTAAATGAATTTAGCAGTGTTTCATGATGTACAACTAATATAAATGTCAATTGGATTTCTTTGTTCTAAAAACTATAAATCAAAACCACAATTAGTAAAAATAATTCTACAATTTACAATAACTTTATAATAAATCCATAGAATTAAAATACACACTGAATCAAAAATTTTTTTATAAAAATATACCAATGTCATCTGCAAGATCGCCCAACAACTCAACTGTGTCTCAACTGAATAAAGAAAAAGCAAAATGTGCTACAGCTACACAATGGAATATGACTGAGCAAAAGAAAGGCATGAAATTCTATTCCATACTATAATAGACATAAATTGAATGCATATCGCCTGAAAGAATTTGGAATTAACTCATATAAACATTTGACTTTCATATTTTGTAATATTTAAAATAGAAAACTAGTTGACTTGAAATTTTCATGAGCTTTTTTTTTTTTAGTGCATTAATTTTTTTAATTATCTTTAATCTTTTTTTACAGTCCAGTCATTACCCCCTCCTGGTCTGCTCTCTGACAGTTCCTCATCTCATTCCTCCTCCCCCATCTCCAAGAGAATATCCCCACCCCACTCCACCCCACAAGGCCTCCCCAATCCCTGGACCTCAAGGCTCTCAAGGATTAGGTGCCTCTTCTCTCACTGAGGCCAGACCAGTCAGACATCTGCTGTACATGTATTGGGGGCCTCATATCAGCTGGTGTATCCTGCCTAGTTGGTGGGTGGCTCAGTGTCTGAGAGATCTTGGGGGTCCAAGTCAGTTGAGACTACTGATCTTCCTATGGGGTCATCCTCCTCCTCAGCTTCTTCCAGTCTTTCCCTAGTTCAGCCACAGGGGTCTCTGGCTTCTGTCCTTTGGTTGGGTGTATGTATCTGCATCTGACTCTTCAGCTGCTTCATGAGCTGTGTTTTAGGAAACAGTGTCAACAAGTTGCAACCTTGCAATTATACTTCAGCTTACAACCTGTATCAGCCTCATTCTTTTTCTTTTGATGATAGCTTTATAAATAGGAAGAAAACTTTTATTCTTTCATCAACATTACATGTACGAGTCAAAAATTAGTAACTATTCAACTCCTTGGTCTGCATATCGTTAAAGAAATTTGTAACTTTTACCTGCAACTCAACAAGGTTCCATGGGTAAGAATCAGGATATAGATTCTTGCTGTATTTAAGGCTGCAGAAACGGATGGTTTTATGGACTTGAGGATCCTGGTCTTTCTGATCAGAGCTATTGGAATCTATGGGAATGTTTAGGTGGAAACACAGCCACAGGCATGAGAGCAATGGTGTCCTCAGTTGTTTGCCTTTTTATCAAGATGACACTGGCCCCAAACACATAGACCTTCCATAGAGAAAGATGGAAAACAGACACACACACACACACACACACACACAGAGAGAGAGAGAGAGAGAGAGAGAGAGAGAGAGAGAGAGAGAGAGAGAGAGATTATTAAATTTTTACTTTAATATACAAGGAAAAGACAGAAACTTCTGATAATGTGAGAAATAGACAATTTTAATAGACATCAGAGAGGTAAAAGCAATACTTCACACAATGCTTTAGAAATGCTTAGGAGCATCAAACATAACTCTCAGGGCGCATATATATATATATATATATATATATATATATATATATATATATTTAATAAAGTTCAGCCATTCCACACTATAAATCCCAAAGAAAGCAGTTTACATGATAAGTATATGCAATTCACTCTTCTAGATTAGAAACAAAATGAGAAGCTGGGTAGACAGTGATGTCATTGATAGACAATAGGAGGTTAAGATCAGGACCATTCAATTTGTAATTAAACATTGATTTTGATAAATGATTGACACTTCAGAGCAGATTAGTATGTTGTTGGGGCACAGCACCTTGAAGAGAAAGAAGAGAAAGGGAAGTCATGTATCTCCCAGGACACTCAGAGGGAAATGTTGTTGTCAGGCTATGCTTGCTCTCAAGGGAAGTCCTGTGTCTCCCTGGTTGCTCAGAGGGGAGTGTTAACTTCAGGCTATGCTTGCTCTCAAGGGAAGTCATGTGTCTCCCTGGACGCTCAGAGGGGAGTGTTAACTTCAGGCTATGCTTGCTCTCATACTCTATATTCTGTAAAATTTTGTTTTTGTTTTAGTTTGTGCCTGGCATTAGGAGACCATTTCATAAACAGTCTGATTGCATTTACAGAATAGGGGATAACGTTCCATCTTCTTGGACATGTAAACCACAGCCACCCACCATCACCCACAAGGCACAGATGGATAAATAACTTATTGCTTAGCAGAAAGGGTGATACCTTATAACATTAGCCAGGTAAATTGGTATTTTTTAAAAATGAGTATCTTTACTAATTCCTTGAGAATTTCATGCAATGTATTTTAATGATATTCACCTCGACTCCTCTTAACCCCTTATAATTCCATACCCACAATCTTACCCATGAAACTTTGTGTCCTTTAAAATATTTTAGTAACTCACTGACTCCAAACTTTAGAGTTCATATCCTTATGAGTGTAGACTATCTTCTAGATTCTAATCACTAGAGTGTGACCAATCTACCAAGAGCAACATGACTTTACCCTAAAGTTATCATATATCTCTTCATTTAGGGGTGGGGGAACCCCATGAAGCTCCCCATACTGTATGCTAGAATGTTGACCAGTTTGATTTTGTTTGGGTTGTATGAAGGAATACACAACTACTCTGAGATCATGAGATTGGCAGCCCTCCTGTGTCCAAAAGACACTGTTTCTAGCCTCTCTGAGATCTGTCTGTCTCTTATAATATTTTCATTATGTTTCTGAGTATTATGAGAAGGTCTGATATAAATGTCATATTTATGTCTGAGTACTCTACTAATATTTATTCTCTTCACTTTGACAAGTTGCATGTTTCTTCTTTAATAACTGTATAAATTTTATACTGTTCAAATAAAATTCTCTAATAAGGCCTGATATTTAGACAGAGGTATATGCATTTAGAGATCATTTTAATATAATGTCTATTTATCAAAATCATATTATATTCACCTTGTAAACTCTTGATGTTTTAATCATGAAATTTTGGACAGATTTATAATATATATGTTTATTCCTGAGGATTGGGCCTTACACAAAATCAGGAAATAATTGGTTTTCCCTATAACATTCATGCCACTCATATACCCATGGGTATATCTTGCCCAGCCGGTCATTATTGAAACTCACACCATCCATAGCAGGTTAGACTACTGATAGCTTTTTACCTTCAGCTTGCATAGCATTTTCCAGTAATTTGTAAGCCAGCCATCAAGGAGGAATCTTCCTGATTAGTATTGACCTGATTGCTGTACTTTCAGCAATTGGATGTTTTCATCAAGATCCTGTTGACAACCAAGAGCAATGGAAATAATTTATATTGCTTTGTGGTCCCAGGAGCATCCTCTCAATATCAACTAGCATTATGTTTTTTATTAGGACCTATGGCTTCTGGAATGACCATAATCCCCTGTGTAGTGCAACTCCAATTAAACAGATATATCATATAAACTAGGATGTTCTCATAGAGCTTTTTCAAACATTTTTGAGATATTTATACCTCCTCTAAGTCCCTTCTCCTCTAAAATTTTAAGAAACTAAGACATTCCCAAAAGGCAAAATTATGTAATTTGTAGTGGGGTGGTCTGGTGCTGCTATATATACAAATGCTAAGTAGCCCCAAGGTCTGGTTACCCCCAACAAGAAGATTTCAGGGATGAGAAGATTCCAGAGATGAGAAGATCCCCAGGGATGAGGAGATCCTTACACACACCAAGTGATGCTATGTAATCTTGCTCTCAAAGTTAATTGGTCAATAAAAGGCTAAAGCTTGTGATTAGGCAGTAGATAGAGGTAGGCATGTTTTATGTTACCTGGCTGGGAGTTTGAGGTAGAGATGGGAAGAAGAGAGGAAAAAGAGAGAAGAGAAAGCTTCCATGAGAGAAGATGGATCATCACCACATGGCTAGGAGAAACAAGGGACATAAGACTGGGGAAGTTAAAATAGCTCCAAACCCAGCCCAATCTAGGCTTACCACTTATAAATTAAAAACTTGGATTGTGTGTCTTTTATATGGGCTAACAAGAATTTCTAGTTTATTATACAGTGACCTATGTTTCTTAGATAACACTCTCATGAGAGGCAGTTGGTTAACTTCTTTAACGGTGATCTATCATGATTCAAAGTGGACTTGAATGGATACACTATATGCTTCTGTGTTTGTTTGTGAGTTTCTTCTAACAAAAAGCAAACTTTGTCTTTGTGTCTTACAGGACATTTGTCGGAGCACAGACACACCAAGTGAGTGAAATCCTGAGTAACTAAGTTACTCTATTTTAAAGTGGGCACCACCTCTGAGGACTCCAAGAAATTGACAAAGCTATTACTCACATGGACCATGCTCAGGAAGCATGGCTAAGGTTCCCTCAGGAGGCTGAATATGAGTCCTCAGGAACTCTTGTGCTCAAAGACTAGCAGCTAAGGCTACTTCCTCCTGAATGTTTACAGCCTGAGCATATTCTCATGCAGAGACCTCCTACAGAGACTAGTTAACCCTTCCTCATGTGCTGCCCCAAGAAACATGCTGGGGTTCTGGGTTGTGGGGGATTAGGGAGCATCTGATCCCCTCCTTCTTGTACATGTGTCTCTGTGTCCCTGTTCCTTTTATTCCCTCATATCCCCTAGCCAGGGTTCTGAGACTCAGACCACTTGGGAGGTGGCAGGAATTCACATGTGATTATCACTGCAGAGATGCCATGTTTCTGTTGTTTCCCTTAGTAGATGTGTAGAATAAAAATTATGTCACCAACATGATTGACTAAGCATGAGATGAACAAGGACAACAACAGAAATGACAACAGAGAAAGACCATGAGGCCTCACCTCTACACAAATACAAACAACTAAGGGATGCTGAGAGGGAGAAATAGTCTTTTTCAGGGAAATGTACATCAACTAGTTATCCAAATCCAAATGGTGATCCATAGAAAAACACGTACAAGTGAATTAATACAGACTGAGTAGGTTACATTTATGAATGTATATATATATATATATATACATTTTGATATATATGCATATATCAAAAATTAATAAAAATGTAGCCATGAATTAGAAAAATATCTAGGATGGGTATATGGAATGGTTTGGAGGAATGGAAAAAAGAAATAAATGATTTAATTTTATTATAATCTCAAAAATAAAAGAAATTTTAAAATATCTCACTAAACATGAGGGTTATAAGGAAAAATTTTGCTCAAGCAAGAGCTAATCTATACTCTAGTCTCTAAGGGTTTGGAGGGAAGGTAGCAGCAGAGTTGACTCCCTGAAATAATAAATTATTCTGAATACTATGTACTGTACTATATATTACATCTATTTTGTAATGATCTGTTTATGAAAACATTTAATTTATCCATAGTTATTGATATAGGATATTAAGCATGATAACTTTTCATGCAGTAGGAAAATTAGGGCAATATAATGTTAAAATCTTTTCTGAGTATGTTTTCCTTATTTAAATTTTTTATTTTATTTTTTATTAGATATTTTAATTATTTACATTTCAAATGTTATCCCCTTTCCCGGTTTCCCCTCCACACACCCCCCTATCCTATTCCCCCACGCCCTGCTTCTATGGTGTTCCCTAACCCATGACCTACCCACTCCCACATCCCCCACTGGCATTCCCCTACTCTGGATCACCAAGCCTTCACAGGACCAAGGGCCTCTCCTCCCACTGATGCCCGACAAGGCCATTCTCTGCTACATATGCAGCTGGAGCCTTGGGTCCCTCCACATGTACTCTTTGGTTGGTGGTTTAGTCCCTGGGAGCTCTGGGCAGTCTAGTTGGCTGATATTGTTGTTCTTCCTATGGGGCTGCAAACCCCTTCAGCTCCTTCAGTCCTTTTTCTAACTCCTCCATTGGGGTCCCAGTACTCAGTCCAATCAAGACTTGCTGTTGTAGGATAGCTGGGTTCTGGTGTTGCGCTACTACCCTGGCTTTTGTTGATTTTGTTCTCACTCTGGCCTTTAGCCATCTGGTTGTCTCTAGTGTTGGCAGGCTTGATGTTAGCAGGCCTCTGGGGCTCCAGGTAGATCTGGTAGTCCCTGATGTTAGCAGGCCTCTGGAATTGAAGGCAGAGCTAGTTGGTGCAGATACAGCCCACTTTCAGGGATGCCTGAAGGGCTGGTAGTCCATGTTGCCTTCAGGCTGCTGGTTGTCCCCGGTAGCAAAGGCCTCCAGGAATGCAGGTAGAGCTAATGAACCCTAATAACTGCAGGCCTCTGTTTGTGCTGGGCAGCAGCAGGCATCTAGGGAAGCCTGTAGGTGGAATTGTGGCCTCTGAAAGGGAATGCAGAGGGGCAGGGCAAAGTTCACCACTGCTGGCTTTGCCCAGATGGGCCAACCAGCAAGGAATTGGGGTAAGGTTCTCATATGGTGGTCCCTGATGGCTGCAGGCATTTGGGATAGTGGTTAAGGTATGGGCCAGAAGATAGGTTGCTGAGGGTACAGGACAGACCTCAGGGCTGCTGGGCTTGATGGGAACCTGGCAGGCAGGGGTTTGGGGCTTGGGGAGCTGACTTGATTGGCCTTGGCAGCAGCAGACCTCTAGGGATGCAGGCAGAGCTGTGGCCCCAGGAAATGGGATACAGAGGGGATAGGAGACTGCCAAATCTTACTTTAGGTAGCTTAACTATCACCAAGTATTCAGGAGTACTTAGGGTGCTTTCATCTGTCAGTATGTCAGTATTTCATAAAATACAGGCTAGAAAGAGGAAAACCTTGAGTACTAACTAGAACAATAGATCCATGAGCATTTCCATTAACTAATCACTGCAAAAACATTCCAGCAATGAGGGCTTTTGAAAATAAGGGATGTTGACAGTATTCGTATACAAATATTAGTTCCTTCTACTGAAAGGAACTGTTAAGTGTTTTCTATACGAAGCAGTCTAGTGTTAAGACAGGAGACTGTATTAAAAATAAGACAGTTAAAATTACATATTACTTGTGTGATGATACAGACAAAAAAGAGTATATAAATGAATCATACACATAAAAAATAAATGCTTTCTGAAATTATAAGTAACTAAAGGTATTTATGGCAATACCTTGAAAATGCCAATGGTAAAATACAGAAAAATTTTGCTAGGGATGAAAATAAACATGGAAAATTTTACTTTAATATTTGCAAAATAAATCACATACATTATATAGGATTGTGAAAGTTTTCTTTAAGTGCAGATTGAATGTAAAAGACAATAAAATATTGTCACAGGAAGTATTTTTAGAAGACTATTTTTCTTTTTTTTTCTTTTTGATACCTTATTTACATTTCCAATGTTTCCCCCTTTCTAGGTCTCCTCTTTGGAGACCACCTATCCCTTCCCCTTCTCCCATCTCTATGAGGGAATTCTACCTCCCACCCACCTGCCTGCCCACTCCCATACTCCCACCATGATATTCCACTTTACTGGGGACTCTCTTCCCCTGATGGCCAACAGGGCCTCCTCTACCACATATGTGGTCCTTACCATGGGTCGCTCCATGTGTATTCTTTGGTTGAGGGTCCAGCCTCCAGGAAGACCGGGGGGGGGGGGTGTCAGGCCAATTGACACTGTTGCTCCCTCCATAGGGCTGCAGACTCCCTCAGTTCCTTCAGTCCCTTCTCCTACTCCTCCACCTGGGACCGCACTCTCAGTCCAGCTGTTACTGTAAAGTGAAACTTGGGTATTCCAAATGTTTCTGCTAATATTCACTTATCAGTGAGTACATACCATGTTCATTCTTTTGTGACTGAGTTACCTCTCTCAGGATGATATTTTCAAGTTCCATTCATTTGCCTGCAAATTTCACAAAGTCATTGTTTTTAATAGCTGAGTAGTACTCCATTGTGTAAATGTACCACATTTTCTGTATCCATTCCTCTGATGAGGGACATCTGGGTTGTTTCCAGCTTCTGGCTATTATAAATATGGCTGCTATGAACATAGTAGAACATGTGTCTTTATTACATGTTGGAGCATCTTCTGGGTATATGCCCAGGAGTGGTATAACTGGGTCCTCAGGTAGTATTATGTCCATTTTTCTGAGGGTCCGCCAAACTGATTTCCAGAGTGGTTGTACCAGCTTGCAGTC
>CM052713.1:47615424-47631991 GCA_028551405.1 Uromys caudimaculatus | reverse complement strand
TCTTAGCCATTCTGACTGGTGTGAGGTGGAATCTCAGACTTGTTTTGATTTGCATTTCCCTGATGACTAAGGATGCTGAGCATTTCTTTAGGTGCTTCTCAGCCCTGGGAATTTCCTCAGTTGAGAATTCTCTGTTTAGCTCTGTTCCCCATTTTTTGATGGGGTTATTTGGTTTTCTGGAGTCTAACTTCTTGAGTTCTTTGTGTATATCGGATATTAGCCCTCTATCAGACCTAGGATTGGAAAAGATCTTTTCCCAATCTTTTGGTTGCCGTTTTGTCCTATTGACAGTGTCCTTTGCCTTACAGAAGCTTTGCAATTTCATGAGGTCCCATTTGTATACTCTTGATCTTAGAGCATAAGCCATTGGTGTTCTGTTCAGGAACTTTTCCCCTGTACCCATGTGTTCGAGGCTTTTCCCCACTTTCTCTTCTATTAGATTCAGTGTATCTGGTTTTATGTGGAGGTGAAGACTATTTTTCTTTGATTGTCATTGGAAACCTAATTTAATATGGAAGTTATACTTCTGCAAAAAAGTATTTTCATCAAGATACATGTGATAAAAGATATTTGTTTCTTACCTAAATATTTAGCTAAGGGATATGGCTAAGTTCTTGGAATTACTGAATTAACAATTACAAAATTATTTTATAAATACAATTATGAAACTTTAATTCTCCATTTTATGATTATTTTTTTAGTAAATGTTCCTGGGAAAGCCAGATTGAGTGAGGAACATGATTATGTTGTTCACAGTTGACTCATCTAATTCTATGTAATATGAATAAAATATAGAACCGTGAGACTCCGTTCTCAGCCCCTAGTTGAGAGAGAAGTCTTCGCCACATATCATCCTAGTGATATGTAGGTCGCATGTGTTCCTGCTTCCCTGACCTTCTGTTCAAATATTGTTATCAGTGCAGATGGCAACCACAGGGCTGATTTCTCACATTTATTTTACTATACCAAAATATAAAATTTATAAATTCTTGAATTCGTCACTACTTGCGATATTAATACAAATATATGTTGAGTTATAAGGATGAACAATAATAAATTTTAATACTCTACCCTTTTAAACTCATCCCAATTTCCTCTTATCTTCCTAACATGCTCCAATATTGTTTTAAACTCTCCTAACATTTATCTTAAAATTCCACGTTTCTTGGGAATATATTTTACCAAGAGACAGAGATTCAGATTCATTTTTATTATTATACAGATGTCAAAAATCTAAAGAGGCTACATTAACTTTCTAGGCTAAGGTCCTTCGAGAAAATAACTTTGTATTCCTGTCTCAGTTGGAGTCATCTTTTATTAATCATTTCTCATTATTTGTAAGTAGTATTTCCAATTACTCCTCATAAAATTGGAATTCCCTAAGAGAAAGTCTGTAGAAGCCAAATGCTCAGATACGAAGGAGCATAGTGTTTCTGGGTGCACTAACTGTGGGTTACATGCCAAGCCTCACTAGAAAGCATGATGAGATGCTCACTGCCTTATAAGGGAGCGCATGAGCATCTGGTATCCTGGAAGAACAGATTCTGATGGATAATTCTAGAGATTGCCCTTCCTGCTTTAAGAATGAAGAAATGGCCTGAACCTTATCTGGCAACTGTTTATTTCATTTTTCTCCTCAGAGTAGCTGTTACCTCTTTGTTCCTCAGACTGTATATGAAAGGATTTAGAAAGGGAATTATTATTGTGTAAAATAAAGAATACATTCTGTCCTTTTCTTCACCTGACCCAGACCCAGGACCCACATACATCAGGAAGAGAGTGCCATAGAACAAAGACACAGACAGCAGGTGGGCACTGCAGGTGGAGAATGCTTTGCTCCTGCCCTTCTCAGACTTTGTTTTCAGGATGGCAAAAAGGACACAGAAGTAGGAGGCAATAATAGTCATAAAAGTAAAGTGTTGTATCAAGGCTGAAAATATTAAAATCAGAAGGACATTAACTGTAGGATCCGTACAGGAGATTTTGAATAATTGCAGAATTTCACAGTAGAAATAGTGTATGATGTTGGATTTGCAGAAATTTAATCTCACTAAGAAACCACATGAATGGCTGAATGTAGAAAAGCTACAATATATGAAGCATGTATAAATTGCATACACAGGTTGTTGGACATCATCACTGGATAAAGCAAAGGGTTGCATATGGCCACATAGTGGTCATAGGCCATCACTGACAGTAGGAAACATTCTGTTGTTGCACTGGAACCAAAGAAATAAAAGTGGGTGAAGCACTCAACCAAGAATGTTTTGTGATCCTTAGATAAAAAATTGACAAGCATCTTGGGAGTCACAGATGATGACGCACAGGCATCTGCAAAAGCTAAGCTTCCCAGAAATAAGTACATGGGCGTATGGAGGTGAGGGTCCTTCCAGATGAGAGCAATCAGTCCAAGGTTGCCCACCATGGTGATGAGGTAGATGGTGAAGAAAACCAGGAAGAGTGGAACCTGCAACTCAGGACTCTCAGTGAGTCCTGTGAGAACAAACTCTGTCACCACAGTCCGGTTTTCTACTGTCATGTCTACCCCGAACAATCACTACAATGAAAGATCAAGTAAGGAACAGTCACAAAGAAATGATACAGTTGTCACGACTTGTGCTACTGATGTATTCCTAAGGGGAGTTTTAATTCATTATTTTTTCTACATTTTAATCCTTATTTGTCTACTTTTAAAAACTCATTATTTTTAATTAAAATATAATTACATAATTTCCTTCCCTCGCTTCAACATCTCCCATGTATCTTTCCTTGCTCTCTCTTAGATCCACAGTCTCTTTTTTTATTTTTTTGTTTATTTACGAGATTATAAAAATCCTGTTATAGTATATATTTAGTGTGTTTAGATTTCAAATGCTGTAAAATTTTTAAAGAGTTTTTTCTGTAATTTCAGTAATGTAGAATTCCATTTGTTCCTGTATGTTTTGTCACCATTATGAATGAAATTTTAACTATTTCCATGAAATCAAGCATTTATTCATGACCAATATTATCTGAAGGAACTCAAGGTTTCCTAATTTATTTCCCTTCTTGAAATAAGGTCTTACTATGTAGTGTTTGGTGGCTTAAAATTTGCTTTGTAGACCAAGTCTTGAACACACAATGATCTTCCTGCCTCTGTCGCCTGATGGCTGGATTTGCAATGTGTGCTACTATGTTTTGCTTAATATTTTTGAAAAGGAAAAAAATATTCTTGAAGGTGTATATATATATACATTACTATGTTATCTCTACATGTGCTAACTTCCTTATTTATAGAATCATATTACAGATGCTTAAGGAACATAAAATATTTTGCCATGAGAAAACAATATAAAAACAGGCCTTATGCAACTTTAAAATATAAGTAGATGCTACCGTTTTGAAAGTTAAAAATCACCATAAGTAACCAATTGTGAGATGCCCATTTATCTTTACTGAAAATTCAGGAAAAATGTATGAGTTTCAAAATCCTTAAATCTAAATTATACTGAAAGAATCACTATATGAACAAACCCATAATGTTATTATTACTTTTTTCTGATTATAATATAATCACAGTAATTTTTTCTTCCCATTCCCATCTAAATCATTTCATATACCCCACCTTGTTCTTTCAAAGTCATGGCCTTTTTGTTTCATTAATTGTTAAATGCTTTAAGTTGAAAATTATAAGACATTTTTGTCCTGTATTAACTAATCCAATTTTCTTTATGAACTCCAACAAACAAAGTAAGAATATCCCTACTAGCAGGATCATGCAATAGATACTGTTTTTTAAAGTTTTCTCTTCATAAATTGTAAAGTCTGTGATACACCAGAGGTATAAGGATCTTTTTGTCATCATATTCATTAATCATCCATAATCTCATTATTAATGAAATTAAAGAATTTTTATTTCACACACACACACATACACACACACACACAAAGGCTGACTTTTCTCATTCTAAAAATAAAATAAGCAATATTTGAGCATCAGATTGTACTTCAGTTAGGAAAAACTTGCATAAAAATAGAATATATTGAAATTGATCGTTCATTCATTTTGTATCACTGGAACTTCATGTTCAACCTTCTGACCATTTTGTTACCTTCATGAACAATGAATGTCTATCACTGTGTTCATGTGGGTAATTACTGATGTCAATAAATATTTGGGGGGCAGATTTTCTTTAAGATTATTTAGTATTTTAAGCACTTGTTTATATGCTAGTTATCTGCAAACACATTGCACAGCTGAAACAGACTCACACAAAACTTTTCTCTCTCACCTAAATCCTTTAAAACAGTAGAAAACTGGAACGCTGAAAATTTTCAGGAATAAACACAAAATGTATAGGAGCAGCACTATTATTTGTGTGGAAACTCCAAACTATAAGGAGACAACATTTCTTATTTTTACTTTAAAATGATTCTTTAAACACTTCCAAATTCCCTTAATGCTTCCAGAGACTCCCCAGGAGGGTGAAGTCAACGTTGTTCTTGGCATTGTGAGCTAATCATCAAATTATCAATAAAACTAGTTCCATAGTGTGTTCTGTTCATAAAATATCAGGGAATTAAGTTAATAGTAAGCTTCCTCATTTTTATTTTGTTTTCAGTTTATTTTATTTTATTATTATATTGAAAGTAGATTTTATTCATATGATACATTCTGATTATGTTACCCAAGTCCTCCCAGTTGTTCCCCAGATCATCCTCTATTCAGATCCACATTCTTTCTCTCTCTCCATAGAAAACAAGGAGACATACAATGTACAATAATAAAATAAAATACAATAAGATAAAACAAAAACAATTTACAATAGGATAAATCAAACAGAAGAAAAAAAGCCAAAAGAAAAGCACAAGGAACATACAGGCTCAAAAACACCCACATTTGTGTACATGGACATCCTGCAATTCACAAAAGCAGAAGCCATAGTATTTATGCAAATGACTTATAAGTTTAAGCAATAAAATTTAGAAAAAAAATTCCCTGACTCTGCATTATGAGACAAAGAATTCCAAAGATGCCATTGAGTTTATTTGGAATTGGTCATCTGCTGCTGGGTCTGAGACCTACCCTTAAGAGCCATTTGTTTCCTTCCTGAGACTCTGCTGAAAAAAATTTCCCAATTCCTTTTATAATATCACAGGTACCATAATACATACACCACATAAAGACCCAAGAAAGAAAGAATTACAGACCAACTTCCCTTATGAACAAAGACACAAAAATCCTCAATAAACTACTTGTAATCTGAATCCAAGAACATATCACAAAGATCAGGCATCATGATCAAGTAGGCTTCATCAAAGGACAGTTCAATATACAAAATATCAATAAATATAAACTACCACATAAACAGACTGAAAGAAAGAAAGAAACACATGATAATCTCATTCAATGCTGAAAAGGAGTTTAACAAAATCCAACACCTCTTTACGATAAAAGTCCTGGAGAAATTAAGTATACAAGGGACATACCTCAACATAATAATCACAGTTTAAATCAAACACATAGCCAACATCAACTTAAATGAAGAGAATCTTAAATCAAATCCACTAAACTACAAAACAAAAAAAGATTTTTCACTGTCTCGATATCCATTCAATATAGCATTTGAAGTTTTAACTAGAACAAGAAGACAACTGAAAATCAGGGGGTACAAATTAGAAGGGGAGAAGTCAAGCTGTCCTTCTTTGCAGCTGAGATGATTATATACATAACTGGCCTTAAAAATTCGACCAGCGTACTTCTCAGGCTGATCAATCCTTTCAGCAAAGTAACTGAATACAAAATTGACACATAAAAACCAGTAGCCTTCGGAAAACAGACGACAGATGGACTGAGAAAGGAATCAGGAAAATGACACTTTCAAAATATCCTCAAACTATAAAATATCTTGGAGTAACTCTAACCAAGAAAGCGAAAAATTTTTATGATCTAATTTCTCTTAATATTTCATACCTTAACTTAAAAAATTGGTTTCCCCTTAGAAATACCAAATGTGTCTTACGTGTCACATGTTCAAATCTAAGACTAAGATATGTGTAGATTTGTAGTCCCCAAACTGTCATTCTCTTGGATTTTGCTGCCTCAGAAAAAAATTATCAAAACTTTATTCTGCAAACAAACCAGGGAAATATCATTGACCCTCCTTCACCTCAATGCCTTTATTTCTACCTTCACCAAGTCCTCAGTTTTTTCATTAATATTTAGTAAACATAAATATTTTTCTTTTTTCTCGAAGAATGAAGTTTTTATTGGATATTTTCTTTATTTGCATTTCAAATGCTATCCCCTTTCCTGGTGCCCCCCGGAACTCCCCTATCCCATCCCCTTCCCACTGCTTCTATAAGGGTGTTCCCCCACCCTCCCAGCCACAACTGCCTCCCCGCCATCGAATTTCCCTACACTGGAGCATCGAGCCTTCATAGGATGAAAGGCCTCTTCTCCCATTGACGCCTGACAAGGTCATCCTCTGCTACATATGCAGCTGGAGCCATTGGTGCCTCCATGTGAACTCTTTGGTTGGTGGTTTAGTCCCTGGGGGCTCTGAGGGGTCTGGTTAGTTGATAATGATGTTCTTCTTATGGGGTTGCAAACCCCTTCAGCTCCTTTACTCCTTTCTCTAACTCCTCCATTGGGGACCCTGTGCTCAGTCCAATGGTTGGCTGGGAGCTTCTGCCTCTTATGTCAGGCTCTGGCATAAGTATTTTTCTATCTCCATAACTGACCTAAATATTCTAAAACTGTCTCTTGAAAGTATACATACTGGGAGAGAAGAGGAAGAGGGCAGATGACATATAATGGTTTGCTAGAATCTTCAGGGAATCAATTGGGGAACATGCAAAAACAACTATCAGAAAAGATGTGTGGTGGCTGATACCTTTACTTTTGGTACTAAAGTAAAATAGGAAACTTCATGTAGCAGAACAAGAAAGTGGAGTCTAACCGGAAGTGATCCGTGGTCTTGGAGGACACCACACCCTTTCATTGAATAGGAGCAACAACAGCAGACAAGGGAAGCATTGGTTTAAGACAGAGAGGCTCAAAAAGTAGGAACTGTGCTTGAGTAAAAGACTTTGCAAAGAGGAGAAGAGGAAAGAAGTAGACAAAAATTGTGTACAGATTTCAAAGCAATATGATAAAAATTTAAATCTTTTCACAGACATGATCATAAAAGTTGATAGTTTGATTATTATTGTTATATACATATATATGTATATATGTGTGCATGTACATGTATGTGCACACAGAGATGATTTTATATATATATATATATATATATGTGTGTGTGTGTATGTGTGTGTGTGTGTGTGTGTGTGTATGTATTTATGTATGTATTTGGGTTTATTTCTGTTGTCTGTGTGCCTCAATGGTTTCAAGAGTGATCACATTACACTGGACAGTCAATAAGGTGGCTCATCTCTGGCAGAGACTAATTCTTCCAAAGGTCATTAGTTGCCCGTAGTTCTTTGTCTAGGGGTGGAACCCTATGAGATTTTTCCCCTTACCATGCTAACATGTCAGCTGATATTGCCACTCTTCCTGTCTTGTTTATGTGGGCTTTTTTAGGAAAGACTGTCACACAGCAGACTTCCTGGTGTTCTGGCTCTTGCTAACTTTCTGCCCTTTCTCCTGCAGTATTCCCTGCACCACAGATGCAGGAGCTGTGATCTAGATGCATCTATTGGTGCTGGGTACCCCATGATCACTTGGTCTCTGCATTGTGTCTGTGTGGTTTTCTGTGATGGTCTCCACCTGCTGTAAAGAGAAGCTTCTTTGATAAAGGGTGGTAGCTTCACTTCTCCGTGGATGTAAGGATAAGACCTAGCCAGCTTGCCAGGACTAGTGAGATCATGGAACTCAGAAAAGAATCTACTGCTGCCATTTGCTAGATCAGCATAATCCCTTACTACATTCTAAATCTTATCCTTATAGCTGACAGTAATAATCTTTTTTTATCTAGAAAATCTTGCTGCAGTTTTTCTTTGTATAGACATAAATAACTTTTAAAAGGTTTTAATTTTGTCATAAGTTTTAAATATACACAACCAGTACATAATTTGTCCAGACTTACATTTCTTCCTATTGGTCATATGTCCTTTACATATGTATATATGTAGTGTAATAGAGTGTACATATGCATATGTATATACATAGTGTATAGAGTACTTTTTAAGAATAGTAGGATATTGTCATTACAATGAATACATAGTGTATGTAATATACATAGTGCATGTATATACATAGGGTATATAGTGTACATATGTATATGTATATACATAGTGTATAGAGTACTTTTTAAGAACAATAATAGGATATTGTCATTACAATGGATGAGGCTTTAGTATGAGAATCCAGACAATAAATATTCCATTCATTTCAAAGAATTAGAATAAGCATAGCCCTTTGCCAAGATCATGAGTATAAACTGTCATCTATAAAAATTAAGTTCAATTTTTTTTATTTCTTTTTATGACACATGTTTAAAACTAACCTATTTCCAAAACTTAGTAGCCGTATGCATTTTATTTCAAGCATTGTAGTAAAATTTCCCATTAACGTAGTAAAACTGGCAAGACAGGGACAACCTTGAGCCCAGCACCCTGGGTTCATGACTGTCCACCCTTGACATTCTTGGCATTTGTTATTGTACATAGACTGAACAAAAATAACAATAGGAATACAGTGGAAATCACTCACAATAGCTGGAGTGTCTGGGAGACCGATCATCCATGACTTTGTATGAAAAAGCCAACTACACATTTCTGAGATACAAACCTTTTCATTGTGCTTGACTTGTGACCTCCATAGTTCTCATGAGGAAGCCTTTAAATGGAGTCTTTACATAGTGGTGCTTATTCACAATTTAAAAATTACATAAGTACTTGCAAATGTCTTTTATATCAGATTTTTAAGATTTAGCACTACCTTTATGTGAAAGCCCTTTATCTGATAAATGTTCAAGGTTTTGATTAAACATTACACCACAGGGTCTAGAAAATATGCATTTGTACAAATGCTTTCTTGGCTTCAATAGTCTGCCTTGAGTACTAGAAACTGTTCATGAACTTCCCTTGTACAGAGATATATCTAGCTTTCTATTTGCGAGTATAGTTTTCTCATGTCATCTGTGAAATGTAAATGTCAGATCAGGTTAATGATATGACTCCCAGCACCTGGCAATTATTTTAAAGGCCACAACAACTTTCCAATTAGATGCTTTCATACATATTCCCTGCTTGCTGTTTACTATAAAGCCTTGCCCCAATAGACATTCAGGGCTCTACCACCACCAAAACCATCCTACATGACAGTGGTGCATTGGGAATCAAGAGCTAGCTAAAATAGAATAAAGACCTTGCTGTGAATTGCATCAGAGTGGCTCCTGTGTGTGCTTTGGGGGATCACTAACCTTTCCCTGGCACAACAACTCCAAATTATTCTGGTGATAAGAGTTAATGCTTACTGTGTATTTCACATTTAGTCATTACGCTTTGCCAGCACTGTGTGCATGTGCAGCACCAATGCTGTGATGAAGCTCTGTAGCACAAGTTGGAGTATATCAGACATTTCCAGAACTTCAGAATTTTCTGAAGAAAATTCTATGGCCCTAAAATCTATAGCTGCCTTTTAAAGCATTATTCCTATGACATGTTACACTGTTATAAGCTGTACATTTGGCATTTCTTCAGGGTTATAGAATAAAGATATAAAACACCCAATTCCCTAATTCATAAACAACATATATGAAAACATTAGATCAATTGGAAAGTCCTAAAATGAAGGGTTTTATAAAGTCCATTTGAGTTTAGTGAAAATTTTTCAAGCATCATGTCTAAGGAAGAGCTCTGTTGGTGCTAAGATTGATTGGTTCACACTGGCAAAGTCAAAAGGAAAACGAGATCCTTCTACTTGAATTGGAAACAACCTTGAAGTCTTTGAGCTGTTGAATGGATAATTTAAATAAGGAAGTTATACAAAGTGGAATTCTGTTCACTGCAGAGAGCATTGGGATCATGAAATTTTGCAGGGAAATATTATAATCAGTGAGGAAAAGCAAATCCAAAAATATGAACGGTACATTTTCTCTCTTGTGGATCTTAGCTTGGAGGCTTTAGATTTGAGTGTATAACCTAATTATTACAGAAACCAGGAAAGTAGAAAATGACCATGGCAAAGAGAGCAAGAAGAACCCTAGAATAATAGGGGAGATAATAAAACACAGGTTTTGTGAAAGGAAAAATAGGAAATACTAGGGTAGGTATTCTAACTATGGAGAGAAGATGGGGGTTCATACAGAGACAGGGGAGAAAGGAAAAAATGGAATCCTTGGGGTACTTGAAAAAGTTATGGGGAAAGTTTAAATGGAGTGTAATTCCATTTAAGTGGATGTCTTGAATGGTCCCATAGAGTAGCTAACAAACAAGCCCGTCCCAGGCACAGGAAATCTCCCTGTGAGTTGCTGCAAGGAGGAAACGGAGGGAAGAAAGTTAAGAGCGGAAATGATGTAAATATATTACTCAAGTATGAAATTCTCAAAAAATATATTTAAAGTTAAAAAACAGCCAGTGGGCCCTTACCCATTCACCGTGTGTGAGACCACACAAGGACATACGTATTGTACTATCTTTCTGTAATATTTATTTTTCCATTTTCAGAGTATCATCCTAGAGAATCTGTTTTATTTATGTTAGAGAGTTACTCAATTTGATGTGGCAAAAGGCAGCTGTTTCTAAGCAGTAGAATAAAACATACTTGTTAGGTATCCAACAACTTAACATTAATTCTTTTGACATGATTATTTTTCACAAATAATTTTGCTGAAAGAATATAATGGGGTGTTTTTAAAGAATGAATTACAGATTTCTACAAGATAACACTCAGATAAACTAAAATATACAATTATGACAATGCATTAACAATTAATTTATACCTAATTTGGATACACAATGATTATCTGGCAATAGCTGAGAATTCATTGGCAAAACTTTTCAACTCTACAATTTTAGGTGCCAAGTCTCTAATGATCTCTCAAATTTCACTTGCCAACTCTTACTAAAATTGATAGAGACAGTAATATCATTATCGGGCAGTTCTATGGGATTGCTTTTGACTGAACTAAATTTTATAAGCTATTGAACATATATTCACAATCCTTGATAAAAATAGCATTCTGGGCTCTAAATAAAAATATCAAATTTTGTTGTTGGACATCAAATTACAGTTACTCAATTTTTTCTTCTATCAATAACATTTTTATGATTCAATTCACTTTTTCTTTTTACCTATTATTCAATAGTACATGCCTTCTCAGTAATGCATTCCACCATGAAATAGACTTCTATTTTTATCAATCTACCAATGCTGTTTAGTCAACTAAAAGGTCAAAAACTTTGTTTGCTTCTAGGTCCTGAGGGGTAAACTATTCGCTCCTGCAGATGGCTAGCTATATTTGTTAGCAATGATCAGAGTCACATTTCAGCAAGTGTGTCTTAGGATGGCATAGGAAAATGGTAAATTCACATATGTAAATTTGGAAAAGTCAAAGAAAATAGTTAATTTGAAAAGCTAAATCTTCCAATAAAATAGAGGATATTGTTTCTAGACAAGGTGTTCACGAACTGTGCTAGCAGAACTTCAGTGAACCCATATGAAAGGAATCACTAGTGCATCAGACATAAAATTCAAAGCTGGACCTCCCAAGCAGAGGATACTGACCCTCCAGTAAAATGGCACAGTTCTGATCAGTTCTTAAGACCTATTTTTTCTGCTAATGTTTTCATCTTATTTTTTAATATAATTGTGAGGGGTACATGTCTAAAAATTTTACAATTATCAGTTATTCTTTATTACTCTTCTAAAAGCACGTATAACCTCTTTGTTTCTCAGACTGTAAACTAATGGGTTGAGCAGGGGAATTATTACTGTATAAAATAAAGAAAGCATTTTCTCTTTGTCTCCCACAGGCCCAGACCCAGGACAAACATAAATGAGAAAAAGAGTTCCATAGAACAAAGAGACAGAAAGCAGGTGGGCACTGCATGTGGAGAAGGCTTTCCTTCTGCCCTTTTCAGACTTCTTTCTCAGGATGGCAAAGAGGACATGGATGTATGAAACCAAGATGGTTACAAAGGTGAAGGCTTGTATAGAAATTGAGAAGATTAAAAGCACAAACATGTTAATTGTTGGATCAACACAAGAAATGTTGAAAAGTTGTAAAATTTCACAATAGTAATATTGTATAATGTTGGATCTGCAGAAAGTCAGTCTAAGTAACAAACCCACATGAATTGCCAAGTGCAGAACACCAAGTAAGTATGTCACAGCTATAGACTGAATACAGAGTCTATTAGTCATCAACACTGGATAAAGCAAGGGGTTACATATGGCCACATAGCGGTCGTAGGCCATCACAGATAGGAGAAAGCATTCTGTGGTTGCACTGGAACCCATAAAATAAAACTGAGCAAAGCATTCAACCAGGGATATCTCATGATTTTTAGACAAAAAGTTGAGAAGCATTTTGGGAGTCACAGAGGATGTAGTGCATGAGTCAGCAAAGGCCAAGCTGCTGAGGAATAAGTACATAGGGGTGTGGAGGTGAAGGTCCTTCCAGATGAGAGCAATCAGTCCAAGGTTTCCCACCATGGTGGTGAGGTAGATGACAAGAAACAGTAGGAACAGGAAAACCTTTAGCATGGGACGCTCTGTGAGTCCCATGAGGATAAACTCAGTGACCAGAGTGTGGTTTTCTTCTGCCATGTCTGAGCTGAAAAATCACTAAAATGAAAGAATTAGGAAAGACAAGAGTTCCAGAAAAATTATAAAATTGTTGATACCACTATCACTATCCCAAAGGGATGTTTCTCATGCCAGACTTTGACATTTTGGTATCTGGCTACTATGCACTGAAATTTCACCTAATTAAAAAAAAAAACAAACTAAACAATAATACACCTAAAGTAATACATACATTTCGTGGAAATCCTTTTAAATCTTACAAATGCAGTATGTGTTTGTAGCATTTAGAACCGAGTAACTTATTAAAACTCATGTGAATAAAACAAATTGCTATACCAAGAGTATAAACAGTAAGATTCGTTGGATGTATTTTAACTGACAGTGAACTGTTGTTTAAAGATTTAATAATTGAGATACTAAGACATTGTATTGTAAAGAAGTGGGCTAGGCATCTGAAACATCTCAGACTCTAAATAAAGGGAAATTTAAATAGCAAATACATGTTTTAATATTGTAGGAAATGGTAATTGATGCAGTAGGTTATGCTGTCACTGTAAAGTATCCATCTGCAAATACATAGGAATAAATTCTTACCACATACACTGCATATACCTAGATGAAAGTAAAAAATACTACACATACACACACACACACACACACACACACACACACACACACACACACACACACACATACACTACTCATGTGTGTGATTAGCATAAATTAACATGCATAAAAGTGCTCACTGATGACTGAGGTGAGGAAATTGATGCTTTTCTGAATTATTTGTAGAACACTAATTGTAACTGCCTTTGGAAAAGCAACTTTACACAATTCAATTTATTTGAATTACATACATTCATTAGTCAACCTACCATTCTTTTAGTTATATTCAAGAAATATAAGCAACACTAGATGAAAACAGATATACAAAGAATACCAATTCATTTCTGGCCAAGGTACAATGAATAGAAACAGGTGGATATGTCATGGTGCATTAAAAAAAATCAGTTACAAAAGGGAAAACATTTGAAATGTATATAAAGTAAGTATCCAAAAATAAAAATTTTAAAAAAAGAAAAAATAATCAGTCACAAAAAGAATTGTTATCGATTGTATTGAGAAGTACCACAATGTATACTATCTCAGAGGACCACCAAAATATGCAGAAATTAAAATAACTATGATCACACTGTAGCCAAATAAGCTATAATTTTTTTAAATATCCTGTTAATTTAAAAATATGGATAAAATACAACAAATTAATAATTCTGATTTTTATGCTATGCGAGTAGAGGCTTGGATGTAGGAAATAGGTGAGAAAGAGGATAAGTCAACTAGAATTTCTTAAAAACCAACTCGTGAATAATTATACACAAAATTGTATCTATGTGTGCATGTTCACTCAATGTGTATATATTAAGGGGTAGGTGAAAGTTGCCTGGAACATGTTAATAAGACTTGAGAACAGCAAAGTTCTGGTGCTGTCTTTTTTAAAAATCATTTTATTTATTTACATTTCAAATGTCCCCCTTCCCAGTCCCCCCTCCACAAGAACCCCACCCCTCTCCTTCATTTCTAAGAATGTTCTCCCCCACCCACCCACTCCCACCTCACCCCTCTAGCATCCCCCTTTGCTAGGGCATCAAGCCTCCCCAGGACCAAGAGCCTCCCCTCTCACTGATGCCAGATGAGGCAGTCCTCTGCTTCACATGTAGCAGGAGATTTTTTTTGTAACGAAAAATTAAGAAGTATAATTTAGGTTTTTGTGCATTAAATTAAATAAAATACAGGGAAATTGTGGTAGTCCTTTAGATTTTATAGGTAAGGAAATTTTAAGCATTGGTAATATATATATTCATAATACTCCAAATTTACCTATAATTTATGTACATAGGGACCACAAAGAAAGATTTTAGATATCTTTCAATTTTAATAACATTATTAAGATTTCCTCTGTGTGCATCTGTTTAAAATATAAAATTTAAAATTTTGGAAATTTTATGAATAAGAGGATATTTTAACATTTTGGAGTTTCTGATGATATAACTTCAAAAAGGTTTACATGAAAAATTTTAAATAAAATGGATAAATAAAAGCATAAAGATTGTAATTGTACTTTCAAAAATCAAAATATTTTTGTGTACTAAAAGGTCCAAAATTTTTCTTTTCATGTAATTTTAAAATAAATAGGAGTTTACTTCTCAGAATTGATTATCAGCATAAGGAATTATTTTGAGCTGCTATTTTATCTAACAAAAATAAATAAATAACAAAACTTTTGAGAATTTTTACCTTTAAGTACAGAGTTGTAAATATTCCATGGGACAAAATATATGATATAAATTTCAATCCCTAAGATATTTGGACAGATATAACTATTCCAAGTGACTTCAGATATTGCAATATATAATTGAGCTTAGAATTAATAACTTTCAACTTAATAGTTAAATAATACAATAATAATTATATAGCTTAACAGTTACATGATACACCAGGAAACAAGCAGAGTCTCTGGGAGTTGCTTTCTGTACTTTTAATTCTGTTTTCATCATTCTATGAATTTGAAGAAATTTTATGTCACTCAAACACAAATTTCGTAAGACATGACTTATGATTCAGAAAAATTACAAGTAAGTGAGATTTGCAGGATAACCATGACTTAATTAAGAAAACTTTTGACACTACAAAATTTTCTCTGAATACCTTGAATTCTCACATCATTGCTTAATTTTTGCAAATCAGTGGAAGCCATCTCAATAATGGTGTTACTGATGCAGTAAAACTCCATCTGAAGTATATATTTTCAGACTGTCATTTGTCTGTGCCTGTCCTGTCTCCTTTGCAGTTGGTGAATTTTACAATCTTTTTTAACATTTTAATGTATGAAAATCATTTTATTACAGTTATAAATTACAAATTACAAAGGTAAACAAACAATAATCTGATATTCTGCTATCTCACCCAATTCCTGTAAAACACTGGGAAACTGGACATGTCCTCATTTTCTGGAACTTGTACAAAATATATTAGGGGAAATGGTATTATTTGTGAGCCAAGTTTCTCCTAGAAACTCCAAAATGAAAAGATTTAGAATCTTTTCTTCCATTGCAAACAGAGTCTTTAAATTATCTTCAAACTCTCTCAAGTTCCCAAGCCATTCCCAGCAGAGTAAAGTCAAGTTGTTCCAGTGGGCATTGAGAACAACTCTTCACATCGTGCACATAACTAGTTACAGTAAAAATGCATTGTGTCCTCAGAGTTCACAGAGGAGATGGTTTTACAAAATCACCAAGAAAAACTTAGAATACATTTATTTTCATTCCTCTTAGTCACAGCTACCTAATTAACTTGATATTAATTTGGAAGTCCCAAAGGTACCTCAGAGAACACATGTCCAAAACTGACAGACGTCTTTCCATATATTCTCTCTAACCCCCATGTTCTTACAGTGTTCTGAGTCTAGAAACAGGGCTACCAAACAAGTTGATATGCAAGCCATAAGCTAGTCGTGACATAATCTAAGTTTTTTTGTTGTTTTGTTTTGTTTTGTTTTTGTTTTGTTTTTTTCTTTTTTTATTATTATTATTTTTTTATGCTTTATTTACATTTCCAATGTTTCCCCTTTTCTGGGTCTCTTCTTTGGAAACACCCTATCCCGTGCTCCTCCCCGTCTCTATGAGGGAATTCCACCTCCCACCCACCTGCCCACCCATCCCCATATTCCCACCTTGACATTCCCCTTTACTGGGGCCTCTAATATCCTCAGGCCCAAGGGCATCTACTCTCTCCCTGATGGCCATCGAGGCCATCCTCTGCCACATATGTAGT
>CM052713.1:47598876-47614924 GCA_028551405.1 Uromys caudimaculatus | reverse complement strand
CCCGCTCTGGCTCAAGTAAACTGTCCCGAACATCCGATGCCTCCTGGTCATTGGCTATGTCTCTTTTACATAAGACCAGAAAGAGGCGGGCAGTAACTACGGCTGCTAGGAGAAGTCCTAGCAGTGTATCGCCCGCAAGCAATCCCATTAGAAATTCAGAGTCCAGCATACTATGACAGAGCTTACCCGCCACTGCAAATATGGAAGCCTTCCGCCCGGTGGGCGGGGTTCTCCGCGGCGTGAAAAGGTTCCCGGCGTCCCGGGTTTCGGCACCAGTTGTGCGGCGCGCGTGCCTCTCGCCGGCAAGAAGACACGCGGACACACGGCAGGCTTCTTCTGCAGTTCAGTTTTAATGTTGTTGTTGATAGAGAAGGAAGAAGGAGAACCGCGCGGGACCCAACATGGCGGAGTTATATAGTCCCGGGGCAGCGTGTCCCCTATTGGTTGGCGTGCCCCGGGAGTGGGCGGTGATTAGACGTGTACACCCATGATGCATTTCGGGGTTTTCGCGGGCTAACCGCAAGTTTCCTCAGAACGACAGCGCCATCTAGTGATGGCGAATATTCTAACCGCTCCTTACATCCAGTAAAGTAGCATGACATAAAATTAATATGCAAAATCAGTAGCTTTCCTATATACAAATGACAAAAAGACTAAGAAATAAATCAGAGAAACAATTCTATTACAGTTACCTTAAAATATATTTTGGAATTACTCTAATCAAGCAAATAAAAGAGTTGTATGATAAAAACCTTTATGACATTGAAAAAAGAAATCAGATAACAGAAAATGAAAAGATATCCCATGCTCATGGACCAGTAGGATTAATATAGTAAAAACAGCCATTCTACTAAAAGCATTCTACAGATTCAGTACAATCATTTTCAAAATTCTAACAATTCTTTATACAGCTCAAAAGAACAAGTATTAGATTCATATAAACACATACACACACATAAAACCAGAATAGCTAAAACAAACCCTAATAATAACAGTACCGGAAAAATCATCCTGAGTGAGGTAATCTAGACCAAGAAAGGCAAATATGGTATGCATATTTATAAGTGGATATTAGTTGTTAAGTAGATGATAACCTACAACTCACAGACCCAGAGGAGGTCTCTAGGAATGAAGCATGAATTATCCTGGGAAGGAAAAATAGAATAGATTTTGAGGGTGAACTGAAGCCAAAAGGGGATAGAAGTAGTAGGGATCAGAGGTGTGTGTGTGTGTGTGTGTGTGTGTGTGTGTGTGTGTGTGTGTGTGTGTGTGTGTGTGTGTGTGTTTGCAGGGATGTGAAAGAAGAGAGTGTGGGGAGAGACAGCTGGAATTGGGTGGGTATTTGGAGAGTGGTGGAGAAGTCTAGTGCAGTGGACTTCCTGGAATCCATGAGGATGACCCTAGTGAGTACTATAAGTAATAGAGGATAGAGTGCTTAAACTGTTCAGGCAAGGCCTCCAGTTATGGACCAGGGTGGTATTTGGTTGAGCTCTTGACCAAGAGGATGTCCCATGGAGATCTTCAAACATCCCAGGCTGATGCTATGACAGAGGGTTGCTCTTGGAAAACTGCCAGTGTGCCGCCATTGCTGAGGACAACATCTACACATTCATTGAATGTAGAGAGGAAAAGATGATGCCTGCATGAAGCCTCCACCCCTACTCGTTAGTCTCCTTGGTGTGACTCTACAGGCTACCAAAGAAACCTGGACAGCAATCCAGCCACAAATCCTTTGACAATCTGTCCTACCTGTAAAATGTGCTAGGACAATGGTGGTGGGAGTGGCCAACCAATGTATGCTATAACTTGAGGTCCACTCTGTGAGAGGTATCCCATGCTCTACACTGTCTGGATGGCCAGGAAACAGTGGCTTGGTGGTTCAGAGACCTAGTATAAAGCAAAATATAACTGGCAAACAAATGAACAAAAAGCCTAAAAACAAATGAAATAATTCCTAATGATATTCTGCTATACTCAGATATGTACTTTGTCCAGTCATCATAAGTGAGGCTTCCTCCAGCAGTAGATGTGAACAGTTGAAGAGACTCATAGCCAACCTATGGAGAGGGTGTTTAAATTGGAGGTTTCTACTGTATCCCTTCCCTCAGACCTTACAGAACTCCACAGGAGAGGAGGAGGAAAGATTGTAGGAACAAGAGGGGATAGAGGATACCAGAAGAACATGGTCCATTGCATCAATTAAGCAGGGTATATATAGAGTCTCCATGGGCTCATAGAGACTGAGGCAACAAGGATGGGCTCTGTGGGGATCTGCATAAAGTTCTCTGTATATGTTATAGCTATCATCTTGGTGTTTTTATGGGACTCCTTACCATGAGAGAAAAGGTATCTCTTACTCCTTTTCCTGATCTTGAGCCTCTTTTTCTTCTTTTGGGTTGACTTTTCCAGCCTCAATATGAGCGCTTTTGTCTTGTCTTATTGTACCTTATTGTTTTGCCTTTTTGGTTGTTTTAAATTGTGGGACTGCTCCTTTCTATAGGGAAACAGAGGGAGAGTGCATCTGGGGGAGAGGAACAATGGGATGAGGCTGAGAGGAGTGGAGAGAGGGAAAACTGTGATCACAATGTATTATATGAAGATTCTATTTTCAATGAAATAAAAATAAAACAAGAACCCTGTGGCTAGTGTTAAAAAAAACTACTGGAGGTACTACTACCTCTAAAATTACAAGTTGATACTACAGAAATAAAGTAATAAAAATAGTATGGTATTGATACCATACAATAGTACGGTACAGACACATTGATCAATGGAACTGAAGACTCATACATAAAGCCATATACTTCTGGATACCTGATTTTTTTGTAAAGAAGCCAGAAATAAATACTGGAAAATAGACTACATCAACAAATGGCGTTGCTCAAGCTTCATGGCTGCATGTAGAAGAAGCCTAATATATTCATGCTTATACCCCCCACAAAACTCTACTCCAGATGAAGCAAGGACCTCAACAGAAAACCAGCTATACTGAACATTACAGAAGAGGAAATGGGGAATAATCTTGAACTCATTGGCATAGGAGAAGACTTTCTGTCAGCACAGACACTAAGAACAACAATTTATAAATAGAACCTTAAGAAATGGAAAAGCTTTTTTATGGCAAACCCCACTGTCTGTTGGACAAAGTGGCAGCCTACAGAATGGGAAGTTTGGTATCAACTACACATTTGATAGAGGGTTAATATACAAAATACACAAAGAACTCAAAAAAGTGGACACAAAGAAATCAAATAATTCAATTAAAAGTAGGGTACAGATCTAAAATCTTAGATTTAAAAAAATCTTAAATTCTTAAAAGAGGAAACACAAATGGCTGAGAAATGCTTAAGGAATGTTCGTTATCTTTAGCCATCAGGGATATGCAAGTCAGTGGCTAAGATCCATAAAACACATGGCAGCTAAAGCTGGTGAGTAATTGGATTAAGGGGAACTCACTTATGTTGCTAGCAAGACTGCAAAATTATACACCCATTATGGAAATCACTGTAGAGGATTCTCAGAAACATAAGAAAAGATTTACCAAAAGATCCCAGCTATTGGGAATATACCTAAAAGACACTTTACCCTACGATGTAGACTCTTTCTCAATCATGTCCATTGCTTCTCTATTCATAATAGCCAGAAACAGGAAACAACATAGATGTTCCTAAACAGATGAATGGATAAAGAAAATGTGATACATTTACACAATGAAATATTACTCAGCCATTAAAAATGGAATGATAAAATTAACAGGTTAATGGATGGAGCTAGGAAAGAACCATCCTGAGTGAGATAACACATACCCAGAAAGAGAAATATGGTATGCATTCACTTACAAGTGGACATTAGCTGTTAATTCTTAACCAAGAACCTAAGTTTGTATAACCACAGAGGCTAGGTATAGAGTAAGGGAACTGGTGGAAGGATGGAATGTCCTTAGGAAGAGGAAATAGGATAGTTATGGATAGACAATCGTGGGGGCACAGGAATGGAATGATCAACAAGATAGGAGAGAGAAGAACAGGGTGAAGGAAAGAATATAAGGAGGAACAGGAAAATCTCAGGGCCATTTGAGGTGTCATATGGAAAACTAATACAGTAGAAACTTCCTATAATATATACATGTATGAAAGCAATCTAAATGAAATTACAAAATAACAGGTCAGATGGATCCCCAACTAGATAGCTGTTGTCATCAAATGAAGCCTCCACTGTCAGGAATGAGTTTTATCTAAATGAGTTGTTGGTTAAGGAGCCCCATGGGAAACCCAAACAACCTAGGCTATCACCAAGGATATTGTGGCTCTCCACAAACTGACAGCAAGGCTCTATGGCTGAAGACAGAAGCTACTCAATTGATTTAAGAGGAAGAGTTTGAGTTGGTGCCTACCTACACCTGTCACCTTATGGACTCGTGTTTCTGATACTTGAAGGTACACAGCATGATATTAGAAGAGAAATGTAAACACCAAGACATACACAGTCTTCAATTTACAGTGATGGCCTGCCTGGAAGATACACTACTGCAATAGTGGCTCCAAGCTTGTGGAAGTAACCAACTAAGTAATATCAGAGTGGAGTGAAGGCTCACATAAGATCCCTATATAAGATGGAATTCATTTCCAACACTGCTCTGGTATCTAAGAGCCCAAGATCAGAAAGATCATGGACCTAGGGGAAAACAAAATACTACTGTTCTGCTAAAAAAACAAAACAAAAAAAAACCATAGCCATAAAGTGACTCCTAGCAACATTCTGCTACACCCATACATCAGGCTTTGCTCAGCTACTATCCAAGAAGCTTTCTTTGCAGAAGGTGAGGACAAATACTGAGAGTGTGAGACCTCTGTATTTGTTTGAGAGTCTGTGAAATAGTCAATCATAAATGTCTCCATCAAACTCCTCCCTTCAAGTCTCAGGGAACCCTGTAGCATAGGAGGTAAAAAACTAAGAAAACTGTAGGAGTTAGAAAGGATGGAAGACAGTAAGAAAGAAAGGCCCTCTAAACACAGCAGGGCCAGTAATGATATGAATACACATAAACTGGCAGCATGCACAGGGCCTGCAAAGATCTGCTGAAGATGCAGTCTCAGGAAAAGTGGACATAAACCCTCATCTCTAACCAGGAAGCTATGTCCAATTGAAAACTTCTCATAAAGGAAAAAAAAATATCAGTTTTCTCCAAGAAAAGTTCACTGGGCACACATTCTTAACGCCAGTGTCTATGACCAGCAGTGGATGGCCAACTCAAAATGAACTCAGTGGCATCTTTCGAGGTTCTGTGTGTTATAATGTGGCATTTTAACCTTATTTATTTATATATACCACCTACTACCTATCTATTAATCTATCTATCTGTCTGTCATCTATCTATCTATCTATCTATCTATCTATCTATCTATCTATCTACCATCTACCTATCTATCAGCTTTCTCTCTCTCTCTCTCTCTCTCTCTCTCTCTCTCTCTATATATATATATATATATATATATATATATATATATATATGTCTATCTCTATCTATCTATCTATCTATCTATCTATCTATCTATCTATCTATCTATTTATTATCTACCTACCTTTCATCTATTTATCCATCTATCTATTCATGTATCTTATCCTTTGAGTATGTGTGTTTTATATATCCAGTTTCGAGTTTTTGAAGGAATTCCTGTGTGTTCAAGTGTGTGTGTGTGTGTGTGTGTGTGTGTGTGTGTGTGTGTGTGTCTGTTTCTGTATCCTGTGCTTTTCTTTTGAATCTGTCTTTTCTCTGTTTGTTTTGTCCTATTAGGATTTTTTTTAAAATCTTATTAGTGTTCCTTTGATGCCTGTTTTCTAAGGGGAGAGAGAAAGAGAGACAATAGTAAGATGGGAGGGAATTTCATGAAAATCTCAAATTAATAGGCGAAGAAGAAATCAAGATCAGAATATATTGTATAAAAATCTATTTTCAATAAGAGAAAAAAGACATAAAGGAACATATTCTTTTATAAGCTTATTTAAAATATGTATATTAGTGTGTATCTGTGTGTGCATGCATACACGTGTAAGTATATCAGGAATGTGTGAGGGAGAGATAGGGGATACAGAAGGAGTTGGAGTGGGAAAGGAGGGGCAGGAGTCACATCGATGCAGTGTTTCATGTATGAATTTCCCAAAACAAATGAAAGTATAATAAAACCATTTAAAGTAAAATAGTGGGGGCTGGTGAGATGGTCAAGTACTTAAAGTACTTGCCATTCAAGTATGAGGACCTGAATTTAGATTCTCAGCATCCACATACAAAGCAAAGCATGGTGGAATGTACCTATGATCACTGTGTTGAGAGTAGTATATATTCACAGGCAGATTCCTGGAACTTGCTGGCCAGCCAGTCTATCTGAATCCATGGGCTCCAGTTTCAGTTAGATATCAAGCTTCAATAAATAAGGTTCAAAGTGATTGAGGAAGACATCTTGGCATCAACCTTTGGTATCTACATGCACACATGCCTATTCTCTCTCTCTCTCTCTCTCTCTCTCTCTCTCTCTCTCTCTCTCTCTCTCTCCTTGCATACACACACAAGACACATTGGAAAAAAGTCAGAAAAAAATTTTCAATGCTCATTAGTAAAGTATTTCTCTATGTACACATGTGGTAGTGGTAGTGGTAGTATATATATGTACTCTGGGGCACTGTTTAGTGGAGAAAGCTATAAACAAGCATCATCTCTGCTTGGGAACAGAGTATTATCTTGTTTAAATTACTTTGATTTCAGAGTAACTCACTTAAGTTTGTGTTTCTTTAATGAGGATGCTTGCCTAAGAGCTATGTTTATATAAAATGTGTTTAGAATAAGAATGAGGATTTTATATAACTTTAAAAGTGTTTTCCTTTAAAAACTCAAAATTATTTTATTTTTATACATGTGTATGTGTCTGTATGGGTATACAGGTATTTGGGCACACCTGGATAGGTCAGAGGAGGGCACAGAATCTCATGAAGCTGGAGTTACAGGTGGTTGTAAGTCACCCACTATGGGTGCTGGGAACTAAACTTGGGTCCTCTGGAAAAGCAGTGAATACTCTTAACTGCTCAACCTTCCATCCATCTCTAGGTCATTGTTCCTTCACAGCTCTTCTTCAGTTCCTACCTCTAAGTTCTTGCTATGTTTGGCTTCCTGCTCTAATTTCCCTCAGTGATGTGGAACTCCAAACTGAAATACCATGATCCTCTCCAAAGAAGAAGAAGAAGAAGAAGAAGAAGAAGAAGAAGAAGAAGAAGAAGAAGAAGAAGAAGAAGAAGAAGGAGAGAAAATTAAATATGTTACACATACACAAATACATTGTATTCCATTGTAAAGAAGCCTTAAATCATGAACTATGCAGTTAAATGCACAGAAATGGAACATAGTATACTGAGTGAAGTAACCCAGTTGCAAAAAGACAAATGCCACATGATGTGTTATTTGTTAATCTTTGCTCTGAATTTTTAGATTTTAGCATATAACCTGAAGTTTATATATAAACTGCAGAAGCCAGAAACATAGAACGGGACCATTTAGGAAGGGTGGGAAAAGCGCCCTAGTGTGGGACCATGAAAGGCAGGCTGGTTTCTGGTTGAGCTAAGGTTTAAAACTCCGGGACCCAGTAGGGATAACCCTACAAGAGATGGTAGGCATTTTGCCATGCTCCTGGACCCCAGGCTCCTGACACAAGGCTGAAGCTCTCCTCCATTGGTCTGTGACTATCAGTCACGTAAGGGTAACACTCAAGCCCCTCCATAGGCAGAGGTGTGGTCACATAGCCTCAAGACATTCCTATCTTAATGAGGTACCTAGAGGCTTAGACAATAAACTCCCCTTCCCCTTCTCAGCCACTTCTCCCTGCAAAAGGTATTTCAATCTCAGGTCCGACACTCTCTGCCATGACAATAAATGCCCTAAAACCTTGGACTGTCTCTTTATCGGGATCCACCGTGGGGGACAATGGAACAGGACTTCTTGTGTCCAGTCTCCTGCAAAAGGCTTCTCAGTGCTCCCAGCCATAGCCTCTACCAAACCAACCCAGCTAGCCGCTGACAAACCAAAGACTCGGTCCCCGGCAGGACCCAACTGGGCTCCTTCCTGCTTTTCCCCCTGGCCCAGGCTAGATCCAGCTTGCGCTCCCCCACTCCATTCTCAGCTTTTCCACAGCATCCAGTGACACCTGGGATGGCCAAGAGCCTAAGAACCAGTTGGAGCCAGCTCCATGCAGTTCCCAGGACCCGCAGGCCACACTCCACTACCCCTGGGCGATGTCCCTGGGCTTCTCCAAGCCCGACACCTGCTCAGCAGTGCCATAGGGTAAGCAGTCAAACTTGCAGCATCCTTTTCCTCCATGCCAAGCTTGGGGGCGTAAGTGGGACTCTCACCACTCACCACCCATTTAATCCGACACCCTAGGGAAGGGGGTATAAGATATAAGTGCTGGGAGGAAGGAAATGGGAAAATGGTGTGTGGGACTTTAACTGGGGAGAGAGAAAGGATGGTAATAGAGAGGGAGAAGGATGAAGGAGAGATAATACTAAGAATGTTTTAAAAAGTCACAGGGAAGCATTTTACAAGTTTACCTTTACATACTATATACATGTGTATAAACAAAAGGACATATTTTCACACACAGTGTTTCCACAGTTTTATAAAGTGGTGATATGGAGTGATAATGTTCCCTAACAGACTGATAAAATATGCAATGATAATCACCATGTCGGGCATGGGAAACTCCTTTAGAGCTCTTGGTTAGGGGAATTAAAAATGACTCCCAAAATAATTGCCATTGTCCTGTATTTCTTTCTTTTCTTAAAGGTATGATAGAATTGCTACAGACCCCGCAAGCTTTGGACACAACTTGGAATAATTGATTGTAACTGACCTGTAATACTTCTTCCAGAGCTTTGACTAGTTTTGAATCTTCACATCAACTACTATCCACTGTATGAAGGTTTCCTGATCAAGGTTGAGGGCAGCACAAATCCATATGTATAAGCAGAAATGTTTACAAGGCTGTCTAACAACATGACCATTAAAGGGGACAACAGTTTCTTGGGTTCTATTACCTTCACAGCCATAAACTTGTGTACAGTTGTAAAATTGTAGTACCGGACATAAAATTCCTTTTGATGCAAGTCTCAAATCCAATCAAAAGGTGGTTGGTTATTCTCACAATTATCAAAACATTATTGCTTCAGTGGACACATAATACCTGACTGTGTCTTGCACATTTCAATATTGTTAAGTATGTAGATTGTTTTCCTTCCTCAGTAGCCTGTATAGTACAATACAATACTATGAAAGTTAGTCAGAAGGTAGAAGGTATCTTGTTCATCGTGAGACTGAGTTTTTAAATGTTCTACAACCAAAATGTGTGGTGTCTTCAGCAATAGATTCTTACCATATAGTTATGGTTGGCTACTAAGAATAATGGAAATATCCTGTGTTGTTAAATTCCCTGGCCATCAACTCATAGACAATACACTGTGTCTGGCACTGAGGTTTTCATGTAATAAGCAACATCTTCTGCAAGCAAGATTATATAGGATTCCTTTGTCCAAATTTCTTTTAAAAAAAAACTTTTAAAGTTAACTTACAAACCACTGGTATTTCAAAAGTCTTACACATATATCATTAGTTTTAGGTAACTTGCTTCATTCTCTCTCTTATCTTCCATTTCCTGCCTCTATTCCATTTAAATATTTAACACAGAGTATTTATTCCACTATTTTATGTCACATGTATTCCATTATCCCATCTAGTTTAAAGGTTTTTTTGTTTGTTTGCTTTTTTACTTCAGTTGTAACATCATACATTTCCATATAGTTTCCCATACATCTTTCCTTTAGGTTAACCCTTTCTTCAGGTTATACCTTTCATTTAGGTTAACCCTTATTCCACCCCTAGCTTCTCTATCCCTACACTGTGATTAAAATTGTCTGTGCCTAATATTTTCTCTGTCTTTTCTCATTTTACCAAATTTTACTGTCTCTACTCTATGGATATGTGTTCCCCTGATGGCCCATTTCTATTTTCACAGCTTTCAAATATATTCTTCTGGAGTACATCTTAAGACAAATCAGTTGTTGGTTGGTTACTCCCACAAGCTTTGTGCTATTATTGCTCTAGCATATCCTTTAAACAGGCCACTATTTTAGATAAAGGAATTGTGGATGGTTTCCTGTTTACAATTCTTTTTTGAGAGCATACAGAGTTATGTAGTGGTTGTCTTCAGCAACTTTTTGATATAACACAAGATAAAAGCCATGGCTGCCATGATTATTGACATCAAGAACTTGTCTTATCACTATTATTCTGCTAAATGGACATAGTACTAAATTACCTCCTAAGTACTTCACTTGATACCTGTACTGGCTAGTTTTGTGTGTCAACTTGACACAAGCTGGAGTTATCACAGAGAAAGGAGCTTCAGTTGAGAAAATGCCTCTAAGAGATCCAGGTGTAAGGCATTTTCTCAATTAGTGATCAAGGGCAGAGGGCCCCTCGTGGGTGGTACCATCTGTGGGCTGGTAGCCTTGGGTTCTATAAGAAAGCAGGCTGAACAAGCCAGGGGAAGCAAACTAGTAAGAAATATCCCTCCATGCCCTCTGCATCAGCCCCTGCTTCCTGCCCTGCTTGAGTTCCAGTCCTGACTTCTGTTGGTGATGAATAGCACCATGGAAGTGTATGCTCAATAAACCCTTTCCTCCTCAACTTGCATCTTGGTCATGATGCTTGTGCAGGAATAGAAACCCTGACTAAGACAAATTGGTACCAGCAGAGCAGAGTATTTCTGTGACAACCTGACCATGTTTTGCAGAGGACTGTGGAAGGACTTTGGAACTTTGGACTAGAAGATCCATTCAGTGTTAAGAGCTCTGTAGGAGCTTGGAAGATAATGTTGAGAACAGTGCAGAAGATGGAAGCCTGGCTTGTGAAATTTCAGAGGGAAGATGAAAGACTATTATCAGGGCCACTGATATTTTGACTGTGAAGATTCTGTGGTTTTGGTTATCTGGGGCTGAAGGATCAGCTGTGATTAACAAGATAACAGAACTACTGAAGCAAAACTATTGCATTACTGGGACTATTGATGCTGGTTAGCTGGAGCTAAGAAATTGGCAGTGATTGGGAAGAGACTAGCATCATTGAGGTGAAATCATCAGAGAAGTGTTTTCTGACAGCACAGAGGCTGTGTTCCAGAGATAGCCAGGATTGTACCTTGTGCTGTGGCAGAACTTGGTAATGTGTAATAGTCATCCAGGTGACACTGGTTTTGAAGGCATGAAGGAGTCATGAGGAGCAGCTGAGGCCTGGGTACTGTGAGGGGCCTCAGAAGGCCATTGATGAAGGTGCAGCCTCAGTTGCAATTCAAGGATTGAAGTGGTCATGCAAAGGATTGAGGCTCGGTACTGTGAGAGGCTATGGAAGGCCATTGGTGAAGGTGCAGCCTCAGTTGCAGTTGATGGCCCAGGACTGAAGAGGTCATGCAAAGGAGGTGAGGCTCGGCACCATGAAGTGAGCCTATGAGAGGCTGTTGGTAAAGCCTAGTTGCAGCAGAAGAAAGCTGTGTTTTGGAGATGCCAGTATCATGAAATGACCACCAAGAACAGCAGTGGCAGTCGAGTACAGAGTCTGCAACCTAGAAGACAAGATGTGTGCTACAAAGGGCAGAGCTGGAGAGGTGACTCAAACCCTTGGAGTAATCCAGAAGATCGTGAGTGGATTCCAGACATTGGATGGTTGGAGTTTGGTTTTGGTTTTGAGTGTGACTGTGCCCTGATATATTTTTCCTCCTGAAGGAAGAAGTTATTTTAGTGGAGCCCACAGTTAAGAGACTTTGAATTTTTAAAACACTTTGAACTATAAGAGATTTGATGTTTAAAAGGGACTGAAATGTTAATATGTAAGAATTTGCAAAGACTGTGGGGCTTTTAAAGTTATTAAGATCTTAGAGATGAATAAGAAAGTAAGGGTCAAGGCTTAAAGGTGATGTGTTTGTGTGTCAAGTTGACAAGGAGTCAATTGAACTGGCTAGTTTTGTGTGTCAACTTGACACAAGCTGGAATTATCACAGAGAAAGGAGCTTCAGTTGAGAAAATGCCTCTATGAGATTCAGGTGTAAGGCATTTTCTCAATTAGTGATCAAGGGTGGAGGGCCCCTTGTGGGTGGCACCATCTGTGAGTTGGTAGTCTTGGGTTCTATAAGAAAGCAGGCTGAACAAGCCAGGGGAAGCAAGCCAGTAAGTTACATCCCTCCATGCCCTCTGAATCAGCTCCTGCTTCCTGCCCTGCTTGAGTTCCAGTCCTGACTTCCTTTGGTGAAGAACAGCAGCATGGAAGTGTAAGCTCAATAAACCCTTTCCTCCCCAACTTGCATCTTGGTCATGATATTTGTTCAGGAATAGAAACTTTGACTAAGACAATACCCAAAGATCAGTTTATCTCCTCATCCTCATCAGAGAAGTTTCTTTTGTCTTTAAACCAGATGGCGATTAAACACAGAGACCCACAACTTTTCAAGTAGAGAATTAGCCTGTGAGATGTTCTGTCTTAAATGTGACTTGAGTGATTTGTGTGTGTGTGTGTGTGTGTGTGTGTGTGTGTGTGTGTGTGTGTGTTTGAGAGAGAGACAGACAGACAGAGAGAGACAGAGACAGAGACAGAAGGAGAGGACATAGTTGGTGGATACAAATGATAGGGGTTGATCTGGGAGAAGCTGGGGAAGGAATTCCAGAATATAAGGAATTCTAGATACCCACCAATATTATCTCAGGCAATATTTCCAGCATGGACTATATAGTAATATCTAGTTACATATCTGTAAAAACAAATAAATTACTTTGCCTTCAATAATAGAAGTTGATCAATGCAATCAATGCAACTCACATTTACCTTGGGAAAGGGGACAGATAGAGAGTTCAGTGCTCTTTGATGATGATAGCTGATATACTGGATACTTAACAGTGCTCAAACAATTCTGTTTTTGTGTGAAACTTCAGGCTACTGAGAGCATGAGTAAGTCTCATCACTATGAAGGCCACATTTTTCTCATGCATGCTCAGTGATGACTAGATGCTGAAGAAAGGACTGGGGTAGTGACTAAGGAATGAGTCATCCCATCTTCAAGGTACTAATCTTCTCTTTTGTTGCAGACACCTTTCATGAGTATTTACATGGAAAACAAAATATTTAACATTAGTTGTCAGTAAGTGATGTAATTTTATTTGAATTTTCATAAAATATTCCTTTTTATGTGTAGTGCTAGGTATTGAATTCAGCATCTTGTGAATATTAGTCAAATACTCTACCTCTGAGCTCCATTCCCAGGCCTTTGTCATTTATCTGTTTGGATTATGTTCTTTCCAAGTTCTTTACTCTTCAACCAAACTGTTAACTCAAATATCATTCTGAAGAAATTGAACAAATAATTTCAGTGCTGAGAATTCTGCTGCATAGAATAATTTCCCCCAAAAAGAGTTGTAATGATGTAGTCATCTACCACTACAAACTTGAATAAAACACAGAATCATTTGTGTTCAGATTGATTCCTCATGTTCACAGCTAGTTTCTCAGGACAAACTCGATTTGAGACTGTACATGTAAGACATGAAAGAGGACATAATGGAACGGAAGAGGGAATTGTACAGAGTTGAATCAACACTTCATGTACTTTCCTTCTGTCTACATGAATCACTTCAGCCAGCCTTGGTATATTTACTTTAATGCGGCACTAATCTGCATGTCCAATTTATGATTGTTTGTAGGAAAATTACCTACTTACTGATAAGCATTTCCACTTGCAAAGTAACTTAATGGAACAGGAAAAGTGTCCATAGGCCATTAAGACTCAAGCATCAACTACCTATCTGCTAGTGTGCCCATGTAAATAATTTGCCTGCAGAGGATAGCAGGGACTGTACTAAGGTTGGACAACAAGCTATGTATAGATGCAAAATTAAATGCTTCTTTTTTTTTGAATAAAATACCTTTTATTTAAACAGATAAGCAATTATGAAGATTTTAGGCTAAGGATAAAGGGCTACTTCTAGCATATGGAGACATGTTGATGGAGCTAAAGAATTACATAGAGACACTCACATGCTTGGATGTGTCCATCTTTAAACAGCCCATCAAAACCATCTAACACACTGCTGGCTAAAATGTGCTATACCTGACAGGGAGAAAATTCCATGAAAGATTATAAAAGCTTGCTAGAAGCATTAAAAATTTCCAGCCATTTCATTGTTTGTCATTCAGCAACTGTTTTTTTTTTTTTTAAATGTGAATGCACTTTTTTTTATTTATTTTTATTTTTGATACTTTATTTACACTTCCAATGTTTCCCCTTTTCTGGGTCTCCTCTTTGGAAACCTCCTATCCCCTCCAACTCCCCGCCTCTATGAGGGAATTCCACCTCCCACCCCCCTGCCCACCCATCCCCATATTCCCAGCTTGACATTCCCCTTTACTGGGGCCTCTAACACCCTCAGGCCCAAGGACCTCTCCTCTCTCCCTGATGGCCATCAAGGTTATCCTCTGCCACATATTTGATGGGGTTATTTGGTTTTTTGGAGTCTAACTTCTTGAGTTCTTTGTATATATTGGATATTAGCCCTCTATTGGACATTGGATTGGTCAAGATTTTTTCCCCATCTGTTGGTTGCCTTTTTGTCCTATTGACAGTGTCCTTTGCCTTACAGAAGCTTTGCAATTTCATGAGGTCCCATCTGTCGATTCTTGATCTTAGAGCATAAGCTACTGGTGTTCTGTACAGGAACTTTTCGCCCGTACCCAGGTGTTTGAGAGTTTTCCCCACTTTCTCTTCTATTAGATTCAGTGTAACTGGTTTTGTGGGGAGGTCCTTGATCCGCTTGGACTTGAGCTTTGTACAAGGATATAGGAATGGATCAATTTGCATTCTTCTACATGTAGACTGCCAGTTGAACCAGTACCATTTGTTGAAAATGCTGTCTTTTTTCCTCTGAATGGTTTTAGCTCCTTTGTCGAAAATCAAGTGACCATATGTGTGTGGGTTCATTTCTGGGTCCTCAATTCTATTCCATTGATCTACCTGCCTGTCATTGTACCAATACCATGCAGTTTTTATCACTACTGCTCTGTAGTACAGTTTGAGATCAGGGATGCTGATTCCTCCAGAACTTCTTTTGTTGTTAAGGATAGCTTTTGCTATCCTGTTTTTTTTTTGATGTTCCAAATGAATTTGAGAATTGCTCTTTCTAAGTATATGAAGAATTGAGTTGGAATTTTAATGGGGATTGCATTGAATTTGTAGATTGCTTTTGGCAGGATGGCCATTTTTACTATATTAATCCTTCCAATCCATGAGCATGGCGGATCTTTCCACCTTCTGAGGTCTTCTTCAATTTCTTTCTTCAGAGACTTGAAGTTCTTGTCGTACAGATATTTCACTTGCTTGGTTAGAGTCACACCAAGATACTTTATACTGTTTGTGACCATTGTGAAGGGTGTCATTTCCCTAATTTCTTTCTCAGCCTGTTTATCCTTTGAGTATAGGAAGGCTACTGATTTGTTTGAGTTAATTTTATAACCGGCCACTTTGCTGAAGTTGTTTATCAGGTGCAGGAGTTCTCTGGTGGAGTTTTTTGGGTCACTTAGATATATGATCATATCATCGGCAAATAGTGATAATTTGATTTCTTCCTTACCAATTTGTATCCCTTTGACCTCCTTTTGTTGTCTAATTGATCTAGCTAGAACTTCAATTAATATATTGAATAGGTAGGGGGAGAGAGGGCAGCCTTGTTTAGTCCCTGATTTTAGTGGGATTGCTTCAAGTTTCTCTCCATTTAGTTTGATGTTGGCTACTGGTTTGCTGTATATTGCTTTTACTATGTTTAGGTATGGGCCTTGAATTCCTGATCTTTCCAAGACTTTTATCATGAAGGGATGTTGAATTTTGTCAAATCCTTTTTCAGCATCTAAGGAGATGACCATGTGTTTTTTTTCTTTGACTTTGTTTATATAGTGAATTACATTGATGGATTTCCGGAT
>CM052713.1:47576260-47598376 GCA_028551405.1 Uromys caudimaculatus | reverse complement strand
CAATCCTTGAGCATGGCAGATCTTTCCACCTTCTGAGGTCTTCTTCGATTTCTTTCTTCAGAGACTTGAAGTTCTTGTCATACAGATCTTTCACTTGCTTGGTTAGAGTCACACCAAGATACTTTATATTGTTTGTGATAATTGTGAAGGGTGTCATTTCCCTAATTTCTTTATCAGCCTGTTTATCCTTTGAGTATAGGAAGGCTACTGATTTGTTTGAGTTAATTTTATATCCTGCTACTTTGCTGAACCAGTAGCCATCATCAAACTAAATGGAGAGAAACTTGAAGCAATCCCACTAAGATCAGGGACTAAATAAGGCTGCCCTCTCTCCCCCTACGTATTCAGTATATTAATTGAAGTTCTAGCTAGAGCAATTAGACAACAAAAGGAGGTCAAAGGAATACAAATTGGTAAGGAAGAAATCAAATTATCACTATTTGCAGATGATATGATTTTATACCTAAGTGACCCGAACAACTCCACCAGAGAACTCCTGCAGCTGATAAACAACTTCAGCAAAGTGGCCGGATATAAGATTTGAATTCTTAAATAAAGTGAAGTGATTCTGAAAAATAGATATTAATAAACACATGGTTAGGGCGAATGTTCCCCTCAGACCTCTGAGCTTTTACCATTATTTTCCTCTTTGAATCTTTCATGCTCTCTCTTCTCTCTGTGGTTTGCTTTTACCATACTTACCAAGTTCTGACTGCTACTTTGGCCATTTTTCATGGCTTTTCATTTTCTTTTATTACATGTAAATTTAGCCTTTTTGTCACTCTTCTCTTTTTTTCTGTCTCTGTTTAATCTCCATTTCTTTTTAACTGCCTTCTCCTCATTTTGAGAACTAGTGTAAAATATTTTACAGAATAGTCAGGTGCCCTCTGCACTCTGAGGGATTGTACTGTACCGTTCATTTTTCTTTTATTCTCACGCCACTCCTTTTACATTAACATCTTGCTATTCTATAATTTAATTTCCACTCAATAAGGGAAAGTACTCTTGCTGAGGCCACTGACAATCTCTGTAGTTTCAGTCTTACAGTCTTAGCAGTTTCTACCTCTCTCTCTCTCTGTTTCTTTCTCCCTCCCTCCCTATCTTTATGTCTGTCTCTTTCCCTCCCTTTGTTTTCATATCTCTCTCTCTCTCTCTCTCTCTCTCTCTCTCTCTCTCTCTCTCTTTCTCTTTCTCTCTCTCTCTCTGCTCTTTCCATAGAACAGCAGTTCTCAATTGGGAGTTAAGCAATCCTTTACCAGGGATGCCTAAGACCATCAGAAAATACAAATACTCAATTATGATTTATTTAAAAATAGCAAAATTGTAGATATAAAGTAGCATCAAAAATAATTTTATGGTTGGGGCTCACCACAGCATAAGGAATGCTATTAAAGGGTAGCAGCATTAGGACGGTTGAGAACCACTGCCCTAGCATGTTATTTTTACACTTTGACACTTTATTTCTGAACTATCCTTATTATCTCTCGTTTTATATTGATCACAATATGCAGTCTTCTGATTCGCTCCTGCTGCTTTCTTTGGTCACTATGCTTAATATGCATTCCTTGCCTCTTTCTTCTCTCCTTTTTGGATATGTAGGGCTTTGGTTTAACATAGGAACTGAGTTAATTGAATGGAAATCGGTGATAAAATAGGAAATGGAGAATGGCTTGGACGTTGGGGTACTTGCTGATTTTGCAGAGAGGTTCCAGGTTGAGTTTCTAGTGCCCACTTGGTGGCTAACACTCACCTGTAATCCCATTACCAGAAGGTTTGAAAAATTAAAAGACTGTTCTGGTAAAGATGTGATTTGCCAGATTTATCAAATCCTATTCCGATGTTAACCTTAAAATATTAATGAATGCTCCATTATACCTATTTTATTTCATTTCAGGCAATGTGCGGTGAACAGCACATGGAAGAAGAGAATACAACATTGCTGACAGAGTTTGTTCTCACAGGGCTCACAGATCATCAAGGGCTCCACGTGCCCCTATTCCTGCTATTCTTCATGATATATCTCATCACTGTTGTGGGGAATATAGGGCTGATTACTCTCATCTGGAGTGACCCCCACCTGCATATCCCCATGTACTTTTTCCTTGGGAGTTTGGCTTTTGTAGATGCCTGGATATCATCCACAGTGACTCCTAATATGTTGTTTGACTTGTTATCCAAGGACAAGTTGATATCACTTTCTGAGTGCATGATACAATTCTTTGTCTTTGCATTTGGTGGGACCACGGAATGTTTTCTTTTGGGTACAATGGCCTATGATCGCTAAGTAGCCATATGCAAACCATTACTTTATCCAGTTATTATGACCAATAGATTATGCATCTGCCTACTAGTTTTGGTATTTGTAGGTGGCTCTCTTCATTCCTTGTTTCATGTATTGTTTTTATTCTGCAATTCATAATCCATCACTTTTATTATGATATTATGCCATTGTATAACATTTCCCATACTGACTCTACTCTTAACCTTCTATTAGTATTTATTTTGTCTGGTTCAATACAGGTATTCACCATTATGACTGTCCTGGTTTTGTATACACTTGTGTAGTTTACAATTTTAAAAACGAAGCCTCTCCAAGTTATAAGGAAGGCTTTCTCCACCTGTGGAGCCCATCTCTTATCTGTATCTTTATACTATGGGCCTCTTCTCTTCATGTATGTGCTCCCTGCATCTCAACAAACAGATGGGCAAGGAATGATGGACTTTCTGTTTTACACAGTCATAATTCCTGTGCTAAACCCAATTATCTACAGCCTGGGAAACAAGCAAGTCACAGATTCACTGAAAAAAAGATTAGAGACACATGTTTAGTGTTTGAAAGTCTCTTGTCCACCATTCACTATAAAACAGCCACAGAATTTGCCATATTGGAACACTTCTGTTTTAGAAAATGTTCAAAGGTTTTTGAAATTATAATTATCACATTTTTACCATTGTTGGTGGAATTGCAAGCTGGTACAACCATTCTGGAAATCAGTTTGGCAGACCCTCAGAAAAATGGACATAATACTACCTGAGGACCCAGATATACCACTGCTGGGCATATACCCAGAAGATACTCCTATGTGTACTAAGGTGACATGCTCCACTATGTTCATAGCAGCCACGTTTATAATGGCCAAAAACTGGAAACAACCCAGATGTCCCTCAACAGAGGAATGGCTATAGAAAATGTGGTACATTTACACAATGGAATACTAGTCAGCTATTAAAAACAATGACTTCATGAAATTCACAGGCAAATGGATGGAACTTGAAAATATCATCCTGAGTGAGGTAACTCAGTCACAAACGAATGAACACGGTATGTACTCACTGATAAGCGGATATTAGCCCAAAAGTTCCGAACATCCATGATTCAATTCACAGCAACTGTTGGACTGAGCATGGGGTCCCAGATTGAGAAGTTGAAAAAGGGACTGAAGGAACTGAGGGAGTTTGCAACTGCATGGGGAAGGAGCAACAGTGTCAACTGGTCAGGCCCCCCAGGTGCTCCCAGAGACTGGACCATCAACCAAAGAATGCATATGGAAGGGGCCCATGGTGCTAGCCACATATGTGGCAGAGGAGGGCCTTGTTGACCATCAGTGGGAGTATTGGTCCTTGGGTCTGAGAGTGTTAGATGCCCCAGTTTAGGGGAATGCCAGGGAGGGAAGACAGGAGTGGGTGGGTAGGTGGGGGAATACTCTCATAGAGGCAGGGGGAGGAGGGATTGGATAGGGGGTTTCCAAAGGGGAGACCTGGAAAGGGGAAAACATTTGAAATGTAAATAAAGTATTAAATAAAAATTAAAAAAAAGAAAGGCCTCTTTTTGGAGTGAGGATTACCTTACTTCATGTTGTTTTAGTTTCCTTATTTGTATATACCTATATATTTTAATGATATTACATATTTCTAGTTATATAATTTTTTCATTGTTTTTTGATAATTTTATACTGTGATACAAGGTCATATGATATCTATTCTATTTTCTCCCCCAAATTTCCCTATATTTATCACATAAGTTTTGGTTTCATATAGTTGTTTTCAGTTATTATCATACATGTTATTGACTAGGTCATTGTATATTATTAAGCAATGCACATAACTTCCATAAGTCAGGAGCTAAACAATAACATGGAAGAGTTAAGTTTGTATGTATTTAAAGGAAAAAAAGTTGCACAATATAAAGGAAACAGTCTTGATTTGGCAATTAAAAATATTAGTCTTCAAAAAAATGGGCAATGATTTTTTTAAACAAACAGTATTTTACTATGTTAGAAGTTTCAGACCTGTATGCAAGCTTCAGATTTAAATAAATGCAAAAATAAGTAATTTAAGCTGTTTATTTTCATTGAATGTTCACAGGAAATTCTGTACCTTTTATTATCATGTATAATTTTTCCAAATCTTCCTCTGCACTGGAGCTACACAGTCACTGACCTACCATGGAAAACTTGTACAGCTGCATGCTTCTCTCTTCCTAGGAAATGCACACTTACAACTGGTTTACTCAATGTTCACACCTTTCTGGTTATGTCTGTGCTTGGCCAGTGTCTACAGGATCACTGTAGAATAAAAGAAGGTGCCTGAGCTCCAACCCCACTACTGAAACACAATCTGCATTTTTAAAACATGCTTTCTTATAAACTTGGTGGTAGTCATATTTGGGGGGCAAAGCTCTAAACACCTGCCATGGAGATTCATTGTCTATTTTCTTGCCCTCCTCTGTCCCCATGACATTCATTAGTACACTTTTCCATTAGATTTAAGTGGAATAAAGCTATCCATCTGGAATTTGAGCTAGCATTTTCTGCCAGCTCCATCTGGTGTTGGTACCAGAACAGCATCTAGATCTTTGGCCTTACTAAAATCACACTTAGATTAGTTCAGAGATACACAACTCAAAGTAGAAGAAATATATTGTCTATATAAATGAAAATTTGTCTAAAAATACCAGACATTATCTACTTGATGTAGATATTTGTCAAGTCTTCTTCTAAATTCTACCCTTAGGTAGAAAATCACAAAATTTTAATATAATATGGATTTTAGGCATGTCCTCCAGTTGAGGGATGTTGCCATCCACCCATCTCAAAATTTTTAACCTAGAATTGTTCTTGTCTAAAGGAAATGCAGGGACAAAAACTGGAGCAGAGACTGAAGGAAAGGTCATCCAGAGACTGTCTTACCTATGAATCCATCCCCTCAGCAGACACCAAAACTAGACACTATTGTTGATGCCAAGAAGCACTTGCTGACAGGAACCTGGTATAGCTGCCCCTGAGAGGCTTTCTTCATTCTTTAATCCATGAGATTTTTTTTTATTAAAGTTAAATTTCTCTAGTTCCAACATAATACATCACTTTTATTGTGATATTATGCCATTGTTGGAGATTTCCTATTCTGTTCCTCCCATTAGTTTTGTACTGGTCTTTATCTTGGTTGGTTTGAATCAAGTAGTCATCATGGTAACAGTTCTAGTCTCTTAAACATGTATTAAATTTACAATCACAAAAAGAAAGTCTTTCAAGGAGATAAAGAAAGCCTTTTTGACATGTGGAACCCATCTTGGATCTTTGTCTTTATCTTATAACCCACTTCTTTTCATGTATGTGCACCCTGAATCTCCACTATTTGGCAGTTATCATTCCTGTGTTAAACCCAGTTATCTAATAAAAATCATTAAAAGAAAATGTTTGGATCTAATAATGGCATTTGTTATCTTTTTGTTGTTGTTGTTATTGTTTTTACAAAAATCACATATTCATTAAGGTAAAGTTGTTATAACCCAAACACTACACTAGAAGTAAAGTTAAAAGGTTTGTGCTTCTGCCACATTTGCTTTCCTAATTGACTCTGTTCCTGAATGAGAAATTGAATATTAAGATATGAGTATGTGAGACTCCCTCATTGCACTCATCTTTCCTCCATGTTGAGGCCTCTTGGTAACACCCAGCTGTCCTGAGCTGCATGTTATCCCCAGCAGACCTTCATTAGCCTGCCACCTCTAAGTCCACCTTTTTCAAACCTGCTGATTTGGAACCATACACCCCAAGAATAACCATCAGAGGCCTGACATACCAGGGTCATCGAGGTGAGGCCCTCTCACCTACTGAAACAGGAAGGTCCAGGTACTAATACCATCCAGATGGCTAAAGGCCCTCAAATTAACAAAATCAACAAAAAAAGCTGGGCAATGTGGTACCTTCAGAGCCCAGTTACTCTACTGTAGCAAGTCCTGAATATCCTAACACAAGAAAGTGACCTTAAATCCAATTTTATAAAGATGATACAGGTCTTCAAAGAAGAAATGAATAAATCCTTTATGGAAATACTGAAAAATACAATCAATCAGGTAGAGGTCTTTAAAGAGTAAATAACTAAATCCCTTAAAGAAATATAGGAAAATGCAATTAAACAGGTGAAGGAAAGAAATAAAATTGTTCAAGACTTGAAATTCAAAATAGAAGCAATAAAGAAAACAAACTGAGGGAAACCTAGAGATGGAAAACCTAGGAAAGACAATAGGAACAAAAACAGATGCAAGTATCAACAACAGAATACAAGAGGTAGAAGAGAGAATTTCAGGCATAAAAGATACAATAGAAGAAATTGATACATCAGTCAAAGAAAATGTTAAATCTAAAAAAATTTCTTACATGAAACATTCAGGAAATCATGGACACCATGAAAAGACCTAATGTAAGAATGATAGGAATAGAATAATGTGAAGAAGTCCAGTTCCAAGGACCAGGAAATATTTTCAACAAAACCATAGAAGAAAACTTACTCAATCTAAAGAAAGAGATGCCTATAAACATACAAAAAGCTTATACAACACTAATTAGACTATACCATAAAAGAAAATAATCAAAACACAAAATCTACAGAACAAGGAATATTAAAAGTAGCAAGGGAAAAAGGCAAGGTAACATACAAAGGCAGACCTACCAGAATTACACCCAATTTCTCAACAGATACACTAAAAGCTAGAGGGGCCTGGAAAGTTATCTTGCAGACTCTAAACAAAACCCACAGATGCCAGCCTAGACTGCTATACCAAGGAAAACTCTCAATCACCATAAATGGAGAAAATAAGATATTTCAAGACAAACTTAAATTTAAACAATAACTACACACAAATATAGCTCTACATAGAATACTAAAAGGAAAATTCCAAACAAAGGAGGATAACTACATCCAAGAAAACACAGGAAGTAAGTAATTCCAGCAAAACCAAGGGAGGCACACACACACTAACACCATCAACATGAAAATAACAGGAAGTAACAATCACTGGTCATCAATATCTCTCAACATCAATGGAATCAATTCCTCCAATAAAAAGATACATGGTAACAGAATGGATGAAAAAAACAGAATCAACCATTCATCTGTGTACAAGAAACACACCTTAGCTATAAAGATAGACTTTATCTCACAGTAAAGGACTAGAAAAAAATTTCCAAGCAAACAGACCCAATAAACAAGCTGGAATAGCCATTCTAATATTTAATAAAATAGAATTTCAGCCAAAGGTAATCAACAGAGATAGGAAAAGACACTTCACACTCATAAAAGGAAAATCTACCAAGTTGATGTCTCAATTCTAAACATTTATGCCCCAAACACAAGGACACATACATCTGTAAAAGAAACTTTGCTAAAGCTTAAATTACACATCAAATCTCACTCATTTATAGTAGAAGACTTCATTACAACACTCTCACCAGTTTACAGGTCAGCCAGACAAAAACCAAACAGAGAAATAATGAAACTAACCAACATTATCAATCAAATGGACCTAAGTACAGAATATTTTACCCATATGCAAAAGAATATAACTTCTTCTCACCACCTCATAGAACCTTCTCCAAAATGGATTATATAGTCAGTCACAAACCAAGACTCAACAGATATAAGAAAATTCAAATAATGCCTTGTATATTATCAGACCACCATGGATTAAAGCTGGGCTTCAACGATAACAGAAACAAAAGAAAGCCTACATAGTCATGGAAACTGAGAAATTCCCTACTCAGTAATCTCTGGGTTAGGGAATACATAAGGAAAAAAGATAAAGAATTCCTAGAAATCAATGACAACAAAGGCACAACATACCCAAATATATGGGACACATAAAAGCAGTGCTAAGAGGAAAGTTCATAGCACTAAGTGCCTCCATAAAGAAATTAGAAAGTTCTCATACCATAATTTAAAAGTATATAAGAAAGCTCTAGAAAAAAAAAGCAAACACAATTCAGAGAAGTAGAAGGTAGGAAATAATCAAACTTAGGGTGGAAATTAACCAATTAAAAACAAAATAAACAATACAAAGATCAATGAAACCAAGAGCTTGGTTCTTTAAGAAAATCAACAAGATAGACAAACCCTTAGGCTAACTAAGTAAAAGACAGAGAGACAGTATCCAAACAAAACAAAGAAAATCCGAAATGAAAAGAGAGACATAACAACAGACACTGGGGAAATTCAAGGAATCATTAGGCCTTGCTTCAAAAGCCTGCACTCCACAAAATTGGAAAATCCTAATGAAATGGCTGATTTTCTAGACAGATACCACTTACCAAAGTTAAATCAGTATCCAGAAATGATTCAAAAAGCCCTATAAGCCTTAAGGAAATAGAAGCATTCATTACAAGTGTCCCAACAAAAATAAGCCCTGGGCCAGATGATTTTAGTGAAAAATTCTACCAGACTTTCAAAGAATAACTAATACCAATACTACTCAAACTATCCCACAAAATAGAAACACTGCCACACTCATTCTATGATGTCATTGTCACCCTGATACCTAAACCCCATAAAGACTAAGCAAAGAAAAAGAATTTGAGACCATTTTCCTTTTATGAATATTGATGCAAAAATACTCAATAAAACACTCACAAACCCAATCCAGGAACACATCAAAAACTTCATCTACCATGATTAAGTAGGCTTCATCCCAGGTGTAGGGAGCCAAACCCATGAGATGCCGAAAGCCAAACCTGAAATTACCTGCTGTTCTGTGAAGCATAGTCAGTTAAGGTGCAAGGTTAGAAAGGACAGGGTGTTTACAGTCTCAGGTCCCAGAGATTGAGAGAATGTCTGGTATTTCCTGTAAACTGGTTATGATAGTGGGTTAGCCTTGGGCCATGTGTAACTTTCCGGCCCGCCTGTACTCTTACGTGGCTGATCTGAAGTAAACGTTGGAGCTTGAACAGAGAGACTCTGTCTTGCTCCCAGGTACCTCATTCTTTCATCCATCAGTCCCCTTTCCCTAGGACCACACTGAATTCCCTGCAGGCCAGGGCAATTGGCGCCCAGCCATGGAGTTCGAGAAACGGGACATGCAGCTGACAGACTCTGCTCACTAAAGTCTGGCCAGACACTTTTCATTGGAATTGACAAGAGAGGATTCCGGCTTGAATTCACCACAGAGTGACCCATCTGTGAGACAGATCCAGTGTGGAAGTGGTGAGTGGCACAACCATGGAACAAGCATTGAATAAGCACGACTTATTCCAACAGAGTCTCAAGGAGTCCCTCAAGGCATGAGGTACCAGAGTAAAAAAAGAAAGATTTGAAAAAGCTCTTCTCCATTGTTCCCCCACGAGGGTTAAGAGATGGACTAGAGTAAGAGATTGCTTATAAGAATTTTATGAGATATTTGGGCCAGAGCAAGTGCCCATCCAGTCATTTTTTAATGAAAATTTGATGAACTAGCAGTAAATAAACCGTATTGAAGGACAAGGTAATGGTAAAATGTGTTTTATGTATGTGTTTACAAGTAATGGTAAAATGTGTTTTATGTATGTGTTTAGAGTTATGCTAAAATCTAGAGAAGTGAAGGTAATTCTCATTGGTGCTTTTAGTCTTTGGATCCTGACTAGAGATAGTTTACACCCTAAACATGAGAGAATGGATTTGAGAAAATCTCCTGACTATCCAGGGAAGGAAAATGAATGTATGCTGTCTCAGAGCTCTCCTGGGGATGAGAAAAGGACAGGAGATGTCCTGACTCTTCTCTGGCCCCTACAGGAGAGATGCTTAATTCTAGTTCTGTGTCTTTTAGGTAGGATAACTGAGTCCCTTTGGGACATCTAATTCTCTTGTATTGTTTTTGGTGCACCAATCTGTCCACTGACTGTTTTATGTTAAGTCTGTGCTCTTGTATCATATGAATGGAAGTTGTTTTGTGTTTCATGTTGAAAAGAAAAGAAAAATTGGTTAAAACTTTATTCGCTAGCTATCTACCCCTTGATTTAGCTTAACTTGTTTTAAAAGGCAGTCTCAATTGGCTTTTGGAGTCAAGCACAGCCGGAGAAGCACTGCCAGAGGCTTAATTGTATGCAAAAAGTGCTCTTAAAGGGGCCAGCAGCTTCTCAGTTTCTATGGTAAGGGAGCTGACAGCTGTTTCTCCTAGAAAAATCTGTGACTGTGATAATTGGGTTCAGTAAGTGACAAGGTTCTCCTCTCTTGAAATTATAACTAGAAAAAGTTAAATTTTGTCTGATCTAAATAAGTAAATGTGTAGCTACTTCATTTTTCTTTCTGACTGGTTTTAAAAGTATACAAATGTTCTGCACATCTTAGTTATAGATTATTGGCTTACAAATTATTGGGTATGATTAAAAATTTGTAACTTTGGTAAGAGAAAGTGGGCTTAAAACTGGTAACTCAGGGTTGGAGTCGTTCTAGATAGCAACACATGGCATGAGCCAACCCAGGGAAACATGTCTCTAAAGATACATTTAAATTGGGTAATATTTTATGTAATTCTTATCCTAGAAACCAGACTTATAAAAGATAGGACTTTCATCAAGTTCTTACCCAAAATATTTTTATGAAATATTTATTCCTTATTCCAAACAGCAATTAAATTGGTTATTGTAAAATACTGATATTTGGCCTATTGTATGTGTAAACTTTTCAGGGAAAATTGATAACCATTATCCAAAAGATAAGTTGTTGCAATTTGCCTCTATGCATGCTTTTGTATTTCCTGTAAATTTACGAATGCAGCCCATAGGAAATGTATTTACTGTATTTACAGATGGCTCATCTAATGGAAAGACAGCATATGTGATTGGATCACATGTTCATTCTCTTTGAGTTATTCCCCACTTCAGCACAGATAGTTGAAGTATGTGTTGTAGCCACTGTTTTTGAAATGCTAAAAAATCAAGCTTTTAATTTATATAATGATAGCCAATATATAGCTCATGGTTTACAATTACGTGAAATTGTTCCTTTTTTTAGATACTGCTAATTCTCAAATTTTGCAATTATTTATGCAAATACAACTCAATTTAAGAGAACGTGCAGTTCCTTATTTTGTAGGACATTTAAGAGCTTATACTGGATTGCCCAGAACCCCTAGTGAGGGCAGTGCCACAGCAGATATGTATATCAAGAAGGTTATAGGCCTTAGACAAGAACAATTGGCCAAACAATCTCATTCTTTACATCATCAAAATAGTAATAGCTTGAAACCATAATTTGGTATTTCTAGAAAATGTGCATGTCAAATTGTAAAGACTTGTTCTGAATGTCCTCAGTTTCTACCTGTACCACACAATGGTGTTAATCCTTGAGGACTTATACCTAACCAATAATGGCAAATGGATGTTACTCATATTTCTGATTTTGGAAAATTTAAGTATGTACATGTGACTATTGACACATCTTCAGGCTTTCTAGTTGCAACTGCTTTAACAAGAAAAGCAACTAGCCGGGCGTGGTGGTGCTTGCCTTTAATCCCAGCACTTGGGAGGCAGAGGCAGGTGGATTTCTGAGTTCGAGGCCAGCCTGGTCTACAGAGTGAGTTCCAGGACAGTCAGGGCTACACAGAGAAACCCTGTCTTGAAAAACCAAAAAAGAAAAGCAACTAAAAATATAATCAGTCATTGCTTGCATTGTTTTTCTATGCTTGGTGTTCCCAATCAGATTAAAACAGATAATGGAACTGGCTATTACAATCATGCATTTGAGACTTTCTGTCAACAATTTAGTATTTCCATATTATTTGGACTCCTTGTGATTCTCAAGGACAAGGTATTGTGGAACTTTAAAATAATATGTTCATAAAATAAAAAAGGGGGAGTTATATCCCTGTACACCACAAAATTATTTAAATCATGCTTGTTATTTTAAATTCTTAAAATTTGGATGCCAAGGAACTCTCTGCTAAGTGTCTATGGCACCCTACAACTAGGCATACTTATGCCTAGGTGAAATCCACTTACAGGCATATGGCATGATCCAGATAAGGTATTTAATATGGGGAAGAGGGCATGTTTGTGTTTTTTCTATAGGATGCTAAAGGAACATGCTACCTGCCAGAGTGATTGGTGTGACATGCTGATGCTGGGACAAAGAATGATGCTCACCATGAGCTTGCTGAGTGCCCTGACAATGGTGACAGGAAAGCTGTATTGGATATCTGTTCCTGACCTACCTTTGCTTGTCTATATCCCAGACTGGACAAGATGCCTGGCCTCAATATTTTAGACCTTCTGGGACAGAGAATATGGAGACTGTGGAAACTGCTTCAAAAAATTAGTCAAAAAGAGAAATTATAATAACTTTTCTCTTTCCTTTAATGAGATCAGTTATTCTGACTCAATCATGGACTGGTATAGAAATCAATCCAATATTGGAAATGACAATCTTCATTGGGAAGGCTGGTTATGAACATTTTCAGAGACATAGTTGGAAGTTAGCTGCAGTTATCTATGATGTTATGTTAGCAAGAGATAAAGTTGGTACAGGATCTGGACTCTGAACAAGTGTTAGTGCATGTGTTAAGGCTCCTAATCTTTTATTAATTGGTCTTGTTAAAATGTTGTTTCTTCTACACTGTTTAATGTAAGTTATATTGACTGTACACTTTCTAATTGTGTCACAGTGTTGAAATCTGGCATATCTTTTATGATGGTCTATCAACTAGCTTTTGTTTTATTGCCTGTGAGTTTTACAGGACCTTGGTATTCTAAAAAAGGCTTGCAAGTACTGGAAGAAGTGAATCAGACTTTAAGCAGAAGCAAGAGGGTAGTGGGCTTGATTATCACTGATATAGCAGCCTTAATTACATTAATAGCAACCACCACTGCTTCTACAATTGCTTTTACTCATGAAGTTAAGACAGCTACCTTTGTTAATCATTTAGCAAAAAAATGTTACTAATGTTTTGAGTATTCTAGAGGATTTAGATTGACATTTAAACAAGAGGTTGACTCCTTGGCATCCCGACCTTTACAAGCCCATTACCACCACCTTGATTTGATTGACCGAGGCATTGAAGTGCCTGAGGCCAGTGAGAATCCTATGGGAGCTGCACAAAACTCAGATTTGTGCACTCTTGCTTTTTAGCAGCGTGGGCATCAGGAGAGGTGCAAGGCAAAGCACTGCAAGGGGAGGACCATGCATTCTGCTTCTGAGTCCCCTGTGGAGCAAACCTAATTGCATAGAGATTGGTGTTCAGAGGTGTTCCTTAAATTATAGAAGGTCACCTAGAACCTCTCCTCTCAAAAAGACACCATTCTTGGGTTATCTCAAAGACATAAGAGATTTCCTGGAGGAATCAGGATCAATGCTCCCACTCCCTGGTTAACGCCCACCTGTCTTTAAGACAGGTCTTTGTTCACTGACTGGTCATCACACAGGCCATAAAATAAAAGGGAGGAGATGTCAGGAGCCAAACCCGTGAGATGCCAAGAGCCAAACCTGAAATTACCCGCTGTTCTATGAAGCATAGTCAGTTAAGGTGCAAGGTTAGAAAGGACAGGGTGTTTACTGTCTCGGGTACTAGAGATTGAGAGAATGTCTGGTATTTCCTGTAAACCAGTTATGGTAGTGGGTTAACCTTGGGCCATGTGTAACATTTTGGCCCACCTGTATTCTTAAGCGGCTGATCGGAAGTAAACATTGGAGCTTGAACAGAGAGACTCTGTCTTGCTCCCAGGTACCTCATGTTTCTTGTCTCATTCTTTCATCCGTCAGTCCCCTTTCCCTGGGACCACACTGAATTCCCCACAGGCTGGGGCACCAGGGATGCAGGGATGGCTCAAAATATGAAAATCCATCATCATAATCTACATATAAACAAACTGAAAGAAAAAAATCACATGCTTATCTCATTAGATTCTGAGAAGTCTTTGATGAAATCCAACACCTTTCCATGCTAAAAATCTTAGAAATCAGTGATACAAGGTACGAACCTGAACATAATAAAGAAAATATACGGTAAGCTAATAGCCATCATCAAACTAAATGGAGAGAAACTTAAAGCAATTCCACTAAAATCAGAGACAAGACAAGGCTACTCATTCTCTCCCTATTTAGTGAATATAGTGCTTGAAGTTGTAGCCAGAGCAATAAAACAACTAAAGGAGATCAACATATACAAATTAGAAAGGAAGAAGTCAAAGTATTACTTTTTGTGGATAATATGATAGTATATATACTCTATCCCAAAAAGTTCTAACAGAGAACTCCTATAGCTGTCAAACAAATTTAGAAAAGTGGCTGAATACAAAATTAACTTAAAAAAAAAAAAAACAGTAGTGTTCCTTTATACAAATGATAAACTGGCCAAAAAATAAATTAGGGAAACTACATCCTTTACAATAGCCATGAATAATATAAAATATCTTGGTGTAGCAAATAAGTGAAAGACCTGTCTGACAAGAACTTCAAGTCACTGAAGAAATTGAGGAAGATATCACAAGATGGAAAGATCTCCCACACTCATCAATCAGTAGAATTTACATAGTGAAAATGGCCATCTTACCAAAGCAATATACAGATTCAATGAAATTCCCATCAAAATTCCAAAACAATTCTTTGCAGATCTTGACAGAGCAATTCTCAACTTCATATGGATAAACAAAAACCTCAGGATTCCTAAAACAATCCTGAACAATAAAAAAGGGAGGTATTACGATCACTGACCTCAAACTATAAACAGAGCAATAGTAATAACATCTATATGGTATTGGTATAGGAATAAACAGGTTTGTCAATGAAATGAATTAGAAGACTCTGAAATAAACCCATACACTTAATTTTTGACAAAGAAGCCAAAATTATGTAAAGGAAAAAAGAAGCATCTTCAACAAATGTTGCTGGTCTAACTGGATATCTGCATGTAGAAGAATGCAAATTGGTCCATAGTTATCTCCTTGTACAAAGCTCAAGTTCAAGTGGATCAAGGACCTTCAAATAAAACCAGATACACTGAATCTAATAGAAGAAAAAGTTGGAAATATTCTCAAACACTTTGGCACTGGGGAAAATTTCCTGAAGAGAACATCAATGGCTCAGGTTCTAAGATCAATAATTGACAAATGGGACTTCGTGAAACTGAAAACCTTCTGTAAGGCAAAGAACACTGTCAATAGGACAAAATAGCAACCTACAAATCTTTAGAAAAGATCTCTACTTACCCTACATCTGTTAGAGGACTAATAGTCAAAATATACAAAGAAGTCAAGAAGTTAGACTCCAAAAAGAACAAATAACCCAATTTAAAAATGGGGTACAGAGCTTTATAGAGAATTCTAAACAGAGGAATCTCAAATGGCTAAGAAGCACTTAAAGAAATGTTCAACATCCTTAATCATCAGGGAAATGCCAATCAAAACGACTCTGAGATTCCACCTTACACCAATCAGAATGACTAAGGTCAAAAATTTAATCAACCATACATGCTGCTGAGGATGGGTAGAAAGAGGAAAACTCCTCCATTTCTGGTGGGATTGCAAACTAGTACAACCACTCTGGAAATCAATCTGATGGTTCCTCAGAAAATTAGAAACAGCTTTACTTGAAGACCCAGCTATAACTACTCCTGGGCCTAAAAGCTATACCTAAAAGATGCCCCACAATACCACAAGGACACATGCTCCATTTGTTCAAAACAACCTTATTTGTAATCAGAAACTGGAAACAACTCAGATGTTCCTCAACCAAAAAATGAATACAGAAAATATGGTTTATTTGTACTGTGGAGTACTATCCAGCAATTAAAAACGAGGATATCACAAATTTTGCAGGCAAATGGTTGGAACTAGTAATTACCATCCTTACTGAGGAAACTCAGACCCAAAAGGACATATGTGGTATGTACTCACTGATAAGTGGATATTAGTTAAAAGGTTAAGAATACCCATGATACAACTCACAAACTGTAAGACATTTAAGAAGAAGGAAGGTCTAAGTGTGAGTACTTGAAACTCACGTAGAATGGGAACAAAATAATCATGGGAGGCAGAGAGATGGAGGAAACTGGATGGGAGAGGGAAGAGGAGAAGCGAAAAGGTGAGGCAGCAACAAGTATGGGGAGAGACAGCAGGGACACCCAGAGGGTCAGGAAAATGAATCCAAATATGCAGCAGTGGGGTTTAAGGGGCAGGGGGAACCTCTAGACAGTCCCATAGACCTGGAATGGGAGAGGCTACCAGGAATTAATGGGGATGACATTAGATGAACTGCCCAACAGTGGGGGAACCTGAAAACACTACCTTCAGTAGATAGACATGGCCCCCAGTTGAGACAATTAAAATTTTTACCCAGAAATATTCCTGTCTAAAGGAAATGCAGGGACAAAAATGGAACAGAAACTAAAAGAAAGGTCACCCAGTGACCACCCCAAATAGGGATCCATCGTGCACACTAAATCCTGACACTATTACTGACGCTATTTTGTGCATGCAGACAGGAGTCTAGCATGGCTGTTCTCTGAGAGGCTCCACCAGCAACTGACTAAGAAAGATGCAGATACTTTCAGCTAAACATTGGATTGTTGTCGGGGATCAATATGGAAAAATTAGGAAAAAGACTGAAGGAACAGAAGGGGATTAAAACCCCATAGGAAGAACAACAGTGACAACTAACAGGGACACCTCAGAGCTCCCAGAGAGTAAGCCAAAAACCAAGGAGCATACACAGGCTGGCTCATGGCCCCAGGCACATGTGTAGCAGAGGACTGCCTTGTGGGGGGAGGAAGCCCTTAATCCTATGGAAACTTGGTGCCCCAGGGAAGAGGAATATTAGTGGGTGTGAGGTGGTAGTGGGTGGGAGGGCAGGTGGGCAGGTGGTGAAGCACCCTCTCAGAGGTGGGGAGATGGGAGGACAGGAAGGAGGACAACTTTGGAATGTATGTAATTAAAATAATAAAAAATGATTTAGGTAAAATCAATGAATCAGCAAGTAAAACTAAAACAAACCACATTAAAGGATAGTCTCCCCCACTCCATGTGCCTAACATTAGATGGCCAGCAAAAAATTAATTCAATAATATTTTTGTAGCCCTTTGGCTCACATTGCTTTGTTTGGGCTTTTTTGTTGTCGTTTTTGTTTTTGTTTTGTTTTACTGGTTTGGGTTGTATATTAGGGTTTTTGATTTTGTGTGTTCAGTGTGTGTGTGTGTGTGTGTGTGTGTGTGTGTGTGTGTGTGTATGTCATTGTTTTACTTTTATTAAAACTCTGATTTGTTTGTTTTCTTTGCCTATTTCCTTGCTTTCTAGTAAGACAGAGGGAAGGGGGGGCACGGAGATGTGTGGGTAGAGGGCTGGGAAAGATCTGGGAGAGGTTTAAGGAAGAAAAGTTGACATCAGAATATATCATATGAAAATTTTTCAATAAAAATAAAATGGTGCTTTTTAAATTCTAGTTTGTGGATTACCTATGGTGAGTATTAACCAGTACCATCTGTAGAGCATTTTGGAGCCAATACTAATGAGCTCTGCTATTGGCTTCTGACTGAGACATGCCAATGCTGCTGAGAGAGCACACAGAGAAGTCCCTGGTTTAAAACAATCAGAGAAACAACATTTATAAGCCTATGTGTATTGTAAGTATATTTATCACATAAGACATATCTATCACTTAAACAGCACCTGTAAATACTCTGAAGATTTCTATTTTCTCTTTTTTGTTTACTTTCCTCTTTGCAGTAAGTGTTGCATATAGGATTAAGTAAGGCATCTCCCCCAAAGGATGAGCTACTTTGTTGATTTAAAAGCAATTTTTCTTGGGAACCATAAGTTGTGCTGTAAAATTCCAAAAGCTCCTTTACCTCAATTCAGTTAGGCTGATCCTAGGAATCTTGGTTCTTATGAAACGAATTCTCTAATGAAGTTAGAAGTCTCAACTTTTAGAAAATTATTTTCAATTAAATATCATATAAGCAATTTAGTTTCTGTAACAGGAGGGCATTTACCTCTTCTGAGAAGCTATCATCCACATGAAACTTACTTAAGAAAAAGAAATAGTAGTGATATTACATGTGGCCTTTTTTGACGGAAAGAAGTTTAATAAACTTGCATTGAAATGTCAAGGTTGTTTGATTTTTTTTTTTTTTTTTTGGTTTTTTTTGTTTGTTTGTTTGTTGTTTGTCAAGGTTTTTAAGAAAAAAAAAAAAGAATAGAATATAACTCTATCTTCACCCCACCCCTTTATGTATATGTGACTCTGTGTGTGTGAGAGAGAATTTGTGTATGTGTATGTATATTTCTGCCCATTCATATACCTATATCTATATACCTACCGTCCTATTTACAATGGTATTATCATAAGATCTTGGCTCAGATTTTTATTGAAGCAAAGATATTCCATCTTTAGTCTATAACCTGCTAATCTTTGGTCCACCAATGAATTATACAGTATAGTACAAGTTGAAAGACCAGACAACCATTAAGTGCTAGGTGAAACAAATGATTCACGATTTAGCTCAGAATGAAGTGCAATATAAATTCAACCTTGCTGAACATTTTACTTTTATTATTCTAACTTTCAAAAGATAAAATCCACATAAAAATTGGACAAAGTCATCTTTTCTATTCAGTGCACAAATTTAAATGTTGATCTTTGTACAAAATGAAGTCTTATGGATTCATCTAGAAACATTATGTACCTTCTGGGGAATCCTGTGGCCCAATGCAACTGACAGAAAATTAGCTACCAACTTCCTTCTTTTGTCAACTGAACATCCATAAACATAGACTTATGTAGTGTTAATCTCCATACAATTACAATAAGCAGAGGTCATTTTAACATTATAAAATACTATATACTAAAGGATTTATAAACAGCAAGTATTTATCTATCATATTTTTGACAATTGGAGAGTCAGAGTTGAGAATCTCCATATTTTCCAGGCTGTCCCTCATCACTTAAAAGCACATGCTATTCAACCATGAGAACCAGAGTTCAGATCTCAGAACCCATGTGACAAGATAAACATCTCTTCTGTGCCTATAAATTCAGCACTCAGGGGAAGAGGACAGGAAGACAATAGTTGCCTAGTCAAAAAATTTTGAGCTCTGAGCTGAGGAGAGGGACCTTCCCTCAAAGAAAATAGTAGAAACTAATTAATTAAAGTAGAAGACAAATATCCTTGTCTTGTGTCTGCATGCACCAGCATCCACATGTGTATATACACCGCACACATTCACCACATTACAGGCATATATACTCACAAAAACAGAATTTTAAAAACTTAACGGAAAAAAAGCGAAAACCTCTTTCTTTATACTTTATCTTTTGGATACTATAGATTATAGATAGGAGGTTTCAGGGTTCTGCTGTACCTATCTCAATAGCACCAATGATAATAGATATCAGGGATTGTGTTTAGGTGCTGGTGGCCCTCCCATGCTTCAGTCACTTATCAGTGACTCTACCAGTTGCAGCTATTAACCATGGTTTACCAGACTGACTCCACCTGGAAATGATATATTTGAGTCTCTGGGCAGTAGTAGCCTTGATGTGTAATGGTTTTTGCCATCTTGGTAAGAACACACATCTTGATAAGATCAGGACTCTCGGTGGTTGATCTTCTCTGTACCAATGAGAAACTCCATACAGTGGATAGAAGTGAGTCAGTTTTCTGTCAGGTAAATATTTATGAGAATCCTTTGATATCTATGCAGAAGAAGCCACATCTCCATAGCTTCCACACAGGACAAGTGCATTCTGTATAGAAAACATGTGCATGAGTCCATAGCCAACGAGCACTGGAGAAAGATAACCTCCCAGGAGCTTGGAAAACCTGTGAGTGGGGTTAAGGGGAGCAACACCTCTCACCCAGACCCGCCCAGATCTGCCGGGATCTAGGGCCTGAGAACCTGGGGACAGAAAAACTGTGAACCTTCCAGTTTTCACCTGTGGGTGGAGATCTCTGCCTGGGCCACCAGGAGTCCTTAGACAACGAGCGCAGGAGAAAGATAACCTCCCAGAAGCTTGGAAAAGCCGTGAGTAGGGTTAAGGGGAGCAGCACCTCTCATCCAGACCCGCCCGGATCTGCTGGGATTCAGGGCCTGAGAACCCGGGAACAGAAAAACTCTAAACCTTCCGGTTTCCAACTGTGGGTGGAGACGCTTGCCTGGGCCACCAGGGGCCGGTGCCTGGGGACCTCAGCCTGGGCCACAAGGCTCCACGGGAGAACGGGGAGTCCCAGGAGTGCTGACACACCTTTGAGCACAGGCAAAACCACCACTTCTGTTCAAACACACTGGATCAAGAGGGACCCTTACAGAGCCTTCAGGGCATAGGAACCAAGGGACGGCTGGGGACAAAATCCTTCTGATTTCATTCTGCACCCCAGAGCAGACCCTGTGGGACAGTTCTCCAAACCCAAAAACCTCTCAGAGAGAGCTGGTCTTCAAGGAGTACTGACACAGAGACCTGCAGGAGGGGCAAGCCACAACCAGACAGAGTAAGGTCAGCTAACATCAGAGTCAACAAGATGGCAAAAGGCAAGGGTAAGAACATAAAGAACAGAAACCAAGAGTACTCTACACCACCAGAAACCAGCTCTCCCACCACAGCAAGCCCTGGATACCCCAACACACCAGAAAAGCAACACTCAGATCTTAAATCATTTCTCATGATGATGATAGAAGACGTGAAGAAAGAAATGAATAACACCCTTAAAGAAATACAAGAGAACAGAGATAAACAACTAGAAGCCTTTCAAGAGGAAATACAAAAACCCATTAAAGAATTACAGGAAAACTCAATCAAACAGGCAGAAGTGCAAGAACACACAATCAAACAGACAAAGGAAATGCACAAAATTATCCATGAGCTAAAAATAGAAATAGAAAAAATAAAGAAATCACAAAGGGAGACAACCCTGGAGTTAGAAAACCTAGGAAAGAGATCAGGAACCATTGATGTAAGCATCACCAACAGAATACAAGTAATAGAAGAGAGAATCTCAGGAGCAGAAGATACGATAGATAACATCGACACAACAGTAAAAGAAAATGCAAAATGCAAAAAGCTTCTAACCCAAAACATCCATGAAATCCAGGACACAATGAGAAGACAGAACCTAAGGATAATAGGTAAAGAAGAGACTGAAATTCCCAACTTAAAGGACCAGCAAATGTCTTCAACAAAATTATACAGGAAAATTCCCCCAACCTAAAAGAGAAGAACATAAATATATAAGAAGCTTACAGAACTTCAAACAGATTGGACCAGAAAAGAAATTCGTCCTGTCACATTATAGTGAAAACACCAAATACACAAAACAAAGACAAATTATTAAAAACAGTAAGGGGAAAAGGTCAAGAAACATATAAAGGCAGATCTATCAGAATTACACCAGACTGCTCACCAGAGACTATGAAAGCTAGAAGATCCTGGGCAGAACTCATACAGACCCTAAGAGAACACAACTGCCAACCCAGGCTGCTATACCCAGCAAAACTCTCAATTACCATAGATGGTGAAACCAAAATATTCCATGACAAAAACAAATTTACACAATAAGTTTCCACAAACCCTGCCCTACAAAGGATATTAAATGGTAAACGTCAACTCAACGAGGGAAACCACACTCTAGAAAACACAAGAAAGTAATCTTTCAACAAACTGAAAAGAAGATAGCCACACAAACCTAAAAGTACCATCGAACATAACAGGAACTAACAGTCACTATTCCTTAATATCTCTTAACATCAATGGACTCAATTCCCCAATAAAAAGACATACACTGACAAACTAGATCCATAAAGAGGACCCAGCATTTTGCTGCATTCAGGAAACACACCTCCGGGATAAAGACAAACACTACCTCAGAGTAAAGGGCTGGAAAACAAGTTT